>CM073750.1:22657490-23257490 GCA_037127355.1 Schoenoplectus tabernaemontani
TTTGGTACCAAGTTTTGATTGAATTTCTCAAAGACTAATTTTACACGGGGGAGAATCTTGGAAATATATATATTACCAAAAAAAATTGTCCCTATAGAAAATCATGAAAGATACATTGAAACTGGAAAAAACGAAGTTGAAACATATTGTGTGGGCATCCAACAAATAAACAAAATCAAGAGCAGCAAAAAAAAATAAGAATTATGTTTATCATAAATCAACGCTAAGTAACAAAAAAAAATACATATGCACGTTTTTTGTTCAAATGTTGGAGATAAATAATATACATATTCAAAGAAAAAAAATAGCTGCCAGATCATTCTCGGTATTCTTTGAGAATACGGCAGGATTCTCTTTAAGAAGAAAACAATATTAAATAGGAGAATAAAGGCAACATTGATTGCGCTATTGCTTTATATACTACATCCCTGACTTGTACCATACTGCTTATCCGAACCACTTTTCCAAATTATAGCATATTAGAAACTTACTTTCAATCTCCCCTGAATTACTTCCAATGGCGATAAAAAACATGAATACAGTGGCCTTACAAAGCTCAAATATGGCAACTAGGGCGCTTGATGGTGGTATGACAGTGGATGAGTTCAAGGAATGGATCAAGTTCTTTGACGTGGACAAAGACGGCCGGATCAGCCGCCAGGAGCTCCGACGTGCGATCAAGGTCATTCATGGCCGCTTCAGTGGCTGGAAGAGCAGCAAAGGGATCCGTGCTGCTGACACTGATGGTGATGGGTATATTGAAGAAGATGAGATTGATAATCTCATCGATTTCGCACAACGGAAACTGGGTCTCAAGATTGTTGCATATTAGTGGTATGCAGCTAATGTATGTTTGTGTCAAGAAAACTTAAAATTGAAGGATGAAGGAATAAGATTAGATTTTAAAGCAGAAACATCTCTAATAATTAACTACTGTCCAGGCCTTCCTATTTTTTAGTGGGTCAGTATCATGTGTCTGAGTCTGGACGCTTGCTGTATTTTTTTTCAGAGAGAGAGAACTTGTTGTATTTTCGTTAAAATGATGTATATTTGATGGTTTTGACATTGGTTTCATGTAATTTATAAATCGAAGTATTATCTACTGATCCGTTTTCTGTTCAGACTAACTGATTTAGATTAGCGCACAAGATGAATTTACAGATGCAACAGGTTAATTAGTGGAAAGAGAAACCCAGCTTTAAGATGGATTTTCAAATAAATATAAAAAAATCTTAAAAATAAAAATAAACTTATAGATATATTCTTCTACTTATAGATTGATAGTGATTAAAATTTCATACAATTTTATTATTATTTGCTAGTTCATCAAAGACTATTAAAATGTCATACACTTTACAATTATTTCAATTTAATGAATTTTGATGGACTATCAAATGATAATGAAATTAAATGAAATTTGAATCACCATCAATCCATATATAGAATAATATATTTATAATTTTTTTCTATTTTTAAGATTTTTTTTCAATAATAAGAGAAATTATTCGTCCGTTAATGTATTGGAATGACCTTACAATCCTTGCCAACAATTAAATAAAAGTACTCCTATGTTTTGCCAATTTGAAATCTTCCTTTCGTTATGAATTTGCATATATTTATTTGTTTAAAGCTACATCTAATAGATAATTCAGGAGAAAGAATATATTGAAAATTTATTCTAAAAAATCTATGAATTTGAGAAACCAGAGCTCGTTGAGAAAATACTTCTTGGTTCTTTCCTTCTTTTGTTTGCTCCTTGGAAATAGGTTCCATTGTGAGATCAGATTCACATACCATATGGTGGTGAATATGTGATAATTTCAAACTCTTCAACTTTGGAAACTTTACATAACTGGCACAAAGTTCAGTTCCATTAAATATGTGTCACAACTCTGAATTCACTAAGAACGGGCCCCAGTAAACTCCCTGAAGGGCGTGATATGTAGCAGGCTTCATATAAGTGACCCAATTTAGGCCTCTCTCTATCTCTATGCATCTGTGCTGGGCTTGACTTATTGTTTAAAATTGGGCTTTGTTTGTAGCAAATCTTATAATATAAACTGTTGTACAAATGTACAGCGAGTACTTAAAAAGTTAAGACGTCTATAGCCTTTTGGTTGGTTGTACTTGAAATTTATCTGCTGTCCCAGTTTCTGAGAAGAATTGGGGTAAGGTAACATGTGCTATCAACAGAAAAACTGCATTGTTACTAGCAATAGAAAGTGCACATCTTACAGTATGCCTTTTTTTTTTTTGATAAAAGCACCAAAAGGCGCCCGCTTTCAGAAATTTATTCAAAATTTTACTGTATAGGCACCGGCTTCAGAAATTTATTCAACATTTTACTGTATAGGCACCAGCTTTCAGAAATTTTCTGAACATTTTACAGTATGCCTACAAAATTGCTCAATATGCTGATTTGTACATTCTTAGGATTTAATCAGTATGTGAAATTTATTGAACTAATCATAAAAAAATTCTTAGTTATAGGTTTACCAGCTGTAATTTGGAATTCAACTAATTGAAATATATAATATCAAAATTGTAAAGGATTATCAAGATTAAAGGCACAATCTAGAGGTGTCAATGGGTACAATACGAGTCGGATGAAAGTATTTTTATTATCATACTCATATGAAATTATTCTTACTCATATCCTACCCTTACCATTTAAAATAAACGGTTAATGAAACGATAACGGATGCTAATAAATAATACTAATGCATTACTTAGTTTATCATCATTTATATAAAAAAAAAGCATACAAACGCATTCTTTTCATATAAATATATTTTTATTTTTCTAGTATGAAATTAAAATATAATTATGCAATCAATTTTAATTTGAGTCATTTCAAAATAAATAAATTAAAAAAATATAAACATCTCTTGTCAAACTTTTTAACTAGAAAATAAAATATATTAAAAATAAAAATAGTATCTTGTCTAAAAAAAAATCTTATATTATCTCATTCAATTCTTTTAATAAGTACTATACTAAATATTATTCAAATATTATAATTTATAAAATAATTAAATTTGAGAAAGATAATAATTTTAATTCATAATAATTGACTCACAAAATTAGAGTCAACTAACATAGAAAATATTATTGCATGAGATAATTTTTTAAAATAATTTATCCTATAAGGCAAACGGATATGAAATGATTTTTATCAATACCTTATCTATTTAATTAATAAAAAAATTATTACCCTTACTCATATTAAATAAATCAATGAAAAAAATCTTTATCCACATCCATTTATCGAATACGATATAAATTAGATAAATAAATAAAAAAATATCATTCACACATCTTGCCATGACCCTAATTTCTTCTAAAAAAAAACAAATATTGTACAAGATTTATAAATAACTGATGGACTGCGTTTTCCCAGAAAGTGGAAAGAAAGGACCCGCATATCCTAAATACGTGTTTATCACATAGCTAGGCAAAAATTTTAGATCTGCAACTGCTATCCAGCTGCACTCATAATTAAAAGTATTTTTCGAGAATGTGAATCTGGTACAAATACAAATGTCATCGATCGGATGGAACGTAATTTATTTGTGGTCCATGTTAGCTGGCTAATAATATATAATGAGCATGATGATATATTGCCATCGCTTGTAATATAATTACTTGTGTTGACAATGACACAAAACAACTAAAGAAAATCTAAGATTATATAATCTAGTCAAGCCTTATTTTATAATAATGGAAGTACGTGCAATAGTAAGTCAAACGTACAATAACGAGACTGAGCTAATTAATAAAATGTCAAAAGTTAATTTAAACTTGATGTCAAACTGATTTAACGATGAAAGAACTCATTTCAGTACCCTCGTGTGATTTCAAGAATTTCTCTGAATTATTTTTTATAATAAATTATTCGAAAATTAAATAAAATATTAATTTTGAAGTTACTTATTTGTGATCTAATTCCTTTTCCATTTTAATATTTTCTTAGAGGAAGTTTTTCCGTCTTAACATTAATAATTCCCGAAAGGAGAGGGGGAATATATGTTTTTAAATAATCAAGTCATTTTTATAGAAAAATTATGATATTGTTATGTTTTCTCGTTTATCCCTGTCCTTTTATTATTATTGTTTTTCTTAGCGTAACTGAAGAAGTACCATGGCCTTGACACACTCGTCTTCTTTTATTACTGGGGCCGTAATTCGGGTTTTATCCCGACAATATAGTACTCAAATAAATAATTAATAATATAAAATTTTAAATAATAAAATTTCACATTAAAAAATTTAGACACGATATTTTTAAATGCTAAGAAAAATTATTATTATTATTATTATAATAAATAATATAATTAAATACATAATAATCTATAAATTATCATATAAAATGTTCGATCATTTTAAGAGTTAAATTTCACATTAAGTATATTTCACATATTATTTTAAATGAGAAGTGAGAAACTATTTTATATGAACTCTTGAATTCAAGAAGATGAAAAAATTTAAATAAAATCAATGATGGAGAAAAATAATGATGTTGTATACTTGAACAGTTTTAACATTTAACCCTCTTTTTTTATGTATTAAGAATTATTTTTCAAACAATTTACAATATGATTTTTTTATTGTTTGTCTCAAAAAAATTGAAATTCCTTGTTGTAATATAATTTATATTTTTTGTCGGACAAGTATACTGAAATTTTATCACAGATATAAGATATATGATGTACGGTCGTCAGTTCAGTATATATGTAATTAGCACAACAGTAGTTGGTAGTATGGTTTGTTGTCTTCACTTGTAGAATGTGCATGTTAGCGAGATTCCGCTAAACAAGGGGAGAAAACAAAAGAAAAAGTTATTTGGTCAAACTTCACATCTTACTGCAAAAATTCGCACAGCAAATGAAAATATTTCAATAATGTAGAGAAAAATTAATTAATGAAGGCAAACTTAAGCTAAAATTGAGCATAAAATATAAAAGTCAAAACTGATTAATTTAGTGATCATACAGCTCATCTCAATACGGAACTGAGAAATCAGAACTTCGGTAAATTAGTTTCTTAAATAAATGTCGGTTATTACAGAACTTTAAATCTTTAATCGTATAAATATCTTCAAATAAGGTTCATTGTGATCTTCTACGTCCATTATTGAATAAGGGGAAGTGCTTGACTATTGTACAGACATTATATGATGATTTATGACCCAAAAATGTTATATTTTTATGTCAAATAAATATATTCGGCAAGTAAAAATATATTGTAAGGTAAACGATTTTATTATTTTGTAATTTCAAAATTTTCAGATTTTTTAAAGATAAACTAACATTATACAATAAAAATATTTGTAATATCAAATTGGGCTATTTTTTTTAAATTGTAGAAAATAAAAGAATTCTGAAAATCAATTCGTTATCTTACAAAACGATGATGCGAAGGACACATGAATTGAATATCATGAAATAATTGTTTAAAAATAAAAAAATGATAATTTTAGTGGTTTGTACTTTTGTCAACTCGGCGCATTAAACCGTGGGGACGACTAGAGCTACAAACGAGTCGAGTCGAGTCGAGTTGGGCTTAACTCAAGTTCAGCTCATAAAAATTCGAGTCGAGTCAAACCGAGTTCGTGAAACACTTCGAGCTGAAAAATCTAGCTCAAACTCGGCTCGTTACTATTTGAGCTAGCTCACGAGCTGGTTCACGAGCCAATACATGTGCGTTGACTCAATTTGACATTTAGATTTAGTACATCTATGAACTATAACTTTGGTACATCTGGAAAATTAATATGAGAGTTGGTACAAAATTGGTATATCAATAAACTATATTTTCAATAATATTTTCGCTGCATTAATTTGAATGAATAAACCAATAAAAAACTATCGAATCAGATATATATAAACTATCGGATTAGAGTTCAGCAAAAAGAAATATATAAACTATTTTTTATTCGAGCTGAGTCGAGCCACGAGCCGAGTCAACTCCAACTCAAACTCGGCTCATTTAACTACCGAACCAGATTAGTTCGAGCCCGAACTGAGTCACGAGCCCGAATTTTTTTGTGCAGCCCCAGAGACAAGACGGTTGGATTGCTACTGCTTTTCTGATCAGTGATCTGATTCCCGATCAGTGAGGTCGGGGACGTTGGGCTAAAGTTGTCATGCCCATTTGATGAAACTAGTAGTGAGGCCCGCAACATTTATGAACCCCCACCACCATCATTACAACACACAAAAACACGGCCACCCCCCGCCAAGTTAGGCATTACTCATTAGGCATTAGCTCAAAGCCGATTTCTCTGAAATTTCCTTCTAAAATGTTACCAGCCGGATGTTGTCATTTGGGTTTTATTTTGAGGACAAAATTTGATCCGATCGATCCAAAATGATCTAAGAATAAATCACTCAGATATGATCAAAAAAAAATTATCTATCACGGATCGGGTCGGATATAAATCGATCCTATCCGTTTATTTATATTTTTAGTTAGTGTGTGATTTAATACTAATTAAAGATTATTTATATATTAATTAATATATAAATTGCATAAAATATATACAAATGGTTAAAGAAAATTTGATCCGATTTAAACGGATCAAATTAAAAAATAATAAAATATTAATGACTCGATCAGATCCATTGACACCCCTAATTTTATGGGAAAAAAGAACCGATTAATTTTTCAGGAAGTCAATCGTAAAATATTAGAAATTTAGAAGGATCTATTATCACTTTAATTAAATTTTGGAATCAAGCCAAAGGTAGTAGTTACATTGATAATATACATTTAATAATACCACTTAATGTTGCTGAAAATTAAATTTAATGCTATTAGAAGTAGAGGAAGAGGAACGGTCCGGAGAAAGAACTGATTATTCAATTCAATTTAATAATTAGTAGTATGTTTTAAGGATTCTAAGTTCATTTCTCTTCTTGGCCGATTTCCTTTTGTCAGTTTCCTGTCGTGATTTTGGACAGCTGGGTATGACAAATTAGAGGCACATAGGAATTGTCAATTAAAATTAAAGAGAAGACTAGCTAATTTTGAGAATTCTAAGAATGTTAAAAACTATATAAAAACACTGTTAAATTCTTATTATGTTTTTTAATATTTGGATCATATACATTAGTTATATTCTGTTATTATGTAGGTGGTTTGTATTTTGAATCCTATGGTACTGAAATGTGGTACCGAAGTGAATATTTGTTTCTTACTTTCTTTAATGAAACGAGTGGTAGTTATACCACTTCTTCAAAAAATGGATATACAACTCAAAAATCAATAGCTTAGCATCTAGCCTGTAATAAGGGTGGTTTGGCCCCTCATATAATCCAAACATTAGGTGCATTGCCTATTCGTTTGACCGAGGACCGCCCCACTGTCATAAATTGTCATCCTTCATTCAAAAGCCATGCATGCATGTGACCTACTATAAAGCTAATTCATCGGAGAGACCGCGCACAGAAAAGGAAACCGAAAGAAAAACGAAAGAATGAACAGGTTTGCCTTTGCTTTGCATCTATCTATATCTTGATTGGAGAATGCATGTATGCAAATTGCAAAGTGAAGGGATAAAGCACGGATAAAGGGTTAAAGCCTAGATTGCGATGGACGGCTTATGTGGAATAATGACACGAAATAAATATAATAATACTACTGGTGGTGGAAGCGTTGCTGTCTCTAGAGGAGACCAAGGCACCAAGCTAGCTAGGGTTGCTTTCTCCACGACACAAACTCCACCAACAATAATTGGCTATGTTAAAGAAAGAGGAAAGTCTGTTTTCAGTATCTAAATTATTACATTTGATTTAAATTAAACTAAAATCCAACAAAAAAGAGAGAATAGATTAAAACTTTAATAATGAACTAAATTGAGAATTCAACAGAATAGTCAATTTGATCATAGACAAATATGAACCAAATTTAAGAGTTCAGAGACTAATTTGAAATTAAAAAGAGTTTATTGACCAATTTAAATCGAATTTAAGAGCTCAATGATCAATTTGAATAAAAAAAGTGTTGAAGTACCAATTTAAACCGAATTCAATAGTTCAAGGACCAGTTTGAACCGAATTTAAGAGTTTATGGACTAATTTGAACCGAATTTAAGAATTCAAAGACTAATTTGAATCAGAAAAATTATTCAAGGATAAATTTAAACCAAATCTAATAGTTCAGAGACTAAAAATAGAATTTTCTCTTAAAAGAAATATAAAATATAATTTGAGCTGACATGATAACATTGATATTGAAGTTTCCTTCGATGTGAAATGGTGTATTAAAGACTTGTTAAAGATATATAAAAATAATATATATTGTGAATCTGTATTTTTTTAAAATACTTAAAATAATCACTGATTAAATTATAAAGTAATCACAATTTTTGACAAACAATGACAAGTTTAATATTGTTCGAATTTAGAAAATATTTTGATTTTGGAATTTTTTAATAATACAACTTCAGCATTTCAATTACTTTACAAGTATCATTTCACATTTATATTTTTGAATTGATTTTAAGGCGTAGAATATATTAACGGAGCTTATAGTTCGAAAGTAAAATTAATTAAGAAAATTCGTGTTGATTCCTTGCCAAATATGTATTTTAACAATCTCGACTTCAAATCTCAAATATATCTATAATAAATTTTAAAAATAGAAAATAATTTATAATTACATTCATAAATTTATAGATTGGTTATGTTTTAAGTTTTATGCAATCTCAGTATCATTTGATATTTCATCAAAACTTATTAAATTTAAACCATTATAATTATCACATAATTTTGATGATTTCTGATGGAATATCAAATAACACTCAATGACATGAAACTTAAAATACAATCAATCTAGAAGTTTAAGAATATGATTAATATAGCTTTTTTATTTTTAACATTTTATGAATTTATTTGAGATTGATGGTTGAGAATGTCAAAATAATTTTCAAGGGATCCTTTATGATATTGAATTGTAATGTTGTTAGAATTGCAAAAGGTCTCATATTTCAAAACTTGCCTATTTTAGGCCTAAATTAACATGATTTGGTAATTTTGCAAAAAGGACATACACGTGCAATGCAAAAGTCGGACAACTCAAAATTCAAGCATAAGTTATTTTTAAATCAGTTCAAGGAATATAGAAATCTCTTCGTTATTTCTATGAGAGAGTCAAAAGAGTGAATTGGAGAGTTTTCATATTTCGGAAATAAATCGTATTTTGGATATTTCAAAGATTAAAATAAAATATTTGATGTTTTAAGAGCGTAAATTTAATATATCTAAAAACTTAGGAGAATTTTGGTTTCAACTTTTTTCAAAAAATAAATATAAAAATGATTATATTTTGTAGAAAATAGATATGATAGCATGATGTAATAAAACATTTCATCTTAAACTTGTAGTAAATATGCATGAATTCAAACATTGGGTGCATTATTCTTCCAAAATCGAAAAATGATGTTACAATTACATTCTTTTTTATTACCGGATGGTGTCAATGGAAGACGCGCGTGTCAAAAATGCATAAATTTTGAAATATAGAAGGGTAAGCATGTGAGTAGCACCAGTACCTCATACGGCAGTAAAAGATTGCACCATAACCATACCAGTATTGAATTCCACCCATTTCAAATAGTCAATTCATGATTCCAGCCTAGCATTTGTAACTTTACAGCCTCTTAAAGCCACCGCAGTTGCAATTTAATGCACACTCCCCACAGAGAGATCTTGCTTTCTAGGCCACTTAAAAACTGATACATGCAGTCATGCAGAGCATCATAAGAGCTTGATTAAAAAAATAAGTACCTCTCCGTGTCTTTTACCTTCTTATCCGGATAAGAAGGCAGAACATTGGTACCAGTTTCACACAAAAATATCAGAATACACATTGATAATTAAATTTAATTTAAATTTAAATAAATTAAAATAAATGTCTTTGAATCTTCTAGAGCTATATAATATTGAGTCATATAAGTCATTTATCATTGTCATTGTAAAAACTAAATAATATTAAATATATTTAAATATAAAATGCAGTAAACAAAAATGCGTGAGCTAATGCATTAGCTAGACAATTAGATTGCACGTTAGACACGGATAGAATTAAGATTTATAATAGAGGATAGAATTAAAATTTATAATAGAGGTTGCCGATATGTTGGCTTACATCACTAAAGCATTAAAATTAATAAATTAGAGGACCAATACACTTTACAAAATAAAAATATATAATAATTATAATCTAATATATAACTTTCATGAAATTAGTACGAGAGGAGGACGGTCTCTGGCAGCCCCCTTTGTCTTCGCCCTTCACAATAGAAAATGAGAAATTATGAATTAAAGGAACAAATTATGGCATGAAATGTTCTAAGGAGTTGAACAAGAAAATGAAATGATTCATTGAGAGTTATACGAAATGAGAGATGATTTGTTTCCCTGAATAATGGCAAATTATTGTTGAGGATGTCAAAGTAACGAGAAACAACAAATAAAAATAATTTTGAAATTGAGAAAAATACAAGTTTAAAAAGCCAAGATTCGATACTCGAAGTAGAATACTTTATGGAAATTCAAATTTTGGTAGTTTATATTTTTATTTTTTATCTAAAAGAAAATTTTTGGAGAAGATTTCTTCAATATTACTTAACTCAATTGAAATGAGTCAACCATAAAACAAATATAAACGTATTTGCATCTTTTAGATTATATGATGCTCATGTCCTTATCTTCAATTTTGAAACTCATGCACATTAGGCTTAATCATTATAGATTTATAGGAATAAAAAAATAGTAGGTTGATGTTTATCTTAATTTTTTTTTTTTTCATTGTGTTTGTAACAGTTTGTAATTTGAGGATCACACGCTTGTCATCATGTTAATAAAAAATTGGAGGCTGAGATCTCAATCTTTAAAAAAAATAGTAGGTTTAGACAAATTTTGTAATTACGTAAACTGTTATAATAATAAAATACATAAATGAAGCCCCAAATTAATTTTAGAAGTTTTGAATATTTTTTACATTCTATTGCGAACAATGAACAATTTAGGACAACTCAGTTTATTCATGAAGGCACTAAAAAGAGAAACTTATTAATTATTCCAGACCGTTATCTTTAAAATGTGTCACATGATAACTACGAATCAACTTGGTTTCCGTTGTGTAGAAATTAGGACCGCAAATGAATTGAGTTTGAGTGAGCCGGGTTTAGATCAAACCGGCTCAAAAAAATTCAAGTCGAGTTGAGTCGAGCTTATAAAACGTTTTGAACTGAAAAATCTAGTTTAAACTTGGTCGTTACTATTAGAGCTAGCTTATGAACTAGTTCACAAACTAATGCATGTACGTTGACTTGATTTGATATTTATATTTAGTATATCTACAAACTGTAAAATTAATACATCTACAATAATGATATATGAGTTAGTACAAATTGATATATCAACAAACTATATTTTCAGTAACATCTTTGCTGCGCTAATTTGAACAGATGGACCAGAAAAAAAAACTATCGCGTCAGATATATGAGCCGAGTCATGAGCGAGTACGAGAAGTCGTTAAACTGCTGAGGTGGTGAGACGATGAGAGATAATGAGAGATAGATTATCGAATTAAGGTTTAACAAAAAAAATTATTATTATTCGAACCGAGTTGAGTCACGAGCCGAGCCAACCCCAACACAAACTCAGCTCATTTAACTATCAAACCAAATTAGCTCGAGACAGATTAGTTTAAGCCATATTAACTCGAGCCCGAATCAAACCCGAGCTGAGTTAATTACGAGGCCGAGATTTTTTAATGCAGTGCTAGTAAAAACCTTCACAATATGTAAACTCTGAAGACATGACGATAAAGTTATATAAGTTTAGAGTTTAGACTGTGTAATGTGTATATTTCGAAGAAATAACAAAAAAAAGAATAAACAAAATTAATTACTGATTGAAGATCGTGAATGTTCCAAAAAGGAAAGATATATACTACAATTAATGATTAATTGATTATATATAGTGGATGCTTGGTGATCGACATTCACTTCCCACTTGTACAACTTTTTGCTTGTTCTTCTTACAAAAATTTCCCCTGTATTGTAAAAATGAAAAAAAAAACTCTCATAAAGGTTCGAATATTCTTTTATTATTTTGTTGTATTATTATGAAATTTCATGACAAATATCAGATCATCAAATTTCCTTGTTTCAACGCCAAAAGATGGATTTCTGCAATTTTTTTTCTTATTTAGTCGGAACAACGCTGCAAATCCTATATATCTCCTCACCATGGACATAAATTTCATATTCCCAAAATCTTCTCCATATAACAGAAACATGTTCTAGTGCGCACAATTATTATAATAATATATTCTCTTACACGAATTGACACGCTCAAATAGTGTTGTCGAATTATTTTATTCATATCAACATAAAAAATAAATAGAATGAAGTATTTACAACTCTTTAGAAAATATAGCGAGGCTATTTTAATCATTTACATGATATAAAGGTGCTGGCGAAATAATGTTAAAAAAGTGACAATGTGTTTTTTATTTTTTGTAGTAACTTTTTTCGGACAAAAAATAGAGTGAAGTCATCCAAGTTTAAATTTCTAACTTTTATCTCATAAAATATTGACGTATAGTCATTAGATATTATATTTTTCGTAATTAAATTAAAAAAAAAATGAATATCATGTCATGGACACGCCAATATTTCAAACTAGTCGATCTTTTATTATATTAGCTGGATTCAAAAATATGAAAAAAATTAAAATAAATTAATAATAAAAAAATGATGATGTGATATATTTTGAAAAACTTAATTTTTTTTTATCTCTTTATATATTACTAGCTATATACCCCGTGTTGCAGCATACCCTTTTATTTAAACATGAAAACATTATAAAATAAAAAAATCATATTGATTTAATATTAAATTATAAATTCACCAAATTATAGAGAAAATCTATAATAAAAATCAGATTTAATCTTTGATGAGATTTTCTACACAATATGAATTAATGAATCATGATGTTTATGGTAAAAAAAGTGAATTATTCCAGCATATATTATTCACCATTAATTTTCATCAAATATGTACAATGTTGCTAATTATAGCGCATATCTTAAGTTTTAAATTAAATTTTTATATCATAATATAAATATAAAGATATTAAATATTTTAATTTGTAAATTATGTGCATAAATATTAAAAAAACTATATTATGGAAATAATAGTATATATATGGAAAAGAAACAGAGAAGAAGAGGGGATCAATGGACGCGATTATATATGTTCGATCAATTAAAAATAAATATTATCCGTCTAATTGAGAGTTAAAATAAAAAAAAAAAAAATCATGATAAAAAATGAATCATTCAAATTCTTACCTGCTTTATACTATATAAATATGAATTCGGAAACACCAGGACTTAGGAAGAAAAGTTCCTGACTTCACGGGATCAACATTTTCTTTTTCATTTCAGAAAAAAAAATCTCTCCAGTTTAGGTCAATGGAAAAGACCATTTATCCGTATTTATTTCTTTTTCATTTATTTGTATTTATTTATTCACTTATCATCAACATTTTGAAACGCGTGTGAGAAAGGTGGTGGGCGTACTTTTGGAAATGCAGAGCGTCGGTAAAATGTCAGGCAAGGGGCCCCACAAAGAGCAGTGATCGAGGCCGTCCAATTGAAATAACAACAAACTAGAAGTCCGTATGGCTCAGTTTAATTTACTGGCAACAAGTCAAAATCAAAATGCAATTGCAGCAGCAATGGGCAGGGGGCCAGGGGCTGAGACTGGAACTGGCACTGGGGAAAAGAGGCTCAGTTTTTATCCACCTAGACCCCTGTCAGAGGCATCATGTGCCCCAATAGTACCCCTAATACCACCATTTTTGTCCTTCCATCCTCGGCCATTAGCATTTAAATTTTCATGTACCCACACCATTTGGACTGACACGGTGTGTTTGATTAGCTCAGAGCGCATAATATCTCTCATACTATGATCTGATATAAATATACTTATTTTTTATAAATAGTCATGTTTTTGTTTGATGTCAGCACAGGTGTTGTACTGAACTTTTGTAGAATGCTATCACTTCTTAAATATTTATACTGGTCAACAATCTAGACAACATATTAGGCTACCTACGGGCCTTTTCTCAAAAAAAAAAAAAAAAAAAGATAACATATTAGGCAATATTAATATCCTGGTTTAGAGGGACTGACATTTTCTCTGAGCACAAATTAAATTCATTTAATGTGAGGAATACGCAAGCTTGTTTATGGTCTTTATTAATAAAACAATGTGGACAATTAATTTACACAGTATAGTACTGATTATTGTAATTAAGTAATATAGGCCGAATCTTCTAGCACTTCACTTGTAGCCGATAACTTCTGTAATGGATCAAAACAATATTAGAATATTCAAATTTGGGTATTAGATGAATACGATAGATCTTTTTTGGTGTAACTAGAGAAGTGAGGTTGATTAGAAAAAAACTATATTAATAAATTAATTGTACTCCTTCCGATACATAACAGAATATTTCTGAAAAATATTGTGCACTCTTATTCGCATAAAAGGCAAATTAGTATATTGATTCTTGCACCCTTTAACTAGAGCTTCACTGTGAAATAAAATCATTTTATACAATTTGATTATGTAATTTTGTTGAATAGAAATATTTGAAATAAACATCTAATTATATTAGTTTCCATCAAATTATGATTATAAATAATTCTAGAGTTCTATCATTAATAAATATTGGGAAAAAATATTAAATGTGAATGTGAGTAATAAAAATATGAGACTTCTCAATTTATTTTTTCTATTTAGTTAAAATTTCTTAATTATTATAAATATATCTTTCAATTTTGAGACATACATAAATTTGTTTTGAAAAAAGAGAATATCCGTCACACTTATTAATGATCAAGCATTTATTATTAAAGAAAATTAGCTAAAAGAAAAGTCTTGGTGATGTTTTATGAAAATTAGATAAATAAAAGTCTTGATGTTATGATATGTGAGAGAGTTTTTCTTTGTTCCTATCTACAACCTTCTGGGATCTTCCTTCTCTTTACCAAGGTGAGGCTTGAGACTTAACACCCTTTATACATATAAACGGTTTTTCATGGGGCTTTATCCAAAAAAAAAATATAGCGTATATAAATAATTAAATAAAAAAATCTATAAAACAACTTCTGTTAGAAAATTTTGAACATAAATATAGCTTTTTAATAAGCTAAATATGTATTTAATGATAAATATTATAATTAGCTATATAGTAATTCATTAAAAATAATATAAAGAATTATATTATTTTAGTATTTAAATTGTATTTTTGAGAAATCATATCATCTCTTTAAATGAAAATAAAGAAAATGATGTGAGTCATTTAATTAAAATAAATGAAGAGATAGAAACAAAATCAATAGTGAAAAATATAAATGATGTGATATAACTAAAAAAAATTGAAAACTAATCATCTTTCTAAATATAAAATAATTTACTAAAAATGGGTATTATCTAGACTGCATCTGCATGCTCAACAGAAGATGTGGACTCAACTAAAATGACCTAACTTATTATTTTCCGAAAAAAAAATTCAAATTCGGTTTCGCTGAAACCTTCACTTGGACGTAAATTATTCGTAACGTCAATGAAATATGAACATATGATTTGCCTTTGGAAAAATAACAAAAAGAAATATAGAGGTATGGCCTCCATTTTTTTTATCAGAAAAGTAGTCCCATCATACTCCTATAGAATTAAGCTTTTTTCATGATAGTGTAAAAATTATTAGAGGGCCAAACATATGAAATGGTCCATATTGAATCAAACTGTTGAAATTATATCTAGTCTAAGAAAACAACAATTCACTGTCTATCATTTGTGTTATGGCGGGCGAGTTGTGCACGAATTTCTCAGACATCTTCAAGGATATTCCAACTCTTCTTCAAGAAATTGCTTTAGAGTTGAAGTCAAGTTTACTTTAATATAATGTTTTATTTTTTTTATTATGCATCCCAATCCTCATGGGAACAATATTTGCTTTTTTCTACCAAAAAAAACTTTGTTTTTGTAACTTAATCATATTAATAAAATTTCAAAAAGATAGATATTACATATATTGTTCAAATCATGTCTTATCAAGCAATAGTTATTTCCTTCATTTTTTTAATTATAAAGTAAAAATATTGAATTCGGTCGGAATTATTTTTCTGGTCAGTTTTGATGTACAACGAACTAACTAAATTACATATATAAAAAATCAGAAGAAAAAAAACTTTCCCTGAATGACATGCATCAATCTGATTTAGCCAATTTGGTTTATTTGGATCCGTCCAAATAGAATTCTGTTTTTCATCACATGCATAGCAGGAGATATAATCTAGCCATTTAAAATTGAGACGGTTATAAAAGAGGGTGGTAATAGGCCAATGGGAATTTAAAGCGCTGGTATGGTACATCATACATGTGCCACATGGAGACCTCTACGAACGGAAAGGTTATTTGAACCAAAAACAAAATTTTACCAAGTTTGGATAAACAATAGCCCCAAAAATCAGATCTGGGTTGATGTCCTGCTTTATACTCGATATTCAAAAAGTACTTCCTCCGGAGCATTAATTTCCAAGGTTTTTAATAAAAAGACCCTGCATGTTTTAATATTATGATAGAGAACGAAGTTTTTGCAAATTGTATGATTTTGGTTTTGAAAAGAGAAGAAGAAAAATAAGTTCATACATCTGTTAGGCAATTTTCAATATGAGAGGGATCAACGATAATGCATAACAAACTTATCACGATTTCTATATATTATGATGTCACATAAAGGTAAAACTTGAACCCATAGCCTCTTGTAAAATATGAACATTATACAATTTGTGATATAGGGAGAAAACTTTCTTGTTAAAATTTAGCCATGAATTAGTTGAAAAAAAGAAAAAAAAAGTACTAGTATGTAACATTCACTTCAACGCGCCCCATTATAGCTTCGTTACCGCCGTCCAAAAAAAACTTAATTCTGAATTAATAAGTTCAGTATTGCTATATTCAATTAATTGTTTTAGTACTTGGAGAAAAAAGAAGCTTTGTTTTTTTTGGCGACTTGAAAAACATGAACTTGAAATGTGTGAAGAAATGAGTTCATCATTCTATTGTCAAATATTTCAAAATAAAAATATTATTGTTAAACTATTTAAAATTTTGAATAGACAAAACAAAATAATTTCCTTTTATTGTCCTTAATAACATCAATAGTCCTAAGTTTCGTATTATTTTATTTATTTTTCTACACGTTCCTTTAATTTTGATTACTTATTTTATTTAGATGTCCATATTTGTGGGATTAAACTTACATCATTTTAAATATAGAGGAGATACATTATTACATTTACATCATTTTATGTAGAGAGGAGATACATTATTATATTCACGATACTTATGATTTAGGAATTGTAATATGTTGCAGTGTTTTTCAAATGAAGTGAGAACTCATATATTTAGGCTCCTTTGGTAGAAGAATAACTTGATAATAAGTAGGTGATAAAGTAATAACATATGAGAGGTGGTAATAACGATATCTCCTAGTTATCACTCTCCCACATAAAGCCTGTGTTGCATTATGTCGATCTAGTTCAATTTTTCGAAATTTTTCATCCAGCATTTCTCAGCTGTTTAATTAAATGCATGGATTCGTGCAAAACCAATGGAAGAATGTCTTTGAAAAGTAAAAAAAATATCAAATATTTCAAAATAAATAATGCAATTGCTAAATCTTATAAAATATAGGATATACAAAAAATCCAATACAAGGACATGGTACAATTGTCAAAGAAATTAATATTTTTCTTCTTCTTCTTCTTTTTTTTTAAAAAAAAAGTAAAGAAAATAGATTTACATGTCCTGACGTGAACGGTGCAAGAGCAAGAAGACTTTAACCCCACTCTAAGAATTTTTTTTTTATGATACCCAGTCTAAGATTAGAGATGGTAATGGACCGGGTAGGCGATTAAAACGTCAATCTCGTGGTCCGATTCGTCCATCAAAATCACATACCCGTTCTGCTCGGTCCATACCTCCGGGCCTAAAAATTCTGGCCCGTCCTGCCCATAGGCCAAGTTTTTCAGGCCCGGCCCGGCACGTCTAGACCCGTTCTGTAGTACGGTTTTTTAAAATCGGCTGAGAAAAATATTTTTTAAGCATTTTAAATTATAAATTTGAGAAAACTTAAAATATAGAAGTTATAGATTTTGTTGTTATGAATCTACAGAATTTTATTTTAACTTAATATGATTTTTCATTACAAAGTTATGATTAAAAAAGTATCTAGAAGTCTAAAATTTTCAGCAGCTAAGTTTCATAATATGAATTTTTGAGATTTATATGTTCTATTTTTGAAAGAGATCAAAATATAAAAATGATAGATAGTTGTCATGATTTTAAAAAAATTAAATTTGTATTGATTGAAGGTACCAAGATGTCTATTGAATTATATTATTCACATTTATAAATTTTAAAATTATTAGTGTTTTTATTCATATAATAATATCATAACTAAATGTTTAATATAATTTAAATGATATTAGTGTTATATTATAATTCTACATAATTTTTAGAACATATTGATATATATAATATATAAATATATATAATATAAATATAAATATAAATAAATTATATATATATATATAATTATTTCAGATCGGACGGGCGGACCTAACTCCAAATCTGTACTTAGCCCGGCCCGTCGGATGACTCAGCCCTACCTATTCATTGCCCAAGACGGACGAATTAACGCCGGACCGAAACTAATCTGAACGAATCCATCGAACCGCGGGCTAAATTGTCATCCTTATCTAATATTGATAGCTTGCTTACCAAACAAAAGGGCAATTCATATGGAGGTGGGAGAGATTCAAAACCCTTTGAACTAAAAATTGGATTCAAAACCTTTGAGAGACGTTAATTTTACATCGAGATTTGTACTTTCAATAAAATCTAAATTCAAAATTTATACTTTCAATAAAATCTAAATGCAAAATTTATACTTTCAATAATTATTATGAATTTCGATACAAAATCAACATCTCTCAAAAACTTTAAACTCAATTTTTAATTCAAAATACTTTAACCTCACTGCGTCCCAGTTCCTATATGCGCGTATATATCTCCATGATCACGTGCTGAGATCAAGCGGTCCTGGGTGCCAGCTCAGCTTCATTTCACCACCAGTCAATAGACCGGTCAACATGATTCATGCCTTTCCCCCTTATCTCCATCCTTTATTCAAAACACATCCCCACCTCAAACTCCTCCGTTGCACATCCCCTAAAAACAACCCTGTTTCACCTCACTGAACATGGGACCTGAAATATTCTAAACGCAATGGAGATTTATGTCAGTGAGTTTGAGCATATTATGGTTCATGCAATTTTCCATAGACGATCTGGTCATAGAATCTTGCATGGGGTCATGGTGTAACTAGCTAACCTGAGGACAAATAATAGGGGGTGGCCGCTCCGAATCCCATATATCCCATCACTATGATTCTGTCTTTCACCATACCCTGTATTCTGTGACATCCAATGATATCCTAATCCTATCCAGCATATACTTTAAAAAATCATTAAATATCATAAATGGCCCCCCCTAATTTTGTAATTTAATTTCTAAGGTTACTTTGCTGTCCTTGTGCATTCTCCATTCGAACAAAGAAAATAACGTGTGATTTTTTTTTAATTATCCATCTTCATTGAATCTAAAATTTTCTGCCCATGGTTCTGTACAACGTATGCACATATAAAATCAAATTGTTTTATATAAAATAATTTTATCATTATCGTCTATATACAAAACAAATATATTCTGTGTGAATGACTTTTTTATCTACTATAAAAAAAAAGATAAATTACCAATAACGGTGGGAATTTATTGATAACGGTTAAGTTGACAATGTGAACAATGGGTTTCAAAAATAATATTTAGGAAAAACTTAGATAGAAAAAACTTATAAACATAATCCCAAATTTATAGATTGATTATGTTATAAATTAATATAATTTAATTAAGTGTAATTTTATATTCACTAAACACAATAAAAATTTGCAATATATTAAATTTATGTCCTTTATAAGATATTAAGTGACACTTAAATATCATAAATTTTGAAATATAAACAATCTTCGTGTATAAAAATGTTTTAAAGTTTTTTCCATTTCTAGTAATTTCAATTTTCTCAAAATTTATAAATGATTTAAAAAGCTATTATCAAATTTGTTCAGTTAACCGTTATCAAGAATCTCTACTCTCATCAGTTATCAAATTTACTTTTTTCTTCAGTTCTTAAATTTCACAAATTTAGTCTTCCATAATATAAGACAAAATATTATGTAATTTTTTTGATGTAAAGTGTAACTGTTCATAAATTAAGCAGGCAGACGAATTTTATTTTACACCCCAGTTTCAATTTCAAAGACGACAAGAGTTAATTGACTCTGAAACCCCGATCAAAACCAAGAGTTACGAGCTATGTACTTATGTCTATCAAAAAGCAGAGAGAGAGAGAGAGAGAGAGAGAGAGGGAGAGAGAGCGGGAGAGAGAGAGAGAGTTAGGAATTGGTTCAAGATACAACAAGATAGGATATAGATCTGTTTTATAGATCGCCTTGGTGATAATACTTTTGGAATATAAGTTGAAATTGTGTTTCTTTTTGCACAAATTGGAAAGGTATAATAATAATAATAAATTATATTTCTATATATTTTTATAATCTATTGAATTCATTTAACTAGAGAATGACAAACTAGTTTGTTTTCCTCAAGCTATCTGAACGCGGACAATCTTCATTCCGATATGGGTCACAAAAAGTGCAAGGGATGTTGTTCAAATTTATATTTCCATATGGGCAGAATTTAATATATATTCCTCAAAAACTTAGAAATTATGTATTTTCTTCTCTGGAATTTGTAGTATCACATTTACCTTTTGAAACTATTAGAACTCCAATATTTACCAGTTAAAATTTTACCATATATCAAATATATCCAAAAACTCCAATTAAACTATTTTAGCTTCTCTCAATTAAGATCATCTAGTAATAAAACAAGCAACAATATATAATTCACTTTCCATGGTCTCGTTTACTGACAATTCAATTTCTATTTCAAACAGTCTAAAATTTTCAATTATTGATATTCGAGCTCAGTAGCTATATCTACTGTTAATTGAATTTCAAAAAAAAAAATATTATTTTTTTATTTTCCGTAAGGGTAAATGGGAATTTTATAAATGTGGAGTTAATTAGTTTTAGTGGAAGAAATGATATACAAGGTAAATATGATACCTTTAAAGTTTTTAAAGGTAAATATGATATTATGGATTTCAGAGGGGAAAATACATAATTTCCAATTTTTATATAGAGATAAATGTGAGTAGATTTAAACGGTCTGGATATTTCATACATGAGTCAAGTATATGTTTGAAAATAATAATTACTTTGTGTACCACTTGAATTATACTCCAGAAAGAGTCTGTAAGTTTTTTTATCTCCTCAGCCACGCCACATCAACATTTATTTAAAACCATTTAATTGATCTTCTTCTTCCTTTTTGTGTTAATCAAACAGCTCCTACGTTATAATATTATATATATATTAAATGAACATTACTTTTTTATGTTGTTTTATATTTTCTGTGTAAATTAATCTGTAGCTAAAAGTGTGTGTTATTATTTTTAAGACTTTCAATGGCTACGTAAACAGTTGCATAGATAATTTCTAAAAGATCCATGTGGTCTTTAAAGCATAATTTTTTTTTAATATCTTGAGGAAGCATAATAACTAATAACCTTTTGGCCTTCTCAAGTTTTTTCGCTTTGATATCCAGAGACTAATATTTTTTTTTCTATATACGTTATATATGTTAGTATTAAGGTTATAGAACTCAAATTGCACATTTCCATGAAGATTTATTCAACATTTTTCACTTATAATAGCAAAATGGCACATGAAAAACACATTTAATCAGCCAGAACAAAAAATAAATAAACTTGAAAATAAATGGTATTTTATATAGAAAATGCATGTTAATTATAATTTAATTCATTGGATATATTAAAATTCATTTATTTATTGCTTTATGTTAAATTATTTGTCATCTACATGTGACATGTAATTATATATTCAAAAACAGAATTAGCTTTTCAAGATTTTTAGCTATGCTACATCATCCATATTTTTCACCATTGATTTTGTTTCTCTCTTCATTTATCTTATTATAATGACTCATATTATTTTTTTCTTCATCTGAAGAGATGCTATCTCTAATGTACAATTTAATACTAAAGCAATCCAACTTTTTTTAATGAATTATTATTTATCTAATTATAATATTTATCATTAATATATATTATTAACATTTTGAAAATTTTATATTTATGTTAAAATTTTCTAACAAAAATTATTTATATATGTTATATTTTTTTTTCGGAGCGAAATCCAATGAACAACCTTAGTTCTATTTAATTTGTGTTATTTATCCCTTACATCTGTGCTACTAAATATTACTCCACACGCTAGTAAGGAATGTACAAGGCGCTTTCCGCGTCCCTGGCCTAAACACAATTAATTTATCAACACCAACTCCTATTAAGAAATTTCAACTAGGAAATGAAACAGCTACTCCGCTAACAAGAGCTTCAATCGAAATCATATTTAATTTTTATGAACGGGTGGTAGCTCTGACAAGCATATCTATATGGTTGGCACAATATATGAATAATATTCATGACACGGAGCATTCTGGTGCTTAATGGGAACACCGTGCCTTTATCCCTGTGTTCGTGCATTGTTGTCTGTTTAATCATATAATTATGGGGTTCAATGTCTCTAAAGAACTTTTTTTTTTTTTTACAAAAACAAGTAAAAGCCCAATCATTTTTTATTACATCTCCGAAAATCATACAAAAGAAAAGAGTTCAATAAAGAAAGTAAATTATATAAGAACTATTATACAACTAAAAGAAATTTCCCTAAACCTCACGAAATATATCTAAAAACTAAAATCCAAAGTTCTGAGCTCTTCAGTCGCCGGCAATGATCAGAACCCCATCTTCCTTACAAAAGATTCCAAACCATATTGATCAATGCCTCTCTAAATAATTATTCTCCGAAAAAGGAGATCTAATGTTTTTTTTTCACGATTCAAAATAATTAAGAATGAAATTATTGGGAATCGACAGATCGTATGAAACAGGACACTGAACTTGTAAAAAGTTTATTTAAGAATCAATCATTTTAGAACAATTTTTAGGACCACCAGAGCACAAACGCATGGGCGGAGTACAGTAAATTATTCTTTAGTTTGTGAAAATAAATTTTAAGGCAAATTTTTAGTTTTCAACAAAACAGATAATACAGGATTAAAATTTTTTACGGCTGTAATTTAACAACTATGCCATAGCATGTAGTAGAGAGTTCTGTTATTCAAATTGGAGCAGCTGAAATAAATTTAACAAAATTAAGAATCAAATTTATCTGTAAGAGGCCTTAAGTTTTAAATTAGATCGATCCCGTCGGACCATTTAAATCCGAAAATATTTTTTTTATTGAAATATTATAACCTTACATTTTCATTTGAAGAAAATAAGTATTGAGCAATAGGATCTCTCTTTTCATATAATCTCTAAAAAATGATGTTATTTTTTATATATATTTTTAATAAAAAAAAGTTCAATCTTCAATTTGTATAATGTAGATTTGAGAATTCAGGATCTGCGATTTCGTTGTTCTTGGTGGATTTAACAATTATTTTTAGCCGAAATTGTTTCAAGGTAATCTGTGAAATAATTCTATATATTGAATTGTGAATGATTAATTAGAATCATTGAAACCGTGCTCCGAGTTTGAGGAAGGGAAAGTAAGAGGAGAATAGAGGAGAGTTGAAATATTGTCACTTCAAAAACAGAGGTTCCAAAATTGACAAAAAATGAATAGAAAAAATATATCATTTTTCCTCCATTATAAAATTCAAAAGAAAAGTGATTTACTCCTCTTTCTTTTCTTCCCCTCTCTTCCATCACCCTCCGGAGCACAACCTTAATGTAGCAATTAAGGGTGTAAATGGGTCAGGTCGGGTCGGATTCGGGTCAGATCACATTATTTTATTATTTTTTGACTCGATCTGATTAAATTCGGGTCAAAAATTTTTGATCCATACCCGACCCGACCTGTGTAAAATAATTAAATATTTATTAATTATTTTTATATAATTTTAAGCAATAAAATATTGATTAATTTATAATTAATCTTAATTAGTGTATAATTAGTATATATTTAATCTTTAATTAGTACTAAATCATAAAATTACTTCAAAAAATATAATTAATCGGGTCGGGTCGGGTTGACCCAAACCCGACCCGATCGGATTCGGATCAAAAAAATTGAACCCATATCCGACCCATTTATTTTCGGATCATGTCGTGTCGGATCAAGAATTGACAGCCCTAGTAGCAATTGATATTTTTTTTTCGAAAAATAAAATTTATATATTTTTTATATTAGTTGATGAGTAAATGAATAGGAAATGCTTGGTAGAATTGAATTCATGTTGACCACTTGAATTAAATCAAAGGGTCCCTAGAGGACTAGAAGTGCCGCGCTAATTTCACATTTACACTTGAAAATAAATGGATGTGTTGCATGTGATAAATGGCTGATGGCTCTGTGTAAATACAATTTACCTACTTGACCCTCGTTTTTATATAAAAAAATAAAAGCAATTTGCACCCACAAAAAGGGATTAAAATTGCACATAACAAATTCTTAAATGCTCCTGCTAACATGTTTACCTAGACTACAGTAATGTAATTGAATGCGCCTTGAAGATGCAGGAGATGGTACATTGGGAGTGTTGTAACAGCCCAGCGGCAGTTTGACCACGACGGATCTAGCTGACAAAGTGACAATTAATTGATAAAACTCCAACCTCATCCAGCTATTTCCTAGCGCACCATCTCAGTATATATATCCTGAACCAGCCATTAAACTCAAAGTACTCAACTGGATCAAACCAAAAGGTATCAGCAAGCATCTAGCTTCCCCCCCCCCCCCCTTCTCTTCTTTCAAACAGATAACAAAAGAGCGCTAAACAGAGAAGATATATACAAAAGACAAGAAGAGAATAGAGAGAAGTTGATAAAGAAAAGATAAACATTAACAGAGGAGGTTCCACCAATATATGGCATGTATAAACATGTACAATCCAGATCATCAATCGCATTACCCGATCGCCGGACCCCGCATTTCCTTCTCCAGTGACTTCTCTCTTGAGTGCCCACCACCGGCATCTCAGTCCCGCAATTCAGCTGGCACAAGTGATCCTGACTTTGAGTTTTCGGTGGGGTCACATCAGATGATGGCGGCCGATCAGCTCATCTTTAAAGGCCGCATTCTCCCATTGAAAGACACGACAAGCCATGCAAGTGGACAACGAGTGACGACACTGAGGGATGAGCTTAGAGGGCAGGATCGAGGGAATGATGAGAGGCCGTCGAGGGCTACACGGTGGAAGGAACTGCTTGGTTTGAGAAAAGGTAGCCATAGCAAGAAAGGCGAGAGCAAAAGCACGCTTGAGTCAGTGTCGGAAACAGAGAGTACAGACATGAATTTCAGGAGGTTCAGTACTCAGGTTAGTTTCCTTTTCCTCGCTTTGATTTTTTCTTGTTGTAATTTTGTAATCTGTATAGTGTTGAATTCATATTACTCCTAGAAAAATTGAAATGCTCAAACAATATTTAATTTATTTACTGTTATTAAACATTTTGTTGGAAAGTTTGCATGTTTGCGTATTTTTTTTAGTTTTCTGCTGGAGTTCCTGTTGAGTATGGATAATATAGAAGGGTGTGATTTTGGAAGATATAAGATTGATGTTATTAGTACTGAGTCTAACAAATAATGCTTAAAAAAGGCTAGTAATGTGAAATCAATAATTTTTCATCACCAAAATATTTTGTTCCCCTGTTGTAAATAAATATCTACGTTCTGAATGCTGATAACTGTTTAAATTTATGAATCAGATCGATTGAAGTGGTTATAATGAAATCTACTGATTTCCATGACAATTTGTTTTATTGCTTGTAGGAGCCATGAATGTGAAGTCAAAGTAAAGATAATACGATTGGATGAACATTATGAGTTTTTGTAATTGTAATGGTGGTACTGTGCGGTATATCTTTTGCTGTTCATCAGTTACCTGTTAATGCTTTACTTTGGTTGGGCTAAAATAATAGTTTTCCATTTTTTTCTTATTTTTCTTTGTCTTCAATCTTTCCTCTCTTTTTTTCTTAGTAGAAGATTTGTTGTATGAATTCAAGAGAGAGGGGCATGGATGGGTTTAACTTCTTAATTGTCCTATGGGTTTGCTAGGGTTTTGTTTGATGCAATCAATTAAATTGTATTTTCCTGTAACTTAATGATTAGCTGGCTTTTTGTAATGTACTGATATCACCTCTGTGACCCACATATTTTCTTTTACAAATTAATGTTTGTTGCTATGGCATTAATTATGTTTCTGGCATCTGAATTCAAAGCCTGGAGGAGTGAAATCAGTGAGCATTTAATTATTGGGTCCTTTCTTTTGGGTTGGAAACAGTGCTGATTTTGTCTTTTAGTGGAGAGGTAAGAGGGACAATGGACAGGATTATGCAGGCTTTGAATTTAAAAACGAAAGAGGGGATGCAAATAATAAAAGAAAGAAACATCTTTACTTTGTTTATGTGTTTATATTTGTGAATCAGATGCCTTGCTACCTCATTTATTTGACTTAGCTGGTTAGCTGTCAAATTTCCCATGACATCAATGCACTGTTGGCTGGCTCTATAGCAGGGTTTACAATTAAAATCACAAGAATTTATCTTTTGTCGTCGAATTTAAAAAAAAAAATATCGAAATGTACCCTAAACTTTCATTTGCATCATGTCGATACTTCAATTTTTTTATTCTAAAAAAAAACTAAGTTGAGCTTATAATTTCTTTCGAAAAATCAAATTAATTTTTAAACTTTAAAGGTGCACCAAATAAATACACCAACTTTCTCTAGACATTTTTTTAAAGGAAAGGAAAAATAAATAGTCATTTAAGTATCTATTTCAAGGACATTCCTATTTCTTTGCTTTCTAAATCTAAATAAAAATATTGCAAACATTTATTAAGAAAAGAGTAACAATTACATAAGTAACGTCTGACACAAAGTACTTATTAATGCATGACATTGATAATTTAAAATTAATTAATCATTATAAATAAAAAATATTCTTAGTGACTACATTAGTTTTTTTAAATTCCATCTACTTATTTGACATAGATTAAAGTTTAAGGACCAACTTTTTTTTTTTGAAAAAGTTCAATGACTAATCTGCTATGTTTTTAAAAAAATTAGGATCAATTTGATATAATGAAAGTTTAAGAACTAATTTGATCTTTTTATGAAATTTGAGGATCAAGGTGAATTCTCTCAGTAATTATTTTCTCTCTTACTAAAATTTGAGAGAAAAGAAGTAAATGACAGGGCTTTCCTTGTCTAGCTACATGCCCCAGCGCGTGTGACTTAAATTATTGTTTGATTTTGGGTGCGAAAGTGTGAGTTCTTCAGTGGACGTATTGACATATTATTAAATTATCATTTTAAAAAAGTTAGCATATTGACATCTTATTTATCTTATTAGAAATTTTATATCAGTAAGGAAAATGATTTATGATGTCTGTTAATTTTTTAGTCAAATAAGAAATATGAACAAGATTAATTAATCAATTTCCCTGTTAATATTGTAGTGCGATATGACTTTCATAATCATAATCACCCCAAGATTAATTAATCAATTTCCCTGGTAAACGCTGAACGGTTTCGGCTCAAGCCCATTTAAAAGCCTATATAAATAAAGCCCATGGTTGGAGCACATGCACGATGCATCCATTAATAGTTCCAAAGTCAAGTAGTGGATGGGAATATCAAACGTGATGTGATATAGCAATTTCATCACATACTTCACAACTTGATGTTATAATTGTTTGGGAATCGTGTTCCAATTAAACTATTTTTTTATTTTCCATTAAAATTATAAACAGTGCGATGTTTATGAAAAAATTAACTTTCTTAAGTAACAAAGTATACTGTAAAATGTATCACACTTGGAGCTTTGATTGTATTCAGACTAACTACATTAGATTTTACTAATTGTCCTTCAGCCTTTGTTGTCCTGTTCTCACTTACTTTAATTTGCGTTCATCTGTATTATTTTCATTTCTATTGAATGATTCATCCTACTGATATAATGTGCCGGTGAGTTTTTATTTTAATCTTCAAAATATCCATTACTTCTTTATATCTAGTTTGTATGATTTTTATACCAATATAAGATAAATTTAACTCATATTATGTTCAATATCGGGATATTAGATAATATTTAAAACATAATTTAATTCCAAGCACTTCTTTTTTGTTCCGCAGGCTTGTAACTCGCCAAATGAAAATGATTTAGTTTATAAAAAACTTGTAATTCAAAACAAAATTGTAAATAATTAATGTTTAACAAACATATATTCATTTTTATTATACATTTTTATGGGGAAAAAATAAGTAATATCTTGTTAAAATTGTATAATAGTGAATCAGTGGTATAGATGTGAAAGATGAATATATAAGCAAGTCGCATTATATTATTTATAGAATTTATAATAATTCAAAATTATATGGACGTGAATAATAAAAAGTCGAAAACAATAATTATAAGTCGTACTATAATACCACCAATGCTATATATATATATACATATATATAGAGTGGAGAGTGTAAATTTACGGTGTGCTTAAGCTCAGAAAAGTCTCCGTGAGCTTAATTCAAAAAGTATATCAAAAGATATTTAATTTTTAAATTTTCTAAGTCACTATTTTTAATTTTTGAAGATCAACTCTAAAAATAATAAAATATTTAATATTTATACATTATTTTTAAAAATTAAAATGAGTAACTCAAAAAACTCGAAACATTTCAAATTTTTGTACCCCACAAGATTTCAATATGAAAAATTCAATGAGAATGAAAAATCAAAATTTAGAGATCATTTGATATACTTTTTGAGTTAAATTTATGAAGATCTTCCGTGAGTTTAAGCACACCGTAGATTTACTCATGTATATATATCCTTACTGATCACCTATATTAAAATAATCCATTTATGTGATATGTGAATATAGTAATATAAAGAACAACTAAAAAGGACTAAAAAGATAATAGCAAGCTAATCAAACATTCGTAAAACTTGTTGTTTAAGTTTTTCGTGATTTTATGGTACCAAATAAACTTCTATTTTTTCATGTTATGGGTGGTTTTAGTTAAGTTATCAATTTGTTTGTAAACCCAAAATATGGATTTTAACAAACATTACTTGCTGACATATGCGCATGAGAAATTTAAAACAATCCATTTTAAGATGTGTTTGACAATCTATGGAATAGTAAAAAGTTAGAATAACATTGTTATTCCGAATGAATTAATTTGCTAAATGAATTTTAGACTAACTAGAAGAGCGTCAAAGAATGCTCATCCGGTATACCAAGCCATAAATGGTATACCGGATTAGCTCTCGTCGGAATAACAATTGTTGTTTGATTATGTTATATTATATTATTATATTATGAGTATGATTATGATTTATTATTATTATGATTATGATTTTATTATTATTATTATTATTATTATCATTATTATTATGCTATTATTATCATCATCATCATTATTAGTATCATAATTATTTATATTTTAATTATTTTAATTAACAACTGTCAAACAATACCCCTCTTCAAAATAACATTATTTTATCACTCTTTCAAAATTATCACTCTTCCAATTCTATTTCTTACTTGCAACACGAACCCTTACAGTGTACTTTCGCACTAAAAATCAATGGTATTTCCCAATAATTGTTGAATCCATCTCCATACCAATTCTATTTTTATTTTCGTACAAGTTGCCTGAACTATATATGATCATAGTTCTAGTAAATGAAAAGTTTTACTCAGATAATTAAGATGAATTTGGTCATATTAATAATTAGTAAGATTTGTACTTTTTAGTGTTATGATGCTAAATTTCATTCTGGATCGTCTATATGTTATATTTTGTTAATAACCTTGAGATATGTTTTGGCCGAAATATAATAGTTCAAATAATTTTGCTTAGCAGTCCGGCTAATTCAAACATGATATAAACAAAGGAGAACCAACAAATTATAAATTATAATTATTTAGTTGCAATCTAATTTTCTGGAATAGGAATCCTATTGTTTGAAAAAAAAAAATATATTATTGATTGCAATTTACGGTTTATATTGTATCTCTATTATTGATATGATCTTTTTTTTTTAAATGAATTCTCGCTAACCTCGACATTAGATATTTTCTGTATAAATGAAATATCATTCATGAGACTTTTATCTACGCGATTCCATGATTATGAGAAAAAACTTTTTAGTATAATATTTACTCATATCTAGATAAACAAATCTATATAATATTTACTCATATCTAGATAAAGAAATCTGTATAATATTTACTAATTCAGTGTAATATATTCGCAAATGAACCTAATAAAAGCATTTTTTTCTATTTTTTTTTCCTTTTATTTTTCTCTTCTTGAGTTGTATCTTAACTACTACTAATGGGCTTTACTATGTTGGGCTCTCATTTGGATGGCTACTACTCAGACAGAACGCATCTTCATGCAGCTATCATGAAATGACCAATCAATCGGATGTTGATCAATAAATAAAGGTGCAAATCAAATTTAAGTCTTCAAATATCTTGCATAATCAACCATGGATTGTTATATTTTATTTACCAATAATTGTCACATTTACCTTAATTTTCACAAAAATGACCATCATTTTTGTTTTTTTAATAAAGGGGAAGAATTGAAAGGTCCTATAGTTTAAACTAATTACCTACGGGCATAGCAGTCCTTTGTGCGTGTAGAAATATTATACAATTAAGAGCAAATTAATGTCAGTTCTTCCGGATTGATTTAGGAGATATAACATATATATAAGGCTTAATAATTAAACCATAGTGAAAATTAAAGCTAGAGCGAATAGCTAAATATATTACTACATATGTAATATAGCTACTCAGTACATATCTATGACTTCAATGAGCTTCTTTGCGACTGCACTTGCGTACACCGAGGAACCCTCCATTATCTGCATGTATGCATCAATTGTGTATTCTAAATTGCGCATATACAAGATACTTCTATTATTATAAAGAAATAAAGGAAAAAAAGAATAAATTACCTGAGTGTTGAACATGTAGACATGGCACTCTCCGATTATACCGCCAGCCAAATTGAGGAGTTGGAGGTGGAGGTCATCGACAGCACGCGACACTGGCAAGAGGCACCCGATGGCCTTTTTCTTCTTGGTGATTTTAATGTTAACCTCATCTTCGATAATTCTGACATCAACCAATGCTTCCTTGGATCGCCTCTGGAGCCATGAGCTCCGCAGCAACGGGCCCTTGGTCAACCCCTCTAGTTGTTCTCCATTATTACCTTTTCATTTCAATTTGTTGTTTTAGAGATAGATACTTGGATAGAGTAAACAACTGAGACATATATAATGAGATGAATAATATTTAAGTTGAATTGTATACCATGATGATCAGGTGTTGGCACGGTGGGGATGATGCTGGAGCTCTCGGTATCTAATTTGTTGTTGAAAGAGGCCGAAGTACAGTACTTGAGGCGCTTCTTCTCAACCAACAGCTTCAGCTCATTCACCGTTCGGCACAGCTCGTTGATGTAATCTATGGCATCCGACACTATTGTCGCCCGATCATCCTTGGTTCTGTTGGGGATGAGAGCTTTGAGCATTTCGTACTTCTCCCCCAACCTCTCTCTCCTCTGCTTCTCTTTCTTCTCAATCCCTTTCCCATGCCCGCCACCTCCTGCTCCCCCGCTCCCTCTCTGCCTCTCTCTCCTACCGCTACTCACCACCACTTGTGTGCTCTCAAACTGCCCCAAGTTTATGTTACCATTAGTATTGGTAGTATTGTACCCCTCCATGACCCCCGGCATGAACCCTGAGCTCTCGCTTCCCAGCGACCCATACATGTTCATATTTGTTAAATGCTGCTGCTGCTGGTAAGCAAAATCCTGTTGAATTGACAGCATTTCGGTGGATGGTGCACCGAGCCGGGTTGATGGGTCCGTGTGGTATGTGAAGTAGTTGGATCCAGTGACGTCGACTTGTTGGAGGTGGAAGTCGAGTTCTGGGTAAGCGGTGGGGTTGCTGAGGGCTGACATGTCCTGAAAGGAGATGCCAAACTCACCTCCGGTCGCGTCCTGTGTGACGATGCTTTCATGCGGTGTTGGGTCATCGATCTCCTGTTGATACATTCTGATATATGTTATATTCTTCTCTCCAGACTCCCTCCTGGCAACATCCAACGACCAAGATACATGGATGCAGAATTGCACATGCAGCACAAACAGCAAACAAGCACGAAATTAACTAATTTATATATGAACAACAAAACAAAATAAACAAAAAGAGAAAGGGTCCGTAGAAGAGTTGGTTTGTACGATCTCAAATCCTTTTAACTAAAAGAGAATGATTGAGGTATATATGAGAAAAGGATGGGTGATTCTTTGAAAGGAAAAATAAGAAACTGACAAGAACAGAAACTAAGAACAAGATAGAGAGAAATGTGTGTGCAAATGGTTGGTTCGGGTCAAATTATTCAAAGAATGACAATCCAAAGTTAAGTTCGGTTATAAAATTTACAACCGATCTACCAAGTAAAAGACACCAAAAAAGGAAACAAAAACTTAAGGAAAAAATATTTTTCTCCAAAGCCTCAGTTTCAAATAATTTGTTCTCAAAAACTTGTAGCAAGAAGAATAACGGTGCAAAAAAAAACACCATCTAATTTTATTCACAAGACTCAAAATAATCAAGGATATATATGAACCTTTATATTTCAGGAAAGAAAAAAAAAACTAAACTGGAAGACGCAAATTTTCTTCTTTCTTCTTCTGTGCTCTCTCTCCCTTTAATATAACAAATTTCCATTTTGTTTGTTCTACCTTACAAGTTCCACGAGGCAGTTGTACAAAGCTCTGGCTTAATGCAGACAAGAAAATTCTTTCTTTTTTCAGGAAGTGTGCTTGGTCTAGAATGAAATTACCAGTTAATTATACTTTGCATTGAGGTTCATATCTCCTTGTACCTTGAGAAATTGTACACCAAGAGCAAGCAATATATGGAATTTAAAAGGGTCTCACCTGACTTTGCATGTGATTTCTGACTTGGTACTCGTCAGCAATAGAAACGAGAAAGGAGTGAATAAACTTCGGTCGGTTCGGTTTATTCTCTTTATTTAATAAGAGAAAAGACCGAATCAAATATGAAATAAAAAGCCGAATTAAAGGTTAGAGAGAGAGAGAGAGAGGCCAGTAGAGGAATATAAAAGGATGGTAAGTCATGCAATTTGAACCGGCCTGGCTGGCTGAAGCAACCGTTAAAGAACCTTTTTAGTTTTGGGATTGGGAGGGCCCACGTGACATGATTGATGCCTTCATGTCATGTTCCAACTGCAACTCCAACTGCTACTGCCATAAAATTGTTAAATTCAATTCAACTTTCAATCTTCAGAACAATATTCGGTCTGCAACTTAAAATTCTCCAAAATAAGCCCTCTCTCAAAAGGAAAAAATAGAAAGCCCAAAATTATGAAAGCAAGATAGGTACAAAACCAAAGCCCAAAATAACTACTTCCACTTGACTAATAGCAATTTTCTTTTTTTATGAAGGTCCTCTTTATACTGGAAACTGAGTCTCAAGCTAATTATTTTAAGTTGTCAATGTTCTCTTCTAATGTGTGCTGAGATTTGAACCTACAATCTTAACGGTAATGACAGCGTTATTAACCATCTATACTGAACACTACGTTTCAATAATAACAAATATTAGTAATATAAAATAGACTTGTAGCTAGAGTCCACACTTCCACCTCTTATATGAATACATTATTACCTATGTGGATTTCTGAGTGTCTAAAGAATATAGGAGGAAACAAGATTTAGAAATGCTTAGAGTTTTCTAAATATTTATTTCAGATTTTTGAAAATCAGTACTAAATAATATCAAAGAATTGAATTTTTGTACATTATTTTCAAAAAATTAAAATAAATATTTAGAAAACTCTAAATATCTCAAAATTTTGATGAGAATTTGAATTTTAAATATATTACGATAAAATTTAAGGCATATGCACTTTAGACTGAAATGCAAGTTTTTTCATATTAATCAACCTTTATATATATAATGTAAATTTTTCTTACTTTTATATAGAGAATTTAGTGAAAAATATCCAAGTACAAAACTAGGCCATAGCACAATGATAACCGGTAAACGATGAATCACTAGATATATTATTTTTTTAAAGAAAGATGAGAGTTTAACTCATAAATTTAACTGTCTATAGAGATTTGAACTCATAATATTTTAAAGATCATCTTAATTAGGTATTACTTGAACTACTAGATCATTTATCATAAAATATATGTTAAAAAAATATTAGAAAAGGCACGCACATTTTAAAAGAAATTAGGTTTAGAAACTATCCGAAATGTTAATCCATCAAAGAAAATTCCCAAAGAAGAAATTCATCAAACGTAGCTCAGACGTGACTAAACGGGCTGCCAAAATGTAAACCAAATTAGTTCAAAGTTCAAACAATCATCGCGTACATCAACTGAAAGAGGATCATATATAGTTTTCACTCGATAATTCACTGGGCACGTCACATGGGAGGACAACATTTGTGCCGAAAATTTGGTAGTTCCATGAAATTGACCTCTTTATTCCCTCTGGCTTGAAAAACAGTTTCACTAAATATCTCTCCGTATTCTTCGAGTCTTAATCTGGAACAGGCTTCACATTTAAAATTTAAATGCGGTCGAAACATGTGACCTACCATTTCCATTATCAACTGAGCTGGTGTTGATATTTCGGCTTCAAATCATGAGGGCCCATTTGGCAGGATAAAGGCTAGCTTATGATGCAAGAGATGCTAGATGAGAAACACATTCTCTGAAAAAAAAACACATAATACCTCAATAAAACAAGACGACAATTCCGAATTCTCACATAAAAAACACATAATACCACAGCAAAATCAAAGGAAACAATTCACTGATAATTTCCAATTCTCACATCTTCATTTCTAACAGCAAGTTTGTTAGAAAATTATATTCTTCTCATTTCAAAAGGGCAAATATGTATGTTTAAGCAACACTAAAAAAAATACTTCACATGTGAAAAGTAGGGGAAATACTTAGCAGATATAGTTAACTTTTATGCATTCATTTTATTATTATTTGATATAGTATAAACTAGCCTTCAAAAATTAAGAAATTTTACTAGCATACATCCATACAATAAAAAATAACAAGATCAATTGTTTGAACTAGAAAGTTTAGTGTTAAAATTTTAAAATATAAATTAAATCTCATGGTACATAAAAAAATGATGAGAACCATTCCTCATTATAAAAAATAAGGGTGCAGCTGTAATGTGAACACCAAAATAATATTCCTAAATTTAAGGGGTGCTCAACTTTTAGTTGATGTGTTGCATTTAATGCCCCTTTCTGTGACTTCGTAACAACACTTGTTTTAGGACTCCATAGACTGATTCCAGTGGGTGAATACATCTCTTATGCGAACAAGTTGGAACCTCAATTTCCTTTAATAAATTGCAAAAAAACAAAAACAAAACCAAATACTATAAATTGCATAAATTTAAAATCATTACTAAATATAGCGACCACTGACAATTATTTTGATCAGGATGTTTTCACCTTAGACTCCATATTATTGAAAGTTTATTTTTCTAAAAAAAAGAATTAATAAATTTTGAGGAACCAGAGGTAACACCACGAACTTTGTTATATATATCATGTGTTTGAAAATGGTTGCAACTTCGGAATAAAGTAATAAACATATCACTTAATTAGGAAATATAACAGTCAGATTTAATTGTAAATATTGCTATTGAAGTTGCGAATTCTATTATTTTAAGAGGAAATTGTACATAATAAACTTTTCAAAATCCTCTAACAGAATATATTTATGTGGGAGTAATGATGTAGATAATAAGATTTGCTAAAATAAGACAATCCTTTTTATCTGTCAATAATTAATAGTTTTTGAAAGATATTATTTTTAAGTAATGAGAATAAAAATATGAAAGTTATGTTTTCTGTGAGTTAAATTTGACATGCATCAAGTTGGTGCAATTTAAAATTCAAAGGATGAATTTCATATTAAATATTTCAAATGAATTTCATTGTACAAAATTCATTATTGTAGCAACTAGCAAATATTTATGTATTTCTTTTTTGTTCCGTCTGGTGTTGCAGCAAGATTTTTACTCAAGTTTCATTTGTTTTTAAGAATTTTTTGGTCTTTATTAAAAGTTACCTTCAAATATTAACCTAAAGACTTAATAAATTAAAAACTTTAAATAATTTTAGAGCTCATTGTTTAAATCAAAACAGTTTTTACGAATGTCAAATATGAGTCACAAAAACATATATGTAATAATTTAGTTCTCTTACTCAAAAGTTAAAAAAAATTCGATATTTATTATATGTGTGTGTTTGTGTGTAAACTCTTTTTATGAGAAAAACAACACAATCTTTTTATTCATTATTCACAAATAAAAGGACTTTTTTATCGGCCTTTCATCATCCAAACCATAGTTATCATTAAAAAAAACTGAAACCAATATTTTATTGAAAGTTTACTATGTACAATTTGATTCTTATATTATGCAAATAATGCACACTTTATTAGAATGGAAAAAAAACTAAAAAAAAAGAAAGAAACTAAAGACTGCTACAAATACCAACTCCGAAAGCGTGCCATATGTCAAAATCTTGGGTAATTTTTATATATAAAAGATAAAAATAAAATTATAAAAAAATATATTTTTAAAAAATGCATAAAAAGACGACCCAAAAATAATTGGGCCACGGACTCTAACTCTCAACGTCAACTTCTGGCATTCACAGTTTTCTCGTCGATTGTCGAAATTTAATGTTTTTACATTTTTTAAAAAACTAACAATTTCTATATACCATACTAAAATTTCATGAATATTAGAACGGTCAATTGAGAAACCGGTCTGCTGCCTAACCTTTTTTTAAGACCGTTTTGGGCTACAGACCTTTGTAACTTCTTTTAAATAGTTTTTTTAATTTAATTTATTTTTTATATATAAAAATAATCCCAGGATCTGAGATAAAAATAAATCTTCCAATGAAATCCGTACACTGGGGAGGAGCCGAATCCGCTAATATGAATGAGTTCTTTTGTATTCGTGATCTTCCGTAATCTGATATTGTTTTATATAATATGTGGAAGTCTACATTTAGTTCATGTTATGCTCGCAATACGGATAGTTTTCTATATCTTTAAGAGGCTGATAACTGTCCTAAGTGTTTATCCCCAAAATTTATCTCAAAAAGTTGATCATAACAGGTTGGATCAAATCTTTAATGTTATTTATATCAATACACCTTATTATTTATAAATAAAGAAAATAATTATTTAGATCTGGCATAAAGTGTCATAATATCATAGTTATTTATAGTAGAGATAATAATAATTTATATTTAATACATTAGTTATTCATAGTGTATAGTTTGTTGTCCAAAAAAATCATCCCCAAAGTTGAATGAATAAAGTCAAAAGATGTTTAAACGAAAAGACATGAAGTTCTCAAGAGTTTTGCCATGATGTGTTATTTATATTAATTCAAATGTCTATTAACAATCACGACCAAAATATTTTTTAGGATGCATGACAATATAGAGGTATATTTATAGTTTTAAAGAATTATATATACTTTTTTTTCTAGCTATTAAGTAGGCACTATAATACATTTTTTTCTAGCTATTTATATTTACAACTTATTTTATTTATACTAATAGAAGAAAACATTGTTATTGATAATTATTATAATAATCTTTGCAGAACCGATGACATTTGTAATATTTTTTATGTTGTATTAATGATTTGCGTCCTACTTCATTCTTACACGATATTAAGTGATGAATTTATGAAGTCACTTTTTCTATGTTTATTATATTATATAGCATACTTACCGATGTAAACATAATTTATGAAAAAAGAAATTAAGGAAGTTTTGTCTTAGGAAAAGAAATTTATCATCCTCATTATATTCTTTATATAAAAATCTTGTGGGATACAAAAATTTGGAGTGTTTTGAATTTTTTAAGTCATCGCTTTTAATTTTTTAAAATGATGTTCAAGTATTTAATATATTATTAATTTTGTTTAGAGCTGATTTTCAAAAATTAAAAACCATGACTTAAAAAGATCAAATCATCTCCAAATTTTAATTTATCATACTCATTAAATTCTTTTCTACGTTATTTTTAAAAATTTTGAGAAAAAAAAAGAGTTGGAGAACTCCTTAAAATTAATTGCAAAACTTTCAGAAAGATTGAAAATGATTCATATGTACATCTATATTACATTCTTCTTTTCCAAAAAAAATTTGAGAAAAACTTCTTTTCCAACTTTAAAAAGGACGAAGTTGGTTATCGTAATATGTTGAGTACTGAGTTGTATATACTTCAAATCTACTAGTCTATACTCTATACTCATTAGAATTGTACCGAATACGACTTTGTACCTTTAAAATTAAGAATATATATAATCATAAAATAACTAATTAGATATTCCAAAACAAAGCCAAAAAACATTTTTTATACTTCGAACATACGACAGTTTTTAGTAATAATAATGATTATTAAATTAATATTATTAAAAATAAGAGTGAGAACCGTAAAATTTCAAATATAAGAATGGCAGCGCGCCACTGTCAATGGCGCGTTTCATTATTTTTATAAAACGCGCCACTAGCAGTGACGCATTTCATTATTTTTATGAAACGCGCCACTGGCAGTGGCGCGTTTGCTTCTTATATATACAAAATATGCAGCGCCTCTCCATCTCACTTGCGCGGGGTTTGGACGAAACATGCCACTGTGAGTGGCGCGTTTCATTATTTTTATTAAATGCGCCACTGGCAGTCGCGTGTTTCGTCCGCGCCACTAGCAGTGGCGCTGCCATTCGCATATTTGAAAATTTACGGTTCTCACTCTTATTTTTAATAATATTAATTTAATAATCATTATTATTAATAAAAACTGAACATTATATTAATTTGTTTGAAATTATGTGTAGTTATGAGGCAATAAATGTTCAAAATCTTAAATAACTTGTTTAAACAGTAGTTTCTAATCTATTTTACTTATGTTTTATGTAAAATAAGCGTCATAAAATATTCATATGGAAGTTTTAATTTGATATTATTATAATATGCATAATTAGGAGTAATTATATTAATTTGTATGAAATTCTATGCAGTTATGCGGAAAAAATATTTTAAAAGCTCAATCAACATGTTTACACACTGTTTTTAATGCATCTTACTTATGTTTTGTGCAAAATTAGTGTCGTAGAATATTCATATCGAAGTTTTAATTATATAATACCCTAATAGGTATAATTATGAGTAATTAAATTAATTTTCATGAAATTATATGTAGTAATGTACAATGAATGTTTTAAATCTTAAACAACTTGGTTAAACAGCAGTTTGTAATGTATCTTACTTATGTTTTACGAAAAAATAGTCTCGTAGGATATTAATATTGAAGTGTTAAATGAACAATCTTACAATAGGCATAATTAGGAGTAAATTTATCAATTTGCAGCTTTTTAATGCATCTTAAATTTTTTTTGAGTTATTTATTCGATGTGTTAATTGAATAATCTTCTAAAAAGTTAGGAGTTAAAAACGAAATTATGTGTAGTTATGAGATAAAAATATTAAAAATTTGTTTAAACAACAGTTTCTAATGTATTTTACTTCTGTTTTATGAACAATTAGTGTTGTAGGATATCCATATCGAAGTATTAATTGGACAATCTTACAATAGGCATAATTAAGATTAATCACATTAATTTTCATGAAATTATGTTTTGTAACATTATGTTCATATCGAAGTTTTAATTGAAAAATTTTATAATAGGCATAATTAGGAGTGATTATATTAATTTGCACGAAATTATTTGTAGTTATGCGGCCAAAAATTATGAAAAACTGAAAAATGTTTTAAAAAAAGTATTTTACTTATGTTTTATGATAACTTTGTTTAAAATAATTTTCACGAAATTATTGTATTTATGCAAAATTTTTAAAAAATCTTACTTATTTTATGTTTTTAATGCATCTTACTTATGTTTTGTGCAAAATAAGCGTCATAGAATATTCATATCGATGTTTTAATTTGATAGTATTATAATATGCATAATTAGGAGTAATTATATTAATTTGCATGAAATTATATGCAGTTATGCGGATAAAATATTTTAAATCTCAATCAACATGTTTAAACACTGTTTTTAATGCATCTTACTTATGTTTTGTACAAAATTAGTGTGTCGTAGAATATTCATATCGAAATTTTAATTGGATAATCTCCTAACAGGTATAATTAGGAGTAATTATATTAATTTTTACGAAATTATAAGTAGTAATGGACAATGAATGTTGTAAATCTTAAACAACTTGGTTAAACAACAGTTTGTAATGTATCTTACTTATGTTTTACGAAAAATTAGTCTCGTAGGATATTAATATCGAAGTGTTAATTGGGACAATCTTACAATAGGCATAATTAGGAGTAAATTTATTAATTTGCAAGAAATTTTGAGTATTTATTCAGCCAAAAATTAAAAAAAAAAATCAAACAACTTCTTTAAACAGCTTTTTAATGCATCTTACTTAATTTTTACACAAAATTAGTGTCGTTGAACGTTCATATCGATGTGTTAATTGGATAATCTTCTAATAGGCATAGTTATGAGTAATTGTATTAATTTTCACAAAATTATGTGTAGCATGAGGCAAAAATGTTAAAAATCATAAACAACTCGTTTGAACAGCAGTTTCTAATATATCTTACTTATGTTTTATGAAAAATTAGTATCGTATGATATTCATTTCGAAGTGTTAATTGGACAACCTCATAATAGGCATAATTAGGAGTAATTATATTAATTTTCACGAAATTATGAGTAGCTAGGCTCCCAAAAAATTTTAAAATCCCAAAAAAACTTGTTTAAACAACAGTTTTTTACACATTTTCCTTATGTTTTGTGCAAAATTAGCATCATTGAATGTTCATATCGAAGTTTTAATTAGAAAATCTTATAATAGGCATAATTAGAAGTGATAATATAATTTGCACGAAATTATTGTAGTTATGCGGCCAAAAATAAAAAAAAAACTGAAATAACTTGTTTAAACAGCTGATTTTAATGCATCTTACTTATGTATTGTGTAAAATTAGTATCGTAGAATATTTATATCAAATCGTTAATTGGATAATCTTCTAATAGGCATAATTTGGAGTAATTATATTAATTTGTTTGAAATTATGTGTATTTATGGGGCAATAAATGTTCAAAATCTTAAATAACTTATTTAAACAGTAGTTTCTAATCTATTTTACTTATGTTTTATGTAAAATAAGCGTCATAAAATATTCATATGGAAGTTTTAATTTGATATTATTATAATATGCATAATTAGGAGTAATTATATTAATTTGTATGAAATTCTATGCAGTCATGCGGAAAAAATATTTTAAAAGCTCAATCAACATGTTTACACAGTTGTTTTTAATGCATTTTACTTATGTTTTTTGCAAAATTAGTGTCGTCGAATATTCATATCGAAGTTTTAATTATATAATACCCTAATAGGTATAATTATGAGTAATTATATCAATTTTCACAAAATTATATGTAGTAATGTACAATGAATGTTTGAAATCTTAAACAACTTGGTTAAACAGCAGTTTGTAATGTATGTTACTTTTGTTTTACGAAAAAATAGTCTCGTAGGATATTAATATTGAAGTGTTAATTGGACAATCTTACAATAGGCATAATTAGGAGTAAATTTATCAATTTGCACGAAATTTTGAGTATTTATTCTGCCAAAAAGTAAAAAAAAAAATTCAAACAACTTCTTTAAACAGCCTTTTAATGCATCTTACTTAATTTTTACACAAAATTAGTGTCGTTGAACGTTCATATCGATGTGTTAATTGAATAATCTTCTAATAGGCATAGTTAGGAGTTATTGTATTAATTTTGACGAAATTATGTGTAGTTATGACGTAAAAAATGTTAAAAATCTTAAACAACTCGTTTGAACAGCAGTTTCTAATATATTTTACTTATGTTTTATGAAAAATTAGTATCGTAGGATATTCATTTCGAAGTGTTAATTGGACAACCTCATAATAGGCATAATTAGGAGTAATTATATTAATTTTCACGAAATTATGAGTAGCTAGGTGGCCAAAATTTTGAAAATCTCAAACAAGTTGTTTAAACAGCAGTTTTTAACACATATTCCTTATGTTTTGTGCAAAATTAGCATCATAGAATGTTCATATCGAAGTTTTAATTGGAAAATATTATAATAGGCATAATTAGGAGTGATTATATTAATTTGCACGAAATTATTTGTGGTTATGCGGCCAAAAATTTCGAAAAACTGAAATAATTTGGTTAAACAGTAGTTTCTAATGTATTTTACTTATGTTTTATGAACAATTAGTGTCATAGGATATCCATATCGAAGTATTAATTGGACAATCTTACAATAGGCATAATTAAGATTAAACACATTAATTTTCATGAAATTCTGTGTATTTATGCGGCCAAATGTTTTTAAAAAAGTCAGATAAGTTTTTTAAATAGCAGTTTTTAATGCATCTTACTTATGTTTTGTGCAAAATAAGCGTCATAGAATATTCATATCGATGTTTTAATTTGATAGTATTATAATATGCATAATTAGGAGTAATTATATTAATTTGCATGAAATTATATGCAGTTTTGCGGATAAAATATTTTTAAATCTCAATCAACATGTTTAAACAGCTGTTTTTAATGCATCTTACTTATGTTTTGTACAAAATTAGTGTGTCGTAGAATATTCATATCGAAATTTTAATTGGATAATCTCCTAACAGGTATAATTAGGAGTAATTATATTAATTTTCACGAAATTATAAGTAGTAATGGACAATGAATGTTGTAAATCTAAAACAACTTGGTTAAACAACAGTTTGTAATGTATCTTACTTATGTTTTACGAATAATTAGTCTCGTAGGATATTAATATCGAAGTGTTAATTGGAACAATCTTACAATAGGCATAATTAGGAGTAAATTTATTAATTTGCAAGAAATTTTGAGTATTTATTCAGCCAAAAATTAAAAAAAAAAGTCAAACAACTTCTTTAAACAGCTTTTTAATGCATCTTAATTAATTTTTACACAAAATTAGTGTCGTTGAACGTTCATATCGATGTGTTAATTGGATGATCTTCTAAGAGGCATAGTTATGAGTAATTGTACTAATTTTCACAAAATTATGTGTAGAATGAGGCAAAAATGATAAAAATCATAAACAACTCGTTTGAACAGCAGTTTCTAATATATCTTACTTATGTTTTATGAAAAATTAGTATCGTAGGATATTCATTTCGAAGTGTTAATTGGACAACCTCATAATAGGCATAATTATGAGTAATTATATTAATTTCCACGAAATTATGAGTAGCTAGGCGCCCAAAAAATTTTAAAATCCCAAACAACTTGTTTAAACAACAGTTTTTTACACATTTTCCTTATGTTTTGTGCAAAATTAGCATCATTGAATGTTCATATCGAAGTTTTAATTAGAAAATCTTATAATAGGCATAATTAGGAGTGATAATATAATTTGCACGAAATTATTGTAGTTATGCGGCCAAAAATTAAAAAAACAGAAATAACTTGTTTAAACAGCTGATTTTAATGCATCTTACTTATGTATTGTGTAAAATTAGTATCGTAGAATATTTATATCAAATCGTTAATTGGATAATCTTCTAATAGGCATAATTTGGTGTACTTATATTAATTTGTTTGGAATTATGTGTAGTTATGAGGCAATAAATGTTCAAAATCTTAAATAACTTGTTTAAACAGTAATTTCTAATCTATTTTACTTATATTTTATGTAAAATAAGCGTCATAAAATATTCATATGGAAGTTTTAATTTGATATTATTATAATATGCATAATTAGGACTAATTATATTAATTTGTATGAAATTTTATGCAGTTATGCGGACAAAATATTTTAAAAGCTCAATCAACATGTTTACACAGCTATTTTTAATGCATTTTACTTATGTTTTTTGCAAAATTAGTGTCGTCGAATATTCATATCGAAGTTTTAATTATATAATACCCTAATAGGTATAATTATGAGTAATTATATCAATTTTCACAAAATTATATGTAGTAATATACAATGAATGTTTGAAATCTTAAACAACTTGGTTAAACAGCAGTTTGTAATGTATCTTACTTATGTTTTACGAAAAAATAGTCTCGTAGGATATTAATATTGAAGTGTTAATTGGACAATCTTACAATAGGCATAATTAGGAGTAAATTTATCAATTTGCACGAAATTTTGAGTATTTATTCTGCCAAAAAGTAAAAAAAAAAAAAATTCAAACAACTTCTTTAAACAGCCTTTTAATGCATCTTACTTAATTTTTACACAAAATTAGTGTCGTTGAACGTTCATATCGATGTGTTAATTGAATAATCTTCTAATAGGCATAGTTAGGAGTTATTGTATTAATTTTGACGAAATTATGTGTAGTTATGACGTAAAAAATGTTAAAAATCCTAAACAACTCGTTTGAACAGCAGTTTCTAATGTTTTATGAAAAATTAGTATCGTAGGATATTCATTTCGAAGTGTTAATTGGACAACCTCATAATAGGCATAATTAGGAGTAATTATATTAATTTTCACGAAATTATGAGTAGCTACGCGGCCAAAAATTTTGAAAATCTCAAACAACTTGTTTAAACAGTAGTTTTTAACACATATTCCTTATGTTTTGTGCAAAATTAGCATCATAGAATGTTCATATCGAAGTTTTAATTGGAAAATATTATAATAGGCATAATTAGGAGTGATTATATTAATTTGCACGAAATTATTTGTGGTTATGCGGCCAAAAATTTCGAAAAACTGAAATAATTTGGTTAAACAGTAGTTTCTAATGTATTTTACTTATGTTTTATGAACAATTAGTGTCATAGGATATCCATATCGAAGTATTAATTGGACAATCTTACAATAGGCATAATTAAGATTAAACACATTAATTTTCATGAAATTCTGTGTATTTATGCGGCCAAATGTTTTTAAAAAAGTCAGATAACTTGTTTAAATAGCAGTTTTTAATGCATCTTACTTATGTTTTGTGCAAAATAAGCGTCATAGAATATTCATATCGATGTTTTAATTTGATAGTATTATAATATGCATAATTAGGAGTAATTATATTAATTTGCATGAAATTATATGCAGTTATGCGGATAAAATATTTTAAAATCTCAATCAACATGTTTAAACAGCTGTTTTTAATGCATCTTACTTATGTTTTGTGCAAAATTAGTGTGTCGTAGAATATTCATATCGAAATTTTAATTGGATAATCTCCTAACAGGTATAATTAGGAGTAATTATATTAATTTTCACGAAATTATAAGTAGTAATGGACAATGAATGTTGTAAATCTTAAACAACTTGGTTAAACAACAGTTTGTAATGTATCTTACTTATGTTTTACGAAAAATTAGTCTCGTAGGATATTAATATCGAAGTGTTAATTGGAACAATCTTACAATAGGCATAATTAGGAGTAAATTTATTAATTTGCAAGAAATTTTGAGTATTTATTCAGCCAAAAATTAAAAAAAAAGTCAAACAACTTCTTTAAACAGCTTTTTAATGCATCTTACTTAATTTTTACACAAAATTAGTGTCGTTGAACGTTCATATCGATGTGTTAATTGGATAATCTTCTAATAGGCATAGTTAGGAGTAATTGTATTAATTTTCACAAAATTATGTGTAGAATGAGGCAAAAATGTTAAAAATCTTAAACAACTCGTTTGAACAGCAGTTTCTAATATATCTTACTTATGTTTTATGAAAAATTAGTATCGTAGGATATTCATTTCGAAGTGTTAATTGGACAACCTCATAATAGGCATAATTATGAGTAATTATATTAATTTCCACGAAATTATGAGTAGCTAGGCGCCCAAAAAATTTTAAAATCCCAAACAACTTGTTTAGACAACAGTTTTTTACACATTTTCCTTATGTTTTGTGCAAAATTAGCATCATAGAATGTTTATATCGAAGTTTTAATTAGAAAATCTTATAATAGGCATAATTAGGAGTGATAATATTAATTTGCACGAAATTATTGTAGTTATGCGGCCAAAAATTAAAAAAACTGAAATAACTTGTTTAAACAGCTGATTTTAATGCATCTTAGTTATGTATTGTGCAAAATTAGTATCGTAGAATATTTATATCAAATCGTTAAATGGATAATCTTCTAATAGGCATAATTTGGAGTAATTATCTTAATTTGTTTGGAATTATGTGTAGTTATGAGGCAATAAATGTTCAAAATCTTAAATAACTTGTTTAAACAGTAGTTTCTAATCTATTTTACTTATGTTTTATGTAAAATAAGCGTCATAAAATATTCATATGGAAGTTTTAATTTGATATTATTATAATATGCATAATTAGGACTAATTATATTAATTTGTATGAAATTCTATGCAGTTATGCGGACAAAATATTTTAAAAGCTCAATCAACATGTTTACACAGCTATTTTTAATGCATTTTACTTTTGTTTTGGGCAAAATTAGTGTCGTAGAATATTCATATCGAAATTTTAATTATATAATACCCTAATAGGTATAATTATGAGTAATTATATCAATTTTCACAAAATTATATGTAGTAATGTACAATGAATGTTTTAAATCTTAAACAACTTGGTTAAACAGCAGTTTGTAATGTATCTTACTTATGTTTTACGAAAAAATAGTCTCGTAGGATATTAATATTGAAGTGTTAATTGGACAATCTTACAATAGGCATAATTAGGAGTAAATTTATCAATTTGCACGAAATTTTGAGTATTTATTCTGCCAAAAAGTAAAAAAAAAAATCAAACAACTTCTTTAAACAGCTTTTTAATGCATCTTACTTAATTTTTACGCAAAATTAGTGTCGTTGAACGTTCATATCGATGTGTTAATTGAATAATCTTCTAATAGGCATAGTTAGGAGTTATTGTATTAATTTTCATGAAATTATGTGTAGTTATGAGGTAAAAAATGTTAAAAATCTTAAACAACTCGTTTGAACAGCGATTTCTAATATATTTTACTTATGTTTTATGAAAAATTAGTATCGTAGGATATTCATTTAGAAGTGTTAATTGGACAACCTCATAATAGGCATAATTAGGAGTAATTATATTAATTTTCACGAAATTATGAGTAGCTAGGCGGCTGAAAATTTTGAAAATCTCAAACAACTTGTTTAAACAGCAGTTTTTAACACATATTCTTTATGTTTTGTGCAAAATTAGCATCATAGAATGTTCATATCGAAGTTTTAATTAGAAAATCCTATAATAGGCATAATTAGGAGTGATTATATTAATTTGCACGAAATTATTTGTGGTTATGCGGCCAAAAATTTCAAAAAACTGAAATAAGTTGTTTAAACAGTAGTTTCTAATGTATTTTACTTATGTTTTATGAAAATTTAGTGTCGTAGGATATCCATATCGAAGTATTAATTGGACAATCTTACAATAGGCATAATTAAGAGTAATCACATGAATTTTCATGAAATTCTGTGTATTTATGCGGCCAAAATTTTAAAAAAAGTCAGATAACTTGTTTAAATAGCAGTTTTTAATGCATCATACTTATGTTTTGTACAAAATAAGCGTCATAGAATATTCATATCGATGTTTTAATTCAATAGTATTATAATATGCATAATTATGAGTAATTATATTAATTTTCATGAAATTATATACAATTATGCGGATAAAATATTTTAAAATCTCAATCAACATGTTTAAACAGCTGTTTTTAATTTTACTTCTGTTTTATGAACAATTAGTGTTGTAGGATATCCATATCGAAGTATTAATTGGACAATCTTACAATAGGCATAATTAAGATTAATCACATTAATTTTCACGAAATTCTGTGTATTTATGCGGCCAAATGTTTTAAAAAAGTCAGATAACTTGTTTAAATAGCAGTTTTCAATGCATCTTACTTATGTTTTGTGCAAAATAAGCGTCATAGAATATTCATATCGATGTTTTAATTTGATAGTATTATAATATGCATAATTAGGAGTAATTATATTAATTTGCATGAAATTATATGCAGTTTTGCGGATAAAATATTTTTAAATCTCAATCAACATGTTTAAACAGCTGTTTTTAATGCATCTTACTTATGTTTTGTACAAAATTAGTGTGTCGTAGAATATTCATATCGAAATTGTAATTGGATAATCTCCTAACAGGTATAATTAGGAGTAATTATATTAATTTTCACGAAATTATAAGTAGTAATGGACAATGAATGTTGTAAATCTTAAACAACTTGGTTAAACAACAGTTTGTAATATATCTTACTTATGTTTTACGAAAAATTAGTCTCGTAGGATATTAATATCGAAGTGTTAATTGGAACAATCTTACAATAGGCATAATTAGGAGTAAATTTATTAATTTGCAAGAAATTTTGAGTATTTATTCAGCCAAAAATTAAAAAAAAAGTCAAACAACTTCTTTAAACAGCTTTTTAATGCATCTTACTTAATTTTTACACAAAATTAGTGTCGTTGAACGTTCATATCGATGTGTTAATTGGATAATCTTCTAATAGGCATAGTTAGGAGTAATTGTATTAATTTTCACAAAATTATGTGTAGCATGAGGCAAAAATGTTAAAAATCTTAAACAACTCGTTTGAACAGCAGTTTCTAATATATCTTACTTATGTTTTATGAAAAATTAGTATCGTAGGATATTCATTTCGAAGTGTTAATTGGACAACCTCATAATAGGCATAATTAGGAGTAATTATATTAATTTTCACGAAATTATGAGTAGCTAGGCGGCCAAAATTTTTCAAAATCTCAAACAACTTGTTTAAACAACAGTTTTTTACACATTTTCCTTATGTTTTGTGCAAAATTAGCATCATAGAATGTTCATATCGAAGTTTTAATTAGAAAATCTTATAATAGGCATAATTAGGAGTGATAATATTAATTTGCACGAAATTATTGTAGTTATGCGGCCAAAAATAAAAAAAAACTGAAATAACTTGTTTAAACAGCTGATTTTAATGCATCTTACTTATGTATTGTGTAAAATTAGTATCGTAGAATATTTATATCAAATCGTTAATTGGATAATCTTCTAATAGGCATAATTTGGAGTAAATATATTAATTTTTTGAAATTATGTGTAGTTATGAGGCAAAAATGTTAAAAAATCTTAAATAACTTGTTTAAATAGTAGTTTTTAATCTATTTTACTTATGTTTTATGTAAAATAAGCATCATAAAATATTCATATGGAAGTTTTAATTTGATATTATTATAATATGCATAATTAGGAGTAATTATATTAATTTGTATGAAATTCTATGCAGTTATGCGGAAAAATATTTTAAAAGCTCAATCAACATGTTTACACAGCTGTTTTTAATGCATCTTACTTATGTTTTGTGCAAAATTAGTGTCGTAGAATATTCATATCGAAGTTTTAATTATATAATACCCTAATAGGTATAATTATGAGTAATTATATTAATTTTCATGAAATTATATGTAGTAATGTACAATGAATGTTTTAAATCTTAAACAACTTGGTTAAACAGCAGTTTGTAATGTATCTTACTTATGTTTTACGAAAAATTAGTCTCGTAGGATATTAATATTGAAGTGTTAATTGGACAATCTTACAATAGGCATAATTAGGAGTAAATTTGTCAATTTGCACGAAATTTTGAGTATTTATTCTGCCAAAAAGTAAAAAAAAAAATTCAAACAACTTCTTTAAACAGCTTTTTAATGCATCTTACTTAATTTTTACACAAAATTAGTGTCGTTGAACGTTCATATCGATGTGTTAATTGGATAATCTTCTAATAGGCATAGTTAGGAGTAATTGTATTAATTTTCACAAAATTATGTGTAGCATGAGGCAAAAATGTTAAAAATCTTAAACAACTCGTTTGAACAGCAGTTTCTAATATATCTTACTTATGTTTTATGAAAAATTAGTATCGTAGGATATTCATTTCGAAGTGTTAATTGGACAACCTCATAATAGGCATAATTAGGAGTAATTATATTAATTTCCACGAAATTATGAGTAGCTAGGCGCCCAAAAAATTTTAAAATCCCAAACAACTTGTTTAAACAACAGTTTTTTACACATTTTCCTTATGTTTTGTGCAAAATTAGCATCATAGAATGTTCATATCGAAGTTTTAATTAGAAAATCTTATAATAGGCATAATTAGGAGTGATAATATAATTTGCACGAAATTATTGTAGTTATGCGGCAAAAATTAAAAAAAAAAACTGAAATAACTTGTTTAAACAGCTGATTTTAATGCATCTTACTTATGTATTGTGTAAAATTAGTATCGTAGAATATTTATATCAAATCGTTAATTGGATAATCTTCTAATAGGCATAATTTGGAGTAATTATATTAATTTGTTTGAAATTATGTGTAGTTATGAGGCAATAAATGTTCAAAATCTTAAATAACTTGTTTAAACAGTAGTTTCTAATCTATTTTACTTATGTTTTATGTAAAATAAGCGTCATAAAATATTCATATGGAAGTTTTAATTTGATATTATTATAATATGCATAATTAGGAGTAATTATATTAATTTGTATGAAATTCTATGCAGTTATGCGGAAAAAATATTTTAAAAGCTCAATCAACATGTTTACACAGCTGTTTTTAATGCATCTTACTTATGTTTTGTGCAAAATTAGTGTCGTAGAATATTCATATCGAAGTTTTAATTATATAATACCCTAATAGGTATAATTATGAGTAATTATATTAATTTTCACGAAATTATATGTAGTAATGTACAATGAATGTTTTAAATCTTAAACAACTTGGTTAAACAGCAGTTTGTAATGTATCTTACTTATGTTTTACGAAAAAATAGTCTCGTAGGATATTAATATTGAAGTGTTAATTGGACAATCTTACATTAGGCATAATTAGGAGTAAATTTATCAATTTGCATGAAATTTTGAGTATTTATTCTGCCAAAAAGTAAAAAAAAATTCAAACAACTTCTTTAAACAGCTTTTTAATGCATCTTACTTAATTTTTACACAAAATTAGTGTCGTTGAACGTTCATATCGATGTGTTAATTGAATAATCTTCTAATAGGCATAGTTAGGAGTTATTGTATTAATTTTCACGAAATTATGTGTAGTTATGAGGTAAAAAATGTTAAAAATCTTAAACAACTCGTTTGAACAGCAGTTTCTAATATATTTTACTTATGTTTTATGAAAAATTAGTATCGTAGGATATTCATTTCGAAGTGTTAATTGGACAACCTCATAATAGGCATAATTAGGAGTAATTATATTAATTTTCACGAAATTATGAGTAGCTAGGCGGCCAAAAATTTTGAAAATCTCAAACAACTTGTTTAAACAGCAGTTTTTAACACATATTCCTTATGTTTTGTGCAAAATTAGCATCATAGAATGTTCATATCGAAGTTTTAATTGAAAAATCTTATAATAGGCATAATTAGGAGTGATTATATTAATTTGCACGAAATTATTTGTGGTTATGCGGCCAAAAATTTCGAAAAACTGAAACAACTTGTTTAAACAGTAGTTTCTAATGTATTTTACTTATGTTTTATGAAAAATTAGTGTCGTAGGATATCCATATCGAAGTATTAATTGGACAATCTTACAATAGGCATAATTAAGAGTAATCACATTAATTTTCACGAAATTATGTGTATTTACGCGGCCAAAATTTTTAAAAAAGTCAGATAACTTGTTTAAATAGCAGTTTTTAATGCATCTTACTTATGTTTTGTGCAAAATAAGCATCATAGAATATTCATATCGATGTTTTAATTCAATAGTATTATAATATGCATAATTAGGAGTAATTATATTAATTTGCATGAAATTATATCAGTTATGCGGATAAAATATTTTAAAATCTCAATCAACATGTTTAAACAGCTGTTTTTAATGCATCTTACTTATGTTTTGTGCAAAATTAGTGTGTCGTAGAATATTCATATCGAAATATTAATTGGATAATCTCCTAACAGGTATAATTAGGTGTAATTATATTAATTTTCATGAAATTATAAGTAGTAATGGACAATGAATGTTGTAAATCTTAAACAACTTGGTTAAACAACAGTTTGTAATGTATCTTACTTATGTTTTACGAAAAATTAGTCTCGTAGGATATTAATATCGAAGTGTTAATTGGAACAATCTTACAATAGGCATAATTAGGAGTAAATTTATTAATTTGCAAAAAATTTTGAGTATTTATTCAGCAAAAAAAAAAAAAAATTCAAACAACTTCTTTAAACAGCTTTTTAATGCATCTTACTTAATTTTTACACAAAATTAGTGTCGTTGAACGTTCATATCGATGTGTTAATTGGATAATCTTCTAATAGGCATAGTTAGGAGTAATTGTATTAATTTTCACAAAATTATGTGTAGCATGAGGCAAAAATGTTAAAAATCTTAAACAACTCGTTTGAACAGCAGTTTCTAATATATCTTACTTATGTTTTATGAAAAATTAGTATCGTAGGATATTCATTTCGAAGTGTTAATTGGACAACCTCATAATAGGCATAATTAGGAGTAATTATATTAATTTCCACGAAATTATGAGTAGCTAGGCGCCCAAAAAATTTTAAAATCCCAAACAACTTGTTTAAACAACAGTTTTTTACACATTTTCCTTATGTTTTGTGCAAAATTAGCATCATAGAATGTTCATATCGAAGTTTTAATTAGAAAATCTTATAATAGGCATAATTAGGAGTGATAATATAATTTGCACGAAATTATTGTAGTTATGCGGCCAAAAATTAAAAAAAAACTGAAATAACTTGTTTAAACAGCTGATTTTAATGCATCTTACTTATGTATTGTATAAAATTAGTATCGTAGAATATTTATATCAAATCGTTAATTGGATAATCTTCTAATAGGCATAATTTGGAGTAATTATATTAATTTGTTTGAAATTATGTGTAGTTATGAGGCAATAAATGTTCAAAATCTTAAATAACTTGTTTAAACAGTAGTTTCTAATCTATTTTACTTATGTTTTATGTAAAATAAGCGTCATAAAATATTCATATGGAAGTTTTAATTTGATATTATTATAATATGCATAATTAGGAGTAATTATATTAATTTGTATGAAATTCTATGCAGTTATGCGGAAAAATATTTTAAAAGCTCAATCAACATGTTTACACAGCTGTTTTTAATGCATCTTACTTATGTTTTGTGCAAAATTAGTGTCGTAGAATATTCATATCGAAGTTTTAATTATATAATACCCTAATAGGTATAATTATGAGTAATTATATTAATTTTCATGAAATTATATGTAGTAATGTACAATGAATGTTTTAAATCTTAAACAACTTGGTTAAACAGCAGTTTGTAATGTATCTTACTTATGTTTTATGAAAAAATAGTCTCGTAGGATATTAATATTGAAGTGTTAATTGGACAATCTTACAATAGGCATAATTAGGAGTAAATTTATCAATTTGCACGAAATTTTGAGTATTTATTCTGCCAAAAAGTAAAAAAAAAAAATTCAAACAACTTCTTTAAACAGCTTTTTAATGCATCTTACTTAATTTTTACGCAAAATTAGTGTCGTTGAACGTTCATATCGATGTGTTAATTGAATAATCTTCTAATAGGCATAGTTAGGAGTTATTGTATTAATTTTCAGTAAATTATGTGTAGTTATGAGGTAAAAAATGTTAAAAATCTTAAACAACTCGTCTGAACAGCAATTTCTAATAAATTTTACTTATGTTTTATGAAAAATTAGTATCGTAGGATATTCATTTCGAAGTGTTAATTGGACAACCTCATAATAAGCATAATTAAGAGTAATTATATTAATTTTCACGAAATTATGAGTAGCTAGGCGGCCAAAAAATTTTAAAATCTGAAACAACTTGTTTAAACAGCAGTTTTTAACACATATTCCTTATGTTTTGTGCAAAATTAGCATCATAGAATGTTCATATCGAAGTTTTAATTGGAAAATCTTATAATAGGCATAATTAGGAGTGATTATATTAATTTGCACGAAATTATTTGTGGTTATGCGGCCAAAAATTTTGAAAAACTGAAATAACTTGTTTAAACAGTAGTTTCTAATGTATTTTACTTATGTTTTATGAAAAATTAGTGTCGTAGGATATCCATATCGAAGTATTAATTGGACAATCTTACAATAGGCATAATTAAGAGTAATCACATTAATTTTCACGAAATTATGTGTATTTATGCGGCCAAAATTTTAAAAAAAGTCAGATAACTTGTTTAAATAGCAGTTTTTAATGCATCTTACTTATGTTTTGTGCAAAATAAGCGTCATAGAATATTCATATCGATGTTTTAATTCAATAGTATTATAATATGCATAATTAGGAGTAATTATATTAATTTGCATGAAATTATATGCAATTATGCGGATAAAATATTTTAAAATCTCAATCAACATGTTTAAACAGCTGTTTTTAATGCATCTTACTTATGTTTTGTGCAAAATTAGTGTGTCGTAGAATATTCATATCGAAATTTTAATTGGATAATCTCCTAACAGGTATAATTAGGAGTAATTATATTAATTTTCATGAAATTATAAGTAGTAATGGACAATGAATGTTGTAAATCTTAAACAACTTGGTTAAACAACAGTTTGTAATGTATCTTACTTATGTTTTACGAAAAATTAGTCTCGTAGGATATTAATATCGAAGTGTTAATTGGAACAATCTTACAATAGGCATAATTAGGAGTAAATTTATTAAGTTGCGAGAAATTTTGAATATTTATTTAGCCAAAAATTTGAAAAAAGTCAAATAACTTTTTTAAACAGCTTTTTAATGCATCTTACTTAATTTTTACACAAAATTAGTATCGTTGAACGTTTATATCGATGTGTTAATTGGATAATCTTCTAATAGGCATAGTTAGGAGTAATTATATTAATTTTCACGAAATTATGTGTTGCATGAGGCAAAAATGTTAAAAATCTTAAACAACTCGTTTGAACAGCAGTTTCTAATATATCTTACTTATGTTTTATGAAAAATTAGTATCTGTGCGACCCTTTTTCGCGCGCTCCGCACCGCCGCTTGGTGTTGGGCGATGGGATGTCTCCTTAACGTGCATTTTTGTGTTGACGCCGACTGGTGTCGTCGTCTTAGGCTTGTGGGTATACACATTTAGGGGGTTTTTAGTGATTATGAGTTCTTGTAGATTCCGGTGGGCGCAAGCCCCCACCGTTAATTACCCTAGGCTATTAACCTCGAGGAACCTCTAGATCTTGAAAGGGGGAAGCAAATATTATAGCTAAATAATAGTCAAGTGGTCGCGTGCTCCAATGATCAGGGATCATTGGAGCATCCTGGATTTACCAATAGGTTAATCCAGTGGGATATGATGGTGAAAAGATGAACCTACTACAGATCGATTCAATCTTTACCGCTCCGGAGATAACCTTACTACAGATCAGATTAATCTCTGCGGAGGGATGGGAGGTGAGTCTACTACAGAACGACTCAACCTCAGTTGATCTAGAAGATAAACCTACTACAGAACGGTTCAATCTTAACTAGTCAACAACCAATCACACAAAATACAACTCGAAGCACTAAGCCGGTTGATCTTGAGGTTGGTGAATCAGGAGAAGGGCGGATATGGCCCACATGGTACTTCTCATTGATCTTCTAGATCATGGATTCCAGGCACTAAGCGGACCCATAAACCTAGGAACACAACTGCACACAAAGTCAAACCTGAAGCACTGAGCCAGCTTGACATTGAGGCGTGTGTCAATGAAAGAACCTACTAAAGAACGGTTCATTCCACTGTTTGAGGATGAATCTACTACAGAACGATTCGATCCTCTAGACTAGAAGACAAACTTATCGACAGATTAGTTTAATCTTACTAGCTTGACTGGTCATGAATTACTTGTTCATGACACATAGTCATCATGATATCACCTCCTTGGACATCGTGATGTTCTTTCGCTTGTGCTAATGTCATAGTCTTGGTCATTCTTCGACGGGCGTCGAGATGTTCTTGTCTCGACTGACTATTCTGGATATTGCATTACTTGTACAAAAATCACCGTGTTACTTCACACCCTTTTGTGTGAATATATTTGATCACCACTAAATCATGAATCCTGAGCACCTAGCCGATTCGCAGATTCAGGGTTAACTTGTGCACAACATTAAACTCTGGGCTCTTGGCTGGTTTAACATTGAGACATGTTTATCAGTGGGCGAGCTTCTAGACAAACCAGTTCAGAAGCTGCCATATTGTGATGACTCATCAGCAATCAACAAAATGTGTCACCACCTTATCAACCGTTATAACGATTCAAGATATCGTTATAACTTTTCTGGAGAATAGCAGACTTGTCAGGGATGGTCAACAGAGGTCAAAACGTTGCCAACGTCTTGTAAAGCGTTACAACGATATGATGAACCGTATAACGATTCAAGGAATCGTTACAACGATTCCTTAGAGCATATTGACTTGTCAGAGAATAGTCAAATCGTTGCAAACGTTTTGCAAATCGTTCAACGATTTGGTGAATCGTCCAATGATTTATGAAATCGTTATAACGATTCTTTAGAGTGTGTTGACTTGTCAGAGCATGGTCAAAGCGTTGCTGACGCTTTGCGAAGCGTTCTACGCTTAAATAAATCGTATAACGATTTCTAAGAATGTTGTATTTAATCTGGACCACTAGATTGTTCTAACATTATTGTAGATCTTCTATTTAATCTTTTATTTTACTTGGGCCACTGGATTTAATTGAGATGTGCATTAAATAGATTAAAGGCCCAGATTGAGTTGAGCTTTAATTTTCTAAACGTTCAGTAACCCAGATCCTTTGGATCTGCTTCAGGATTCGTGTGATCTTTTAAGATTGATGCCGGAGATCTTCTCTTTTGCCTCTCTCGTACTTTGAGATATGCGTTGGAGGAGTGACTTCATGCTCGGTGGCACTGATCGGAGATCGCCCACCACTTAGCTTAGCGTCGCTTGAGTATGGGGAGTCGGCCATGTCCTCCGATCATGCATCGATACGGTGGATCGCCGAGCGTTAGCATGGTCCATTCTTCGTTGCATCTTAGATTGTATTCTTCTTCCAAATTGAGTTGTTTTGATCACGATTTCTTGCAATTGTTAGCTTAATTGTATAATTCTAGGTCTTAACTAACATTAGAAGTGATTCAATTGCTGCAATCACCAAATTATTGAGTGAATCACAATTTGAGCAGTGATTGTGATTGGTACCAATAGTGAATTTGGTATTGATCTCTGTGTTTCCAATCAATTGCCAAGATTCCTTTGGTCTTTATGGCACATAACTCATCGCCTATGCAGTGCACATCAATCAAAGTAATTAGCTTGATCGATTGTGGTGTTTTGATGCACAATCATGGCATCGGCATGAGTTCAGGTGATGAACTTCAAGAATTTGAATCAATTACTCGATTCAAAGTGAATTCTTGAAGCAATTGTTTGGAGACACGAGAGATTGAGAGGTCGAGACCTTCGATCAATCAATTACTGTGATTTGAGCTAGGAGATCACTTGGTCTTCGACTAGCTTTTACTGACAATCATGATTTAATTGTCACTCACTCAATTTAATCAAGAAAGAGACAAAGAAACATCAAAGAAATGATTTAGGAAGTAAGGCGACAATGTACTGAAGAGATTTAATCAAAGAAATCAAGAAATTTGACAAAATTGAAAAGAGAAAATTGTAAAGAACAAATAACATGACTGATTTTATTGAAATTGATCAAAATCGGGTACAATTACATCTCAAGCTCTTGGCTTTCATCGATTATACTCACCTATTCTTCTCTGATGAAGCTCTAGACTCTTAGATTGATTATTAGTAGTGGAGGGAGATGATTGTATATCGAGTTCTCAACACTTGTTGAAATCAATCGGCCAATTGGCTTCTCACTTGCTCTCTAATGTTCTTCATGAAAACGGGACCCGTCGCCCTCGGTATCGTCGAAAACGAGTCCGGGCGAGCAAAACATTAAAAAGGGACACGACGCCCTCGGTAGCGCCGAAAATGAGTCCGGGAGCGCAAAACAATAAAAAGGGACATGACGCCCTCGGTATCGCCGAAAACATGTCCGGGAGCTGAAAACATGAAAACGGGACCCGACGCCCTCGGTACCTTCAAAAACGAGTTCGAGAGCGCTAAACATGAAAACGGGACCTGACGCACTCGGCATCGCCGAAAATGAGTCCGGAAGCGCAAAACATGAAAATGTGACGGGACGACCTCGGTACCGTCGAAAATGAGTCCGGGAGCGCAAAACATGAAAAAGGGACCCGACGCCCCCGGTACCGCCAAAAATGAGTCCGAGCGAGCAAAACATGAAAACGGGACCGACGCCTCGCATCTGCTAGAAAATGAGTCCAGGAGCGCAAAACATAAAAAAGGAACCCGACGCCCTCGGTACCGCCGAAAACGAGTCCAAGATCGCAAAATATGAAAAAGGGTCTCGACGCCCCCGGTACCGCCGAAAACGAGTCCGAGCTCGCAAAACATGAAAACGGGACCCGACGCCCTCGGTACTGCCGAAATGAGTCCAGGAGCGCAAAACATGAAAAAGGAACCCAACGCCCTCGGTAGCGCCGAAAAAGAGTTCGGGATCGCAAAACATGAAAACGAGTCCCGACGCCCTGCATCGCCAAAAACGAGTCCGGAGGGAAAAACATGAAAAGGGGACCCGACGCCCTCATCGCCGAAACGAGTCCGGAGCGCAAAACATGAACAAGGAACCCGACGCCCTCGGTACGGTGAAAAAGAGTTCGGGAGCGCAAAATATGAAAACGGGACCGACGCCTTAGAGTATTGAAATGGACCGGACGGTCGACTCGTCCGGGCCGAGGCCGTGGCCGTGGCCGGGCCGGGCCGGGCCGTGGCCGGGCCGTGGGCCGGCCGTGCCTCTATCACGGTCCGGTCCCAACTGTGGTGGTCTCCCCCTTCACCCGAAAATGGGCCGTGCCGACCCGTCCGTGCCGACCGTGGGGCCGGACCGGGCCGTGGGCCGTGCGGGGCCGTGGAGCCGGGCCAAATCCGGACCGGACCGGACCGACCGTGTAAAAATGAAAATAATAATTAGTGTTTTATGTGTAGTTTTAAATAAAATGAAAATAACAATAATTATTGGTGTAGTAAAAAATATTCTAGATAACATCAAAATATAATAACTATTATGTGTAGTTTTAAATAAAATAAAAATAACAATAATTATTGGTGTAGTAAAAAAACATGTTCTAGATAACATCAAAATATAATAACTCACCTCATTTTTAATTAAGCATGTTCATAAAAAAATTTCATTGTATTTCCAAAATTATAATTTTCGAAATTTTATTTTTTTTTCAAATTTTTTAATTTTTTAGTACTATTAAAAATAATAATTCGAATTAGTTAAAAATTATTATTAAAAATATGATAAATTAAATTTTTTTCCAATTTATAAAAAAAAAAATTTGGGCCGGACCTGTCCGTGGGGGTCCCGAGGCAAGCCAACGGTGGGACGGGTTCGGGTTTTCGAATTTGGGACCGCGCTTGAGGCCGACCAAATCGTTGGGCCGTGGGGGCCGTGGGCCGTGCGCGGGGCCGTGGACCGTCCGGTTTGGGCCGGACCGGCCGGACCGGACCGTGTTCAATACTCTAGACGCTTCGCTCGATCTGCGTAGAAAAGAGTGGGCGGGCAAAACATGAAAACGGGACCCGACGACCTCGGTACCGCCAAAAATGACTCCGGGAGCGCAAAACATGAAAAAGGGACCCGACGCCTTCGGTACCGCCGAAAACGAGTCCGGGAACGCAAAACATGCAAATGGGACCCGACGCCCTCGGTACCGTCGAAAACGAGTCCAGGAGCGCAAAACATGAAAAAGAAACCCGACGCCCTCGGTACCGCCGAAAAAGAGTCTGGGTGTGCAAAACATGAAAACGGGACCCGACGCCCTTGGTACCGCCGTAGAAACGACTCTGGGCGTTCAAAACATTAAAAAGAGATACGACGCCCTCGGTACCACCGAAAAATGAGTCCGGGATAACAAAACATTAAAAAGGGACATGACACCCTCGATACCGCCAAAAACATGTCTGGAGCGGAAAACATGAAAACAGGACCCGACACACTCGGCATCGCCGAAAATGAGTCCAGAGCGCAAAACATGAAAACGTGACCTGACGCCCTCGGGACAGTCCAAAATGAGTTTGAGAGCGCTAAACATGAAAACGGGACCCGACGCACTCGGCACCGCCGAAAATGAGTCCGGGAGCGCAAAATATGAAAATGGGACCCGACGCACCGCCGAAAACGAGTTAGGGAGCGCAAAACATGAAAAAGTGACCCGACGCCCCCGTACCGCCGAAAATGAGGCTGAGTGCGCAAAACATGAAAACGGGACCCGACGCCCTCGGTATCGCCGAAAACGAGTCCGGGAGCGCAAAACATGAAAACGGGACCCGACGACCTCGATACCGCCGAAAACATGTTCGGTAGCGGAAAACAAGAAAACGGTTCCCGATGTCCTCGGTACCGCCCAAAATGAGTTCGGGAGCACAAAACATGAAAACGGGACCCGAGGCCCTCGGTATCGCAAAAAACGAGTCTCGGAGCGCAAAACATGAAAACGGGACCCGACGCCCTCGGTACCGCCGAAAACGAGTCCGGGCGTGCAAAACTTGCAAACGGACCCGACACACTAGCCACCGCCGAAAATGAGTCCGGGAGCGCAAAACATGAAAACGGGACCCGACGCCCTCGCATCGCCGAAAACGAGTCCGGAAACGCAAAACATGAAAAAGGGACCTGACACCCTCGGTACCGCCGAAAACGAGTCCGGGAGCGCAAAACATGAAAAAGGGACCCGACACTCCCTGTACCGCCGAAAACGAGTCACGGCGCGCAAAAGATGAAAACGGGACCCGACGCCCTCAATACCGACGAAAATGAGTCCGAAAGCGTAAAACCTAAAAAAGGACCCCGACGCCCTCGGTACCGCCGAAAACGAGTCCGGGAGCGCAAAACATGAAAACGGGACCCGATGCCCTCGGTACCGCCGAAAACATGTCCGGGAGAAGAAAACATGAGAACGGGACGCCCTTGGTACCACCGAAAATGAATCCGGGAGCGCAAAACCTGAAAACGGGACCCGACGCACTCGATATCGCCAAATACGAGATCGGGCACGCAAAACATGAAAACGGGACCTGACGCCCTCGGTACCGCCGAAAACGAGACCGTGCGCCCAAAACATGAAAACGGGACCCGACGACCTCGGTACCGCCGAAAACGAGATCGTGCGCGCAAAACATGAAAAAGGGACCTAACGCCCTCGGTACCGCCGAAAACGAGTCTGGGAGCGCAAAACATGAAAAAGGGACCCGACACCACCGATACCGCCGAAATTGAGTCCGGGCGCGCAAAATATGAAAACGGGACCCGACGACATCGGTATCGCCGAAAACATATCCGGTAGAAGAAAACATGAAAACGGGACCCGACGCACTTGGCACTGTCGAAAATGAGTCCGGGAGCGCAAGACATGAAAACGGGACCCGACATCATCGCACTGCCGAAAATGAGTCCGGGAGCTCAAAACATAAAAAAGGGACCCGACGCCCCCGGTACCGCCGAAAACGAGTCCGAGCGCGCAAAACTTGAAAACAGGACCCGACGCCCTCGGTACCGCCGAAAATGAGTCTAGGAGCTCAAAACATGAAAAAGGGACCTAACGCCCCCGGTACCGCCGTAAACAAGTCCGGGAGCGCAAAACATGAAAACGGGACCCGACGCCCTCGGTAGCGTAAAAAATGAGTTTGAGAGCGCTAAACATGAAAACGGGACCGACGCACTCGGCACGCGCGAAAATGAGTCCGGAGAGCAAAACATGAAAACGGGACCCGACGCACCGCCAAAAACGAGTTCGTAAGCGCAAAACATGAAAAAGTGACCCGACGCCCCCGGTACCGCCGAAACGAGACCGAGCGCAAGACATGAAAACGGACCCGACGCCCTGTTCCGCGAAACGAGTACGGGAGCGCAAAACATGAAAACGGGACCTGACGCCCTCAATACCGCCGAAAACATGTTCGGTAGCGGAAAACATGAAAACGGGACCCGACGTCCTCGGTACCGCCCAAAATGAGTTCGGGAGCACAAAACATGAAAACGGGACCCGACGCCCTCGGTACCGCCGAAAATGTGTCTCGGAGCGCAAAACATGATAACGGGACCCGACGCCCTCGGTACCGCCGAAAATGAGTCCGGGCGTGCAAAACTTGCGAACGGGACCGACGACGCGCGCTCGCACCGAAAATGAGTCTCGGAGCGCAAAACATAAAAACGGGACCGACGCCTCGTGCACCGTCGAAAACGAGTCTGGAGCGCAAAACATGAAAAAGGGACCGACACCCTCTGCATCGCCGAAACGAGTCCGGCGTGCAAAACATGAAAACGGGACCGACGCGCTCAGCACCGCCGAAAATGAGTTCCCGTGAGCGCAAAACATGAAAACGGGACCGAACGCCTCTGACCGCCGAAATGAGTCCGGGAGCGCAAAACATGAAAAAGGGACCTAACACTCCCTATACCGCCGAAAACGAGTCCGGGCGCGCAAAAGATGACAACGGGATCCGACGCCCTCGGAACAGACGAAAACGAGTCTGGGAGCGCAAAACCTGAAAAAGGACCCCGACGCCCTCGGTACCGCCGAAAACTATTCCGCCGAAAACTAGTCCGGGAGCGCAAAACATGAAAACGGGACTCGACGCCCTCGGTATCGCCGAAAACATGTCCGGGAGAAGAAAACATGAAAACGGGACGGGACGCTATTGGTACCACCAAAAACGAATCCGGGAACGCAAAACCTAAAAACGGGACCCGACGCACTCGGTACCGCCGAAAATGAGACCGTGCACGCAAATCATGAAAACGCGACCTGACACCCTCGGTACAGACGAAAATGAGTCCAGGAGCGCAAAAAATGAAAAAGGAACACGGCACGCTCGGTACCGCAGAAAAAGTGTTCGAGAGCGCAAGACATGAAAACGGGACATGTCGCCTTCGGTACAGCCGAATACGAGTTTGGGCGTACAAAACATGAAAATTGAACCCGACGCGCCCGTTACCGTCGAAAACGAGTTCGGGAGCGCAAAACATGAAAAAGGGACCCAACACACCCGGTACCGCCGAAAACGAGTTCGGCAACGCAAAACAAGAAAACGGGACCCGACGCACTCGGCACCGTCGAAAATTAGTTCGGGAGCGCAAAACATGAAAACGAGACCCGACACCCTCGGCACCGCCGAAAACGTGTCCGAAAACATGAAAACGTGACCCGTCGCCCTCAGTACCGCCGAAAACTAGTCTAAGCGTGCAAAACATGAAAACGGGACCCGACGCCCTCGTAACCGCCGAAAACGAGTCCGAGAGCGGAAAAAATGAAAACGGGACCTGACGCCCTCGGTACCGCCGAAAACAAGACCGGGAGCGCAAAACCTGAAAACGGGATCTGACGCCATCGGTACCGCAGAAAAATGAGACTGTGCGCGCAAAACATGATAACGGGACCCGACGCCCTCGATACCACCGAAAACGAGACCGTGCTCGCAAAACATGAAAACGGGACCCGACGCCCTCGCACCGCCGAAATGAGTTCGGTGCTCAAAACATGAAAAAGTGACCCGACGCCCCTCGCATCGCCGAAACGAGTTCGAGAGCGCTAAACATGAAAACGGGACCCGACGCATTTCGCACCGCCGAAAAATGACTCCGGAGCGCAAAACATGAAAAAGGAACTCGACGCCCTATCGCACCGTCGAAACGAGTCCGGCGTGCAAAACATGAAAACGGGACCCGACGCCTCGTGCACCGCCGAAATGAATCTCGGAGTGCAAAATATGAAAACGGGACCTCGACGCCTCTGCATCGCCGAAAATGAGTCCGGGCGCGCAAAACAAGAAAACGGGACCCGATGCCCTCGGCACCGCCGAAAAAGAGTCTGAGAATGTAGAACATGAAAAAGATACCCGACGCCCTCGGTACCGCCGGGAACTAGTCCGGGAACGCAAAACATGAAAACGAGACCCGACGCCCTCGGTACCTCCGAAAATGAGTCCAGTAGCGCAAAAAATAAAAAAGGAACTCGGCGCCCTCGGTACCGCCGAAAAAGTGTTTGGGAGCGCAAGACATGAAAACGGGACCGTCGCCCTCGGTACCGCCGAATACGAGTATGGGCGTGCAAAACATTAAAACGGGACCCGACGCCCCCGTTAACGCCGAAAACGAGTTCGGGAGCGCAAAACATAAAAAAGGGACCCGACGCACCCGGTACCGCCGAAAATGAGTTCGGGAGCGCAAAACATGAAAACGGCCCGACGCCCTCGGTAACGTGAAAAACGAGTTCTACAACGCTAATCATGAAAACGGGACCCGACGCACTCGGCACCGTCGAAAATTAGTCCGGGAGCGGAAAACATGAAAATGGGACCCGACACCCTCGGTACCGTCGAAAATGAGTCCTGGAGCGCAAAACATGAAAACGGGAACTGTCGCCCTCAGTACCGCCGGAAACGAGTTTGAGCGTGCAAAACATGAAAATGGGACCCGACGCCCTCAGTACCGCCGAAAATGAGTCCGAGAGCGCAAAACATGAAAACGGGACCCGTCGCCCTCAATACCGCCGAAAACGAGTCTGAGCGTGCAAAACATGAAAAAGGGACCCGACGCCCTCGGTACCGCCGAAAACGTGTCCGGGAGAGCAAAACATGAAAACGGGACCCGACGCCCTCGGTACCGTGAAAAACGAGTTCGAGAGCGCTAAACATGAAAACGGGACCCGACGCACTCGCACCGCCGAAAATGAGTCCGGGAGCGCAAAACATGAAAAACGAACTCGACACCCTTGGTACCCCGAAAAGAGTTTGGGAGCGCAAAACATGAAAACGGACCCGTCGCCTCTGTACCGCCGAAAAAGAGTCTCGGAGCGCAAAACATGAAAACGGGACCCGACGCTCTCGGTATCGCCGAAAACGAGTCCGGGAGCGCAAAACATGAAAACGGGGCCTGACGCCCTTGGTACCGTCAAAAACGAGTTCGAGAGCGCTAAACATGAAAACGGGACCCGTCTCACTCGGCACCGCCGAAAATGAGTCCGGGAGCGCAAAATACGACAACGGGACCCGTCGCCCTCGGTACCGTCGAAAACGAGACCGGGTGCACAAAACCTGAAAAAAGGATCCGACGCCCTCGGTTTCGCCGAAAACGAGACCGGGAGCACAAAACCTGAAAACGGGACCCGACGCCCTCGGAACCGCAAATGAAAACGGGACCCGACGCCCTCGGTACCGCTGAAAATGAATCTCGGAGCACAAAACATGAAAACGGGACCTTACGCCCTCGGTACCGCCAAAAATGAGTCCTGGCGCGCAAAACAATAAAACGGAACCCGATTGACAATGGATTTTTAAATTTTATTATAGTTTGATAGTCCATCAAAACCATCAAAATTTGATGTATTTTTTACGCGCGGTTCTAATTTAATACTTTTTAATGAATTATCAGAATTATAATAAAATTTCATAAAAAATTTAAAACGCTATCAATTCATAAGTAAAAAAATATATACTTATAATATTTTCTATTTTAAAATTATATTGAATTTATTGAAAAAGTTATTATCAAAATTATCAAAATAACTATTATTTTCAAGGATTCCTCCCCTTTAAATAAAACGATCTGCGGTGATATATCGCATGCCCTTAGCTAGCAGGCAATGACAAACCATACAAAACCAAAATTATGGAGGGACCATACAACATAACTAGTACAATCTTTTTTATGGATTATTTCAAGGTGCAATGCATGTCGACATTTTTTTTTCATAAATGTTGGGCGTAGCACATGATATAATAAGTTGTATGATTAATTACGGATGAGAGGTTGCAATCTAACAGATTAGCTATACTACTGCAGTACAGTAGTAGAGTGGTCATAATTCGGCCAGAGAAAAGAACCCTGTTCTGATATTGAATAATTAGCAGTTTAAGCTCATTCATTAATTAGATCGGTCTTCAATTTTTTAAATTAGTTCAATATTTCATTACAATTAAAAAAATAGTTGCCAACTTATATATTTTTCGCATAGGCCAACTTAAATATTATGCACAGCCACAGGCATTGTTTAACGAAAAGTTTTCTTGTGTTTTGTTAAAGTAGAAAAAAATTTTAATTTTCAAAAGTAAAGTAATACTTATTATCAACACTAAGAAGAAATTAAAAACAGAAAAAAAAAACAAAGGTCTTTGATCATACGTATGTTTGATGAAAGGAACAAAGTAAAGGCAAAATTGGCATTATTCGTTTGGGAAAGACTTTTTCTAATGAAGGTTAATTTGTTTTTTGTCTGTGCTGTTATCTTATCTTTTTCCGTGCATTATTTTAAATTTATAAGTCTCTTTTCGGTGACTTTACTCATGTATTGATCGAAAAAAAATCATGGGAGCTGATATACACAGATACACTATCATTATGCATATTACATGAATTATTATACATATTAATGGTATATTAACGATATTTTAAGTTGAATAATAGTAGTACTGTAAATAATGAGTTGAATAATATAGCCATTAATATGCATAATAATTTGCATATTATGCATAATTATGTTTTTAACGATGAAGGTATCAACAAGCGTATCTGTATAATATTTTACTTCTTTTTTACAACTTGTACAAGTTCCTAGAAATAAATGATAATGATGTAACAGAATTCCCTAAATAATGGTACCTATAATATAAAAGAAATAAATGTTTGCTTAATGGGCCTGCGTCATTCATCTGAAATCAAACAAAGTACGTCGTGATTATTTTTTCGGTAATTTTGAAATTGAAAACAACCTCCAATTGCGAATTATATTACTTAAATAAATAAAAAATTAGGAGTAGATAGCTATGTAATGTGGGCCAGAATGGTATGGTTAGTGGGTAGAGACTGCGTCAATTTCAGAACAGTCGGTGACTAAACACGGTCGGCTTATGGGCCCACAACCAGCGCATACAAGGACCCAGATATCATCTAATTTCTCACAAACAATTAAGAGTTGTAATCAGGTCCCGAATGGGAACCATTTGAATGGACCTAGAAACCAGAAATTAATTGGTTTAGAAGCTGATTGATTACTGAGCTGTATCAGTATGGATGATTTTGCACTGGCCACTTAGAAGGAGAAGTATTTTTTATACAGGCGAAACAAATATATATATTTTAGATGAAAATGTGACGAAACTTTGCTGTGCAGAAGTAACAAATATTGACTCTCATAGTGTCCTACAAAATGTTGAATCTTCCTTTATTAAAAGAGTGAAAAAACTAATTAATATAGTACAAACGTAGATGGAAAAGATTATTGTTCTTGTAGTTGGTCAGCAGAAAAAGATGGATAGAAAGCTCTGTCAAATAAAAAGAACGAAGAGAAACAAGAAGAGCATGCAACATTTACATTAAACTTGATACCAGTATATTCAAATGCGCAATTCATTGAGAATTTTAATTTAATTAGAGGTACAAGCAAATTACCTTAAACTCAACTTTCAGAATGTACTGATTTAAAATAGATACAGTCTATAAGAAGATTTAAGTTGACAATTATTAGTTTCAGACTCTAAATTTCATAATTTAAATTTTACCTACTATTTGATTTATTTTTATAAACATTTGAAAGAAAACATATGCTTGTTGGATTATATGTATAAGCATCTTTTAATAATACAATGTACTATGATTGGATAAGCCATAAATTATTGCTATAAAAATATTGTTCCTTTTGTAAAAGAAAAGTGCAAAATTCTTACCTATTTTTATACGCAGCATTACATATTTAAACAACCACGGAGAAGCAACAATAATATCTTAGTGTGTCATCTACCCAACACAAGAACAAAACTTATATTCATAACTTTGATTTCTAATTTACAACTGACCTATACCTTATATAATACAAAAGATGAAAACATCTTTTCCTTCTTATTGCTAATTTTTCCAAAATGAATAAAACCAATGGAAGAAAATTTTTCATCCATACCTTTCATATATTTACCATCTACACTTGCCCTCCCTTGGCTGCAATCGAACTCTTACAATGCGCAATGGCTGCTTCAATTGCGTTCTGTAGCTCCTCCATTGTGCTTTCATCCGAGGATGAAGATAGCTTATTTATTGAGCCCATCGAAAAATGCCCACTATGTGAAGGAGAACCTCTCATAGAGGCCGGTGCCGACCGCTGCCCCCTCCTTTTTCTCCACCTCTCCCTTTCTCTCGGGACTGAAAAAGAATGCGGTCTCTTCTGTAGATCACGCCGTTCTCTTTCCCTTCTATTGTTTGTGAAAATATTCTCAACCATGCTCATGAACTTCTTCAACACTTGACCCAAATCCAATCTCTTCTTGTTTGTTCTTGTCTTGGTATCATTCCTTAGTTGAGTTTCCTCAGTCTTGACACGCCAGATACTGAATATATCGGAGAATGATTTGGGCTTTGTTTTTGTTGTATCACTTTTACTGGTAGAATTTGTTGTGTTGTATCTTCGGTTAAGATCGCTCTCTATGCGATCCAGAGGGAGGGTGAAATTTTCTGCTGATGAGTTTGAATTGCGAGGGGATACTTTTTTTTCGGAAACATCTTGAAGTGGTAGAAGCTGGCCATCTGAAAATATCTTGTCAGCTGGTGATAGATCAAGCGTTACGAGAGATGATGTTGATGCATTGTTGGTGCAAGTATTGGTGATGCTTAGTGACGGGGTGCAAGGGGGAGGGGTGGATTGAAGAGAGATTGTAAAAGAAAATTCATGAGAGGGAGAGGCAGTGGAGGAGGGGGGTGGAGGGGATGATACCTTATCTTCTATTTCTTTCTTTTTTTCTCTTATTTGCGGATGTTTTGGTGAGTCCATGGAATTTGTGGGAGAATGATTTGTGGGGAAGGAGACAAGGGAATATATGATGAGAAGATTGATGCCTTTTATTTTTCTTATTTTTTTTCACTTATAGTTAGTACTAAGGTAGTTATTGGATATTAGTTCTTTAGAAGGTGAAGCATTCAATGTGGCATGTGTTGAAGAAGATGAACAGGAAATATGGTCCAATATTTTAATTTTTCTAACTTGCGTCATGTTGGCCATCAATGTAGGCCAATAATATGGCACGGTTTATTAATCGTTAATGTGCTTGAAATTATTACAAAAAATGCTTGTACAAGAAGGCAGCTTTACACACCATCACTTTCCCAATTAGAGGAATGTTTGTTAAAGATAAATAAATACAGGTAAATTGACTGTTTAATGAACTACAACTCTACAAGGTTCTAACTAGCTAATCTAGAGAATTATACTGGTAAAGTTTTAACATATTAGGTGCCTGCTACTATAAGGCAGCGAGGTGCCCTTTCATGACTCATTACCTTTTTTTAATCAGAAATTCTTTCAATCATTTATTTAGGGTAGATTGAGTCAACGTGCATGGTCGTTGGATAACAGTCATTGGCTAGGTCCTTCCTGGCTGACCTCATCATCACCACAAATCAATTAATAATTAAATTACAAGGGATGAAAATTTCCAAGCCATGTGATCATAGTTAACCCCATAACGCAAACAACTAAGAGGTCATGGTGTCACGTAATCCCATTGTAAGTTTTGAGAATTGTATGAAAAGATCGAAGGATTCATTTGTATTCATCTATGAATCTAATATGTATATCATGTAATAATTTTAAGTTTATTTAAGATCACGAACTTTAAAAAGTTTAGCTAACAATTAGCAACTTAAGACTTCGATTTTGTGTTAATTACTCTATTATATAGTTAAGAGTTTCATACATCTTGTATAGGAACAAGAAGTGAAGTTTTCCTTGACTAGATGATTATGAGCTATCATTTTCTTCAAGCAACCAATCTAGATGATTCTCTAATGATAATATACAAGATTAATCAAAATATAATCAAACACTACTAGTTCCTTAAAAAGGATGAGAGTAATCAAACTATTTCACTCTTTCAATTAATAAATTAATTAGTTGAAATATAATGCTCAACGCATGAACTAATGATGCACATGGTGGTCAAAAATTTCAGCAAAGAGAGAAAAATAATGAGAGGACAGAGATAAGGGTTTGTCGTATTCTCTCTCATCCAAATGATGCTCCTCATATAAATAAGAGTTTAGATACTGTTAGGCTTACAATTTTAAATATATCATTAAAATATCTCCTTCAAAAGCAGAATCACCTTGATAGAATTTTCAGTCCATAAAATAAATTTTGGGCTCATCTAATTTATCCAATAAATTCTCTTATGCATTATATTATTTGCCCGACAAAAATTTACAAATAAATTACACATTATTTTAACATAATTTTATTAACATGTTGAGATGAAATAATTTCATGACAAAATTATTTTTTGATTAGTCATAATATTAATTTAATTCTCATATGATCATTTAAAATAATTAATTATAAAAATATTTATAATTAATTATTTAATATATTAAATTTATATCTTGAATATAATAAAGTAAAATCAAATACATTACTGATTATGAGCTTGTTTAGTAAGATACTGGAGGACTAATGTATTTTTTATCATAGAAATAAATCAACATGTTTAATTCTAATACACAAGTGATATCTAGCAACACATTGTGATTCTCAATTAACATAAATAAATACTAAATGAATATAGCATTTCAATCCTACATAAGAAAATATAAATTTCCCAATATCTAGTTCTTATGTCATATGATATTAAGAAATAATTCAAGAGAGAAAAATATCATCCATGCAAATTATTCATTTCTTGATCTAGAGTTGATTTAATATAATTTACATGCAAACAATAAAATTCTATTAAGAGGCCTAATAGATATCATCACTCATCAATATTTATATTATGAGGGACATACAATTTTCTTGATAAATATTTTTCCCAGTACAATTCATTAATGCCAAAATAAAATCCATATAAACAGGTAGTTATGGACAATATTAAAAATTATTCATAATAAATAATTCTCATATGAAAAAGGCGAATCATCCAAACTTTAGAATCAAACATTAACGAAATAATTAATGACACATTACACAAACCAAATAATTATTCTATTGGATTAAGTTCAGTGCTATATTCATCTAACATACACTTATGAAATTAAGTTGGTAACGTAAAATCATAATTTGTAGAACTTAATTATCACTTTAACTTACATATTTTTTTTATAAATAATTAATGTTCATTTTAATTATCAAGATTAAGGACTTTTAAATTTATTATTGTCATTTAAATAAATGATATATATATATATATAATTTAAGTTCAAAACTCAAATGATCTGTTAACAATAAACTCAAAGAAAAAATGTTATTGGTAACATAAACTGAATAAATCATCAAAATGATTGACTTTTAGAAAGTTACTCCAACGTATCAGACATGGTAATAATATGTTCGAAGTGTCATATATAATTAATTATTCAGTTCAAGAGATCATGTGAGAAATATTAAAACGATGAATAACTATGCGCCAATTAATATTATTCAATCAAAATAACTTGATAATAATTTATATAATAAAATAATTAAAAAAAAGATAAGTACAAAAATAGCATCTGATGGATGATATGCAAAGTGCATTGAGTTACATATCTATTATTGATCATCTACGCAAACTACAATAGTATGGGACTTAGACAATACCCATTTAACAATAATTATAACTCAATTCCGTTATTAAAAAGGGTAAATGATATTAATGAGATATCGAGTTCTTTTGTAATGTTTTTTAATAAAAAAAATATTATTAAAATAGAGTTCGGACACACCCAAAAATTAAATACAATTTTACCAACAATTTCTTCAAGAATCATTGTTAAAGGAGGAGATTCAAATTCTGTGCTGACAAATTAGTATCCACCAATAGCATTCCAATTTTTTGCTTTAACGGATTGCCAGATTTTTTTTAATCTCATAGTTCGTTCATCTCTATCCAATGATCCAAATTAAAATTTAAAAATTAAAATATCACCGATTACCATCTCCTTTGTCTTATGTTTCAATATAAAAAAAAAAAAGATAAGGGACAGAAAAAGCGAAAAAGGAAAGAATGAAGAAATTAAAACTCAAATTCAACTATCAAAACTTCAAACGATCATATTTTTTGATAGAAAATTCCGATTGAGGCGTTTAACATGACCATGAAAATTTTGCAATGAGATCTACAAGGTTAACCGCTTATATTGTTATGATAATTTTTCGAGCTAAAAAACTCATCAGATGCCTAAAAAAATTGTTTGAAGTTTTAAAAACTCATCAGAAGATCGGACGGTTTAAATATTTTTTTATATCATTGAATGAATAAATTATGTTGTTTAATAAATCTAATTTTTATTGAATTAATAATATATAATAATATTTATTCTCATATTTTATATTGTTTGTTCTTTAAAGATGTAAGAAAGTTAAAGTTAAAAAATATTTTTTTAATAAATGTCCTCTAGAATAATTCTTAGTTAAAAATTATTGATAAAGAATCCTTTAGTAATAATTTTTATTTAAAAATCATTGCTAAATATCTATTTAATAATGATTCTTAGTTAAGAATCATTGTTAAAGGTATTTCAAGTATGATTTTAACAATACAATTTAATAACAGTTGTTTATACTTTTTTTAGTATCTCTCAATAATAATTGAAGAACCGTTGTTAATGTTGCTTCAAATTTATTGTTGAATCTCTCTGTGTGGTAGTTATATAAGGATTTGTGGTAGTGGTATAAGAACAAATATTGGTTGACATTATGGGCTAGGAATGATCACTTGTTATTCTTCATTAATATCTGAACTTTGAAGGAGACTGAAAAAGATTATATTCGCTCATAAACATGCATTAATTCTCTTTACATCAATATATTGTACAGATCTTATGTGTAATTTGTCGTATCATTTTCTAGGAATTCTTATGTTATTCTTGTTCAAGCATATAAAAACACAAGATGGATTTGCAACAAACAAAAATAATCAAGTCATTTAATTGTTGCCAGTTAATTGTATTTTATAAATTATTACATTATCTTCTTTTGAAGAAGAGAAAAATATATTTCACCACCTTCCAATTAATTCTGTAAAAGAGCTGAAAAGAAATTATCACAAGTTACACTTAGCAACAACCTTACAAATAATGTAAGGTTAGTACCACTTTATATACCCCAGGTGGATTTCATCTCCTGATTGCATGAGAACATGACTGAGCATCTTTATACTGACGTGATCTAGAGCCGCGCATACTTGATAAATCAGCTGTGCCGACAATTCCATTTAATTATGGCTAATTATGGACAGAATAAAAAAAGGAAAATTATTACCATCCCCATTAATCTATCCCCATTTTCTGTCCCCGCAACTAATTACCCTGTTTAGTTAGTATGACAGTTTTTTTATTTCCATTTTTAAAAAAATGAGCGACACATTTGACATCTCTCGATACTTTGTGAAGAGACACTCATTCATTCAAAATTTTCTCATTATTTCAAATAACTTATTTTCTTCTCTCTAAATCATTATGTCTGCATAATATCTATCTTATCAACCGTTCATTAATATTGAATCTAATTATTCTAAACACATGGACAACTTTCTCCATTTGTCTCTTCCTCATTTTTCAAACATAATGAAGTCGAAATTTTTTGTCTCACTTCTTTTCATATTTTTGCTCAAAATTAATATTTTTTAATTGCCATAATATTTGTTCTTTGTGTTTTATTTTGGCTTCTATGACTATGTTTTTTTCTTTTCATTTTCGGAGTCAAAAATTCAAGAAGTTGTTATAGACAAAGAAACAACAACAGATGAAAGATAAATCATCAAATAAAAGAGAGAAAACTTAAATATATCATAACTCTGTACCAATAGAAGTAATTTATTAATAATTTATAAATATACTGATTATGTAACATCATATGTTGTAGTTGTAAAAATAAAAATTGCCAGATATGTGTTCGTTAATATAGAATTGATGAGATTAAACATTTTGATTTTATATATGGTTTTCAATTACTTCAGTTTTTATTTATAATAGGTGCACTGACAAATAGATAATATTTGTTCCATGCATAGTTCCGTTGGTTTTTTCTCTATTATTTTAATAACATTTAAGAAGTAATTTATTTGTGCTCATGGTAACTCAAAGATTAATTATTTTATAACTCTCTTTTTTTAATTTATTATCTTTATTGTATGATTGTTGTTTTGTATTTTTTTTATTTATTACTTCACATATTACCATTTTTATGACCCAACATTTGTTAGATATAAATAACCAATATAATTAGTATCAAAACTAAATAGCATCGGAATGAAAAAAAAGATCCCAATTTTATTATATTGACATATAAATAGTTCATTTGTAAAACATAAATAATGTACATAATTGATATAAATAGTATATGAGCAAAGATGTAGGTTATAAGACTTGTATTGGCAATCAACGATTGTCCTATTATATTCATATGGCTAATGTAAATAGTTAAGTTGTGAATATAATCAACATAAATAATTGATATAAAAAGGATCAGAGCAAAAGAGCATACATTGAGATTGTATTGGTATATGACAATTATCATATTATATTTAAATAGTTAATGTAAATAATTAATTTATAAAATGTAAATAACCCATAAAATTGATATAAATAACATAAGAGTGAAGGGAGCAAAGGTTGTAGATGTGTAGTTGACTATTGTATTGACATACGACACTTATTATATAGTGTTTACATTGTTAATATAAATAGTTAATTTGTCAAATGTAAATAATATACATAATTGATATAAATAATATCGAAATGAAATAACATGCACTTCGTTGTTAAAGTTAAATTAGAAATTTATCAGCCCCTCTGATATAAATAAAACGGCCAATAACTCTATATAGCAATATAGACTTTGATTAATATTTATTGTTACCATCGAGACAATTTAGTATAAATAGCAATAATGTTTAGTAAAAATAGTGAAGAAAGCAAGGAGCAACTATTGAATGAGGCGCTGCCTCCAATAATAAAAAGTCGCTAGTCGGTTTTGTATCTTTTCGTTGAAATAATCAATTAAATATTTAGACCGACGAAGTAAATTATAGTCAAACTCTGAGGATATCGGATGGGGACAAACCACCGGACTATTATCAGCCTCCTAAAAAAAATTGTCAACAAGAATTCCATTTTTACGGCGTTGACAATTTAATTTTTAATTACACGGTCCATAATTAGCCATTTCAAGTTAATTGTGAACAGCCATAGGTCGTCTTAATGTGTGAAATTAAAGTACTAGAAAATAAGACAATGACGAATTATTTTTATCTATTACGGTATATTTTTTTATTAAATACATTCAAATTAACAAAATTTCAGGTGGTATTCGTCGGAGGTATTGTCCATTTCTCATTAACAACTTCATGAAATACTATAATTACTACTGCAGTATTTGAATGTAAATTCATTGTGGCATGTATAATAATCTGGATAATTTGGTGCATATATTTGTTTTATATTTGAAAGGCAATGGAAAAAAAACTATTGTATGTCTTTATTTATTTTTTTCTGAACACCTCGTGTTGATTACTTTGAAAATTTAAACAAAAGGCAAAACAGTAGTCCTTTATTACTAAATTGTTAATGTTTTATTCCTGAAGCAAACTCATAAAAATAGTCCTTGTTAGTATAAAATGGCAAAAATGTTCAACAAGTCTTTTGCTTTAATTTGGTACTGCTTTAAAAATTATATCTGCTGTTATTTCGTCTTAAATTAATAGCTACGATCGCAAACGAGTTTTGGATGATAGTTGAATTTCACTTTAGATTATAATTCCATCACTAATCCTAATTAACTCAAAGCAGCTGGTACAAACACATTATTTTAGACAAAAAATGAAACAGTAGTATCTAGTTAGGATCTTTAGGATCTTTGACGTAATGACTTTATTCACACATGACTAGAAATTTAGCATAGTGATAATTAAGACCAGTCGTTTGATAGATGCAGTCAAGAGCAGATGTAAGATTTTGATCGGATGGTCATTAATCAGATTATAATAAATTATTAGATTCAAATTTATTAATTAATCAGATATTAAATAAAAAATCAATAATTTTAATGCATTCCTACCTAATAAAAAATTATCAAAATAATATATAATTAAGTCGATGAAGAAATTTTTCTCTACGGGATTTTATATTTTAAAACATTTGCATAATGCTTTCATTGTTCATAGTATTAAATTTTTTTCTCAATAAAAATAATCAAACAATTCAGTGTCATTTATTAAATTTAGAAAATAAATTTAATAAAATATTAATTCAAAAATATTATTTTTTTTTAATTCAAAGAAAACCAACTGACCCGGCCTAGGTCCGCCCCTGATGCAGCAACCAATATACGAAAATAATTTGAAGTGGTCCAGGATGCTGCAACCAATGTATGAAAATGATTTGAAGTGGTCCATAAGCTATGAACATTGTATTTGTAGATAATAACTAAATGGCGCGTCCAGTGAATATAAATAAATATTCCTCCATACATCTCATATGGACATACAATACAAGGAATTTTTAGCACGGCCCACAGGCCTAGTAGACAATTAAGGAACGAAAGATTTAACTACATCCCTCATAGTATTTAATAATAAATAAATATTTCTTTTAAATGCAAAGATCTAAAGATTATAAATATTTCCAACATTTATCTTTTTTATTTTTAATAATTAAATGTAAATGTCGTTTCTCGAGATGGGATAATATCTGATCTATATGTACAAATCAAATGCAGATGCGTTGTTCTAGATAAAATAGGATTACTCAACTTTTAAATGTTCGTAAAAGATTATCTATCCTGATTTTGAACTTTATAACTGGTTGTAGATATAAAATTCACAATCTAAACAATTTTAAAAAAGTTTAAGAAAACTCTAAAACTGAAATACTTTATAAATTGTTGTAGATATAAAATTCTAAATCTAAACAATTTTAAAAAAGTTTAAGAAAACTCTAAAACTGAAATACTTTTAGTACTATACACTCTTGACGTGTACATTGAGAAACCTACACTGACATTTTGGATATAATAAAATATATTTTATGAAGTACATGCTATAAAGTTTAGGTCTTATAATATTTATATATGTTTTATAAATAAAAAAATATAAAAAAGTATAATAAGTTTAATGAAATTTTATGGTGTTATATTCATATCTGAACTATGCAAGTATTTCTTAAATATCTAAACTTGTTCTCGGATACAAAATGTTACAACGGATAAAATATAATTTAACTAACATACAAACACAAAGGAGGGTTTGGGAGGGGCAATCCCCCACCCCCACCCCGGGTCTAAGTAAATTTCTTTCAAGTATTAAAACTGTGCTGAAAATTTAAAAGTACTATAACATCTAATATTAACATAGTTTTCTATTACTAGACAAAAATATTAGATAAATTTGGATATATACCTCTCTATACATCCCAATTTAGATATATACTCTTTCAAATTTGAAAATTGGATATGTATTCTAAAAATGTCAAAACTTTATATATTAATCCATAACTAGGTTATCCTCATAAAAATTATATTAACAATTAAATAAAATTATTATAAGATAAAAATATCACTTCTGATGATTCAAGATATTTATTATTCATACGTAAATCTTCTTGCTAATTTTATTACTTCAGTGATGCACAAAATCATCATAAAATCATAATTATGAAACTATTTTTATCGCTATAAATAACAATCTCATTGAGTAGACACTAGTTATAGACATGTCTGATTTGTACCAGTTTTGGGTTGCGTTTGTTTTAGTTCGTAGAAATGTATTATTTTATTTGAGGTTGTATTTATACTCGGTTAGAGTTCAAGGAGAGAGAGTAAGGGTAAGTAGCAATATAGCAGCAATATAATGTGCATAGTAAAATAAAAAAAATTCAATGCACTATGGTTGATTTTGTTGCTATGCAAGTTGTATGGATGATGAAAAAATATAGAGGGACATTTTTGTTCTATTATAATTTTATTTTTTATTAATTTAATTTTTATGAGGATAATACTAGTTATAGGTAAATATCTAAGTTTTTGATATTTTCAGATAAATACCTAATTTTAAATTTGAAAGGTAAATATCCAAATTGGGATATGTTGAGGGGTATATATCAATTTTGCCAAAATATTATACCATTGTTGGGTGTAATAATATTTCAAGGTCGTATAGTAAATAGTACAATACATTTAATAGTATAATAATATCGTATATAATGTGAAATATTTGGACTAGTATGGGTAAGTCTGTGGGTTTTTGTTTGTGTTTGGATTTGGATTTGGGTTTTAATGTGTTTGCACGAGGGTACGAGATGAGAGAGTAGCTGAATTATGATAGGTTCAATATATTTTCCTCCTTGAATTATTAAAACTCCTTTTAAATAAAAAAATACAGTTTTTAAAGAAATATAATATTATGATGTATAAAAATGATAGAACATATTATTCTAGAGAACTAATATTAAAAATTCCAAATCATTATGTTAAAAAGATATTAATTACTGATATAGAATGTAATAATATTGCGACATAATATCACCATATTTTATGTTAGAGGACTTTACAAAAGAAAATATCACCATATTTTATTTCGTCATAATTTATGCTATGTCACTATAAGTAATAATATTGCGATGGCAACTCGGCATTATAATAATATTATGATGTGACCAATTAAATGCGGTAACCTGATGAAGTTGTTCAATACCATGACATGCGCCATAAACATGGAATAATTAACTTTATGATAACGTGGAAAGAGAATTCACAAGACACCAGCTGTGGTATGAATTATTTTCTTCGAATTTCTTTTATAGAATTAAAATTAGTGCCCGAGGATTCCGGTGGCCGAACGACCGTACCTTTCAAAATTATATTGCAGAACATATTTTATTTTTAAAAAAATCTACTAATAGAAAGGGGTTGCAACTATGGTTCATAAATAAAAAGAAAATCCAAATAAGCGCATTTCTTTATGATCATGGGGAACTTTTTTTGTGGATAAGTAGCCGTGTAAAAAAATTAATCCAAAAAATTGAAACAAAAGAAAAAGTAAATTGAGAGAGTATAATTGAACATGTTCATGAATATTGTGTTAAAGATTCACAAACTGCATTTCAGCACCAAAATAGCATTTTTTTTTTCAAAGAATGAACCATAAGCATCTTGTATTTATTTTTCCAAATTATTCAATTTCCAACGACAGTACATTTTGTTCTCACGAATTAAAAGCTGCACAAAAGAAATTTGGAAAAAAGAAATTTTGTTCTCACGAATTAAATTACTCATGTTTTCACGATGCTTGTGAGATCCAGGTTTATAAGGACAGTTTTCTTCTTGGAGAGAGTGCTAGGTGAAATCATGTACGATGTCAGAGGTGTTCCACCGTATCTGCTTGTGAGCTGGGTAGTCAGTTAGGATTTCATCAGGATGTCGAGTTTTGATTATTTCTTTTGGGATTTATTTGAGAGATTTGCTGCCTATTCCGATGAGATCAGCCCCCACGATGTAGGCATTGTACTTATTTGATCATTTTGGACTGTATTGTCATGTATTATTTTGTTATTATTATTTTATTTATTCTATGTGATTTATTTATTTATTTTATTTTAGTCTTTCGTACGCATGTCTCGTCGTGCGTACATGACGGGGTTGTCACCTCTAATTCCGATTAATTATTTTGAGATGTGACAATTTTATCCCATAATATAGTTTTTCAAAAAGGAGAAGTTTTAATAGAAATAGTTAAAATTTTATATTTGACCTGAATAATAATCTTTCCATAACCAACAATGGAAGCATCATGAAATCTAATTAACCATTTTTTCAAAAGAGATGTATTCATTATTTCAATATCAATTAAACCTAAATTTCCTTGCTGCTTACTCTTACAGACTACCTTCTAAGAAACTAAACAATACTTTTTTTAACTACATAATTTTAGGTGTAATTCTTTATAGAATACTTCCTTCTCGGTGAATAAAAGAAAATCGCTTAAGAAAGGATGAAAAGAAAGTGTGCTTCTTCCCTTCTCTAGAAACTCTATTTTGTCCTGGAATTTCCAGTGCTCGACTACCCGACCAAAATAAATACAAAAAAAAATCTTAAAAATAAAAAAAAAACTTTAAAGATATGTTTTTATATTTATAGATCGATAGTGATTTAATTTTTATATAATTTTATTATCATTTAATAGTCCATCAAATATCATTAAATTAAATCATTACAAAGTACATAACATTTTGATAGTCTTTGATGGACTAGCAAAATTACATGAAATTTCAATCACTATCAATCTATTATTGGAAGAACATATCTATAAATATTTTTCTATTTTTAAGATATTTTTGTATTTATTTGAAAACTCATTGTCAAGATTGTCAAGGGATCCCTTCCCTTTATATAATATTTCATTATGAATTATGTTTAGTAATTAGTAACATATTATTAACATATATCTATATATTTAAGCTCATAACACTCAACAAAAGGTGTAGGAAACACAACCATCTCATATTCTACACACTATAATTTATTTGGATAGTTATAGTATCCATAGGTAATTTATAATGATTACGGTATTTTATTGTATCATTATATTTAATTATGAAATTTTGGGTTTTAAATCTTGAACTTAAAAGTCCAAAAAAAATAATGTAAATTGAAGAAAAAATAATCTTATATCATATTATTCTATTTTTATCTGAAAAAAACAATATACAATCATAATTTGCAATTATTCTATTAAGATCTTACATCAACAAAAGCCTTTTAACCCTTCAAATTTATTGAATTTAAGATGCGATTATTGAAAATGATGTTATATATTTAAAATTTAATGATATTTTGATCCGTATAAAAATTAAAAGTTAATAATATAGGCATTTTATAATGCACAATTAAATTTAATTACCAGAATAACTACATTTGGATGCAAAATGATAAGAGTAGAATGTCCCAATGATAGTCTGCTCTGCTGGAAATTCATAATTTTCAAATATTATAAAAGTAAAAACAGAAAAATAGAAATGGTAGGGACAGGCAGCTAAAAGATCCAAATTCCCGAGGTCTGTCTCGGTACTTTGATTAATTATTTTTTTGTCTTTTGTCTCAGACATTGCATCATGTAAAACTCGAATGGGGGGCAACATGGAGCGTGCGTATGGAATTATTCCAAAAGTTGACATGTTTATTTGTTAGTGAATGGTTATAGTCGCGACGGTGATTCATCTCGGATGGATTCAGATCCACTGTTGAGCAGTATTGTACAGCTCTCAACACGTGGTTTGTTCGATTATTTTGAGATTCGAGTTAGTACGAATTTTAAAGTGATCAAACGTACTTATGTATATATGTACTGCGCTGCACGCTGCACAGTGGATATGAATTCATCTCGGATAGGAGTGTATAAATGGATCAGTTAAATTGATTTTAAAAATTATTAAATTTTAGACTATTTGAATTAATTTTTTGATTTAAAATTTTCAGTTCAATTAAAAAAATTTAATTAATTTAGTTTTTTTATTTTTTAGTTCGGTTTATATTATTCTAAATCAGATAAACCGAATAATTCAAAATTTATCAAATAAGTTCATTTTACTTAGTATAAATAAGGATCATATCAAAGATATCAAAATATAAATAATTTTTATATACTTTATTTAGTTATTTATTTTATTTTTTTAATTATTTATTTCTTCTATCAATTTTTATAACTATCGATATTTTTCATTCCTCTTCAATTAATATAATTTTGATTTAACCAAATAAATTGAATAAAATTTTGATTTAATAGGTTTTTAATTTATTCGATTGTTATTTTTATAAATTTAGTTTGATTCATAATTTAACAAATCGAATAAAATTTTAAATACATATATTTATTTCAATTTGAACTGAATCTACGGACTGCACACTTATAATCTCGGGTAGCACAACTGTACACAAAATTGAAAAGGATGGTTTATATATTTTTTTTTTGGAAGTCTTCGGAACACTAAATGAGCAAAATCCTGTTGGTTATTTAAAAAAAAAATGGTCGATACATCAATACTGTCCAGTGAGTAATTCTACCCTATGAATTACAGTATCATCCGATATGCTACAATACCGCCTCGATACATTTTCTGCTTAGTGGCGGAGGTACATACATCAAAATGATGTTAATTGATATCACTCAAATTTATAAATTTTATATATAATTTTGAAGAATATAATATATTTATTATAATATTTATTATTTTATTAAGAATCTGAATCCACTGAAAATTATTTGATATCCTCACCACCGATACCATTAAAATTTTAAATCAATGAGGAAAAATTAAAAATATTTAGTTTGTAAGGAGACAAAACCAACATCCACCTTTACAACTTTTATTTTTATTGATCATATAAAATGTTATTTTCTTACTAACTTAATAGAAAGTTTCAGTTTTGTAATTTACCTGATTTCTCAATATCTCATGAAGAAATAATTATAATAAATTTAGTGTTATCATATTAGAAAAGATGTAAAGTGATTTAGTTTTTTTTTTCTTTCTTGAAAAGTTCACTTATAATATGAAATGTGATAATACTTATTAAAAAATCATACCACTTTTTATCTTTCTCAAATTTCAATTTAAACTTAACATAATGTTCCAATATCATAATTTGATTATATTTTTATTTTATAATGATTTATAAATTAAATTCACATTTTATCTAAAAATATTTATTTTCACCTTTTTCGTAGATTAAAAACATATAAATAATGAAGAAGATTTACTTTATGTAAGGGACAGAGAAATTTTATGGTCAATGAATGAATGAATGACTCTTTCACACAGTTATATCGGGAAAGAAATCACATTAATAATACAATAATTAATTATGTGTGCAATTTATTAAAAAAATGATACAATTTTTTAAATGAAAAGAAAAAAAATGTTTGAACTTCATATTTTTTAATGAAAAATAATTATAACTCTTTCATATATTAAATTAAGAAAGATTAATATATATGCATTATATTTTGGCTAAAAACTTAAAATTTAAAATTTTGCATAAAATATTTAATATAGTAAATTAATAATATATTTGTTTAGAAAATTAATTTTTACTATTTGTTTAAACTTTTATAATTTTAATCATATTTTAAAGGTGAACATTTTTAAGATAATAACATCATATTTGAAAGGTGAACATTTTTAAGATAATAACATCAATTTATTTTAATTAATATTAATTTTGGCACCGCTGACGTATACTTCTGCTGCCCTAATATACGATCAATATCGTCCAATGAGAGTGCCTACGGCTCAATGACCCTTGTTAGTCAGTATGCGTTATATGTGTTACTGATTAAAGAAACACAAAGGATACTGAAAACTTTCTTTTGCTGCTTTTCTCAATCTTTGCCCAACAAAAACTAAAATGGAACTGAGCCTATAGTGCATATTATAATAAGTACTATAAAACTAAATAACACAAATGCTAAATGGGTCGGGACCCAACAAATTCGGGGCATAAAAATCATTGTATTTTTTTACTTCACATTATATCTTTGATTTTCGTATTTAAAAGACATTCAACCGTTCAACGTGCACTCCATTTTAAAATATGCTTGAAGACAAAAAAAATTATAGTTTTTGAATTTTTTCTATTCTTTTAGGGGTGAAAAATACATTATGCTAATTTTTATCCTTCAAAGAAATAAAAATTATTTTAAAAAATTTTAAAATTTGTTCTTTAAATATATTTTAATATGGAGATCATTCCAACAATTGGACCGGTATTTTGAATTCACAATGAGAGATGTGACATAAAGCACATACTTTGTGACTCACCGTAGCACAATCCTTATATATCTATCTTTACAGTTATTCAAAACAAACATGTTTCTTGTGGTATTATGTTTCGTCATTTATTAAAAAAATTAGAGTGGTAACTTGAGCTTCCTGCGGATAATATAGTCTCCAATAAATAATTTAAAATATAAATTTATAGATTTAATAAAATTAACATAAAAAATTTAAATATATATTTTTAAATGCTAAATATGTATATAATAAAAAATATTATTATAAATGATATAATTAAACACATAATAGTCTATAAAGGGTCATAAAAAATTAAATTATTTTAAGAGTTAAAATTCATTTTAAGTATATCATATATATGACTTTAAATGAGAAGAGAGAAAAATATATATGAATCATTGAATCAATCATTGGATTCAAGTAAAAAGAATTTAAATAAAATCAATGATAGAAAAAATTCGATGATATACATGTGTGAGAAATTAAAGACTTAATTCTTTTTACCTTTATGGAGTATAAGAGCAGCTATAAGGTTATTAAAAAGTTTTTTTTTATACTAATCTTGACAATAGTCTAATCTAACCGACTATTGCATCCTAAAAGGCAATATACTAATCAGCTAGCATATTTTTATTGTTCACCAATCAGATCATAATTAAAATTTTCAATTATTTCACATAAGACTCATCCTCTACTTATTTAATAAATTCAAGACAGAGTATAAGCAAAGTTAAATGAGAAATTATTTTAAGAAATTATTTTAAGACTCAACAAACTCTAACTAATTCCTCTCTAGTACATCTGTCCGATTTTTTTAATTTCTGCTCGAGAATCATGTCTAGCTTAATATTATTAGATATTATTTTTCTTATGAAAGATAATAATTTTTAATGCGTACAACTACAGTTAACACATTTGAAGAGTTTGGCTCCTATATATGACATATAAAAAATGTGCATAAATCAAATTGAATTAACTCATCAAGTCATAAATTACCCGTTCAAATTTTGCCTAAACCACAATAAAATTGACCATGATAAATAGTATTGAATTGGAAAAAAAAATTCAAATTTCTTGATTTTGATTACTCATCATATATTGACAATATTGTTGATGTTTTTTATGTGTATTTTTTTGTCAAAATAATTTATGAAAGAAATTTGTCTTTATCCTTGTGAAAAAAAGTGAATGCAGTTGATATAATTTGTCCAGTTAATGGGATTTCAAATATTTTTTAGTGATTAGTAAAGAGTAACAATCTTAATACGGGCACATTCATACAGTATCGAAAGTATTTTACTCATTTCCTGGATTTATTATGTTTTTACCTTTCCAATTTTAATTACTTATAAAACCAAACTAACAGTCAATGAAAATATTAAATTCAAATGACGTCCCATGTCGATAAATCATCAAATTCAATTAGAAAATGATGAACATCAGTTAGGTATAACTTCTAAATGACTAACCGTGATTTATTTGCGTAAAAATTGAAATCTAAGTTACCTATTTTTAAATATTTATAAAGAATTCCCTCCGGATTTATGACAATTTCTAACAAAAATTTCAAGCCCTATAAAACGAATTTAAAAAAATCTGCATATAGTTGTTGAGACGACATAATAATAACAAAAGCTACAATAATAGTGGACACTTAAATTAAACTTGTTCAGATCCTTGTCTAATTTTGTTTGTTATGTAGGGACTATTTAACCGATTAGATCCTAGTCTAATTAACCGACTATATTTTTGTATAATTAGATCCTTGTCTAATTATATAGCGACTATTTAACCGATACGTCTCGAACTAAGAACCATTTGGCAGCCATTAAATGCAATTTGTCGTTAAGTGTTTGTCTCACCTTAATCTGCCAGGTTGTATTCAACCAAGTAGGGCCAATCCCGCTTCATTGGATTTTCAAGTAGATGGGAATCTGAATATCATAGTTAATGTAAATTGAGATAGATTTGTATAGATGAAACATAATTTGAAATTTCTGAATGGGGCTGTCATTTAAAGATTGAAACATAACAGTATAATTAATGTCGGAAAAATATATTGGTCGTTTTATATTCTTTTTTGGTGGGGGAGGGTTTATTTGACAGATTTTTTTTTTTTTACAATTCATTGTGATTTAAATTTTTAACAATTTCAGAAGAATATTTTTTGATGGATGGTCAAATAATATTAAAACTGTATGAAATTTAGTTACTACACTTTGTATGCATATCTAACAATGTACTTATGATTTTTTTTCTTGTTCCAGCTTATATATTTTTATGAGAATTTTTTTGTTAAGATTATCAAAGGAGCAAATAAGTGGTGACATTACATAAAACAAAGGTTTTAGAAATTGTCTTTATTTAAAAATAAAACAAAGGTATTAGAATTTTAAATCCTTAATATCTTCACAGAGCTTTCAATACATAGTTGACAGATAAAAAACATGAAAATATGTATTCAAAACTTTTAGCTATTATATCAAAATTGTCTTAAATTTTTTAACATATTTCATATTTTTAACATATTCAAAACTTTTAGCTATTATATCAAAATTGTCTTAAATTTTACAATATTATCTGAACTCGATTTTAAACTCACTCTGTCATTTTCAATCATTGTCCGTTGTCCTATGCTCTGACCGTCTTTTTCAATCAAAGTCCACTGTAAAATTTTACGGTATAAAAAAAATGCGAACTCATATTCAACGGATTTTATCGCTATAAATTTTGCAATATGTCCATCATAAAATTAAGACTATCAATTTCTTCACCTTCCTGGCTTTTTCCCAAAAATAAAATCAAACAATGACTGGCTAAGAAGAATCTAGGATAAAATATCATTTTGCACGGTCCCCGGATGAAGGACCAAAACTCCCTTCAAAATTCCATGGATGATTCTACTTTAAATTTATTCTAGATGTGTCGGATCCAGTGAGATGGAGCATAAAGCCAACTACTAGCCAAGGCGTGGTTAGAGAAGATCGCGTACGCGTGTCTATTTTTTTTTTTTTTTTAGGGTAAAAGCCCTTAGGCCACGTACGCGTGTCTAATCGGTGTCGAACCGAGGACAAGCAAACGCGCAGCTCATTCAGGCTTGGCCGCTTTTTCAGCGTAGTTAATAGGAATCGTCTGAGGGTTCGGATGGAACCATATCACCTGCGGAGCTGAAAAAGCTCCGCAGGTGCGGTTCTTTTGATTTTAGCGGTTCGATCATTTATCAACGGTTCGATTTAACGTAATAAAGTCTGCATCAAAATTCGTGTTTAGACTTCCCCAGGATTGTGATTTTAGCCGTTGTGAAGAGCGATCTCCGCATTTAAAATATCCAGATTCGCCCGGTTCGGATCGGGTTTCTTAAAGATCATATTTAACGAGTCTCTCATGATTAGGATTGAATTTTATAAGAATTTTTAAAGAATCAAGTTCAAGGGGAGTCAGAATTTTAAATTGAGAAGGGTTAGGACTGAAGGGGTCAAATATTTATTATTGAGAAAAAATATTAGAGAGGTCGGATATATAAATTTTTATTTTTTTTACAAAATTATACATATTTTTCGAACGTTTTTGAAAAATTAGGAGGTGCCGGGCCCACCCAGCCCACCCTTCATCCATCATGATCAAATTCTTGATATATTTTTTGATTAGATATTTTTTTAATATTAATTTATATTTATATAAAAATAAAAAGTTTAATTTTTAAAAGGTGAGTCTGATCCTTACTAAGTTTTCAAAACTTTATAGAAAAAGTAATATCAAAAGTCCAAAAAATATTGCAGTTTGTTATGTACAAAATCAAAGAGTAAAAAACAAATAACCCAAATGAATCACAAGAGACCGTTGATATTTCAGCCATGTGTGAGCAATAAATTCAAGATGTATCAATGCTATTAGATTAAACATGGAAAGAAAATATCAGGTACTCAACTAAATAAAGTAAACAATAACAGTACTCAAACATGCGATACATAAAAAGACAGCTTCTAATAAAACAGCAATTTTATCATAGCACTGATTTCTATTTTATATATGGGGCTGATATGGTCATATATAAGTTTGATATCAAAATTAATATCATTAACTTGAATACTAAGTTCATTTATTTAGATATTTAATTAAATAAATTAATTTGAATAACAAGTGCATTAAGATTAATTTAAATATTTATATAAAAAAATAATTTAAATATTAAGTTCACTAACTTGAGTATCATACAAATTAACTTGAATATTAAATTAACTAACTTAAATACATATAAATAACCTAAATATGAAGCTCACTAATTTGAATATAAGGTTGGTTAAGTTTGAATAACAAAGAGAGAGAAAGAGAGGGAGGAGAGAAAGATTGAGTGGGAGATAGTAAGAGAGAGAACGCGGGAGAGATGGAGAGATGGAGGGATGGAGAGATTGAGAGAGTGAAGAAGAGACAGAGATCAAGAGAGAGGAGGCGGCGAAGAGAGAGATCCAGAGAGCATGAGAGAGATATTGTTAGAGAGCGTATGATTATTCAAGTTAATTTATTTTATATTCAAGTAGCTAAACTTGTTATTTAAATTAATCACAATTAAGAACTGAACTAGGGGTGGACTGACACCCATGAAATTGATATTTGTACAAAAAGTTAAAAATATAGTGTATTTTGAGATATTTTGTTCACTTAGTACTCCCAAATATTTGTATCTAGTGTCTAATATAATATTCGGCATCCTTCAAATTGAAATTCTGATTCCGCTCTGATCATGATCGAAAAATAAAAAGTTAAAAGCATGAAAATCTTAATATATTTTGGTATCAGTGTCGGTATAATCCAAACTATTCACTTATATAAATATAATTTTATGATACTAGTTTATTTCAGCTTAGCAGTACGACACTACTGTAGACATCAATTTAAATATAGAAAGAAAATAATAGTAGTAGGTAAAGAAGAAAACAATATGTCTATTTTCCTTCAGCTTCCATTATTCAAACATAATAGCTCTTTAAACGTGATGTAACGAAAGAGGCAACAAAAGAATTAAGCAACCGGCCATGAAAGAAAGAAAAATGGTCTCTTAACAACCATGGGGATATCAAAAAAAGAATAGAAATATTTCTTCAGTTTTAAACTTCATAGACAAATTAGAACATTCTTTGTTTGTTCTCTCCAAGCTATTTGTTTTCCATCCTTTTATCATGCATCATTCACTACCTATTTCTCTGAGTAGCTTCAGTAATTATCTGAGTGGAAAGGGTCGTCTCTAAAGAGTTTTTTATGAGTATTGTAAGTCATTCAGCAAAATGATGTTATCGGTCAGCTAATTTTTTTATTATTTAAATTGAGTTGCAATTTCGATAACAAAAAAATTGACTTAAATCTCAAAGGGTGGAAATTCACAATCCTTCACATATTATCAGACAAGAACAAGATTGCGTGAAATTTAAATATGTTATACGATACTATATCTGATAACATGTCCATGAATTACTTGTCAATTTTAAATTTGTTGATTTTTTTTGGAAAAATCATTTAATACATTTCAAATGATCAAAAAAAGTTTAGAAATATTTTTGCATGTATTGTATTTTTTTTCGTCATTGATAAATACAAATCTAACTTTACCGATTTAGACAATCCGAAGGCTGTCTGCGGTGAAATTTGACCATTCGCAGTAAAAGCCTATCGTTTAGGAAAAACCAGCAAAACCCCACGTCACTATATATCTATGATATAGTGATGAATCCGGACCTAGCAATATGAATATCCGGTTCATTTCACTGCCATATAAACATTGCACCTACTTTCTAATATAAGAGCCCTTGATTAAAAAAAATAGTAAGAGCCCATCAATCAAACAAGGCGCTAATTACTCAATTACTCAAATAAAAAGCTTCCACATTACTGGAAAATTGCAAAGTAAAGGAAAAATATCTACAGAGATAACAGCAATCTATTGAAAAAAAAAATCAGATGCATAAAGGTAGTTACCTGAGAGTAGTTAGGTATCAGGACATCCGACAAAAAGTGAACACAAGTTTGAATCTGAAAGACTTGCAATAACCATATATAATATCATTTAACAATCCTCTTACTTTCACTGAATGATACCGTGATGAATTATCGTACTAGGAAAAAAATACTATTGTAAGTCTCTGACAATACCCTATAGACAAGTAAATTCACTAGCACTCTCTGAAAATTAATTGATGTTCAACCAAAAATAAAAGAAAAACTAGAAAAAAGAAGTACCAGATGGAAAACCACCTAAACTTAATTCTAGGTATGAAATCTTGCCTCTATACAATGGCGTATTTACACCACTTAGTCAAAAGGAAGTCCATTTGTGGATGCCTCAATAAGCAAATGCATAATTAGTATGCTCCAGAATTCAAGACTGAAATCAGGATTTGCAAATCAGAGAAATTTGTGTTGTCGCCAAGTTGTTGATTTAATTCACTCCCAAGAACCACTGGAAGCGCTTTTTGAAGAAGACGAGTCTGAAGAGAAGAAAAGGAGAAGATAAATTTCATTTCACTAAGACACTAACCAACAAATGAGTTATGGGAGCAAGCTGAACATTAGATTCCTAGCTTTTGCTGTTTGTCAACATGTGACACCCGTTTGTCAACCAAATTTCATGGCCTCCATACACCTTTTGGACGAAGGTAAAAAGAAATGGACAAAATATGGTATATCCTTCTATATCCAGCAGGGGATTTAGATATAAACACAGTAAATTTCTTCAATTTGGTACTGGAACCACAAAACAAGATGGAACTTTTAGTTTGATAAACAAAAGCTCCATCTTCATGGAGAAACGTTCAGACCAATGTTCATGTAGAAAAACCCAGGAAAAAAAATGAGCTTGCCCTACAATAAATCCCAAGCAGCTTGAAAAAATAATTCCTCTATAACCTCCATTCTCTTCTTAACCTACTCTGAAATTTCATCCATCATTATAACTCTCCGCACAAAACTCAAGGAGAAAAGTGACAACTAGTTTGCTTATATTTATAAATTATTGAGCTTAAAATGGAAAAAGCATAAAGTGGTGAATCATTGCAAAAAGTTTCAGTACCTTGTGAACAATTTTTTCCCTCCATGGCTTCTTTCTTTCGTTGACAGCTGAGACAGAGGAATGGACCATCCCATGGACTGACAACTTTCCTAGGTTGGGAAGAACAAGAGCGCAAGGAAATGGCCTCCTCTGGCTTTATCCCTACTTGGCAAACCGCACATGCATATATCTTGAACATATTTTGGACTGCATTTCCAGTATCTAATCTGCATTGCTCACGCAAGGAAAATTAAAAAAAATATATATAAAATAGAAGAAAAAGCAACTATAAGTTTTGATTATCAAAATTCCAAACTGGAGATAAGATGTGTACTTTTCCCTATAATTTCTGTGGTAGGATCAACAACCAACTTCATATAAATTCATTGAAAATCCTTTTTTTTAAGTAACTGGCGGAAAGCTTACTATTGAATTTTGTTAAATAAAAATAAGAAGAGTTCAGAAGAGTTACAAGAGGATGCAGAGGGGGAATTACGGAGAGTTTATGATACATTGAAAACGTTAAAAGTGGAAAAAACTTCATAAACATATTCTTAAACTTATACATTGAATGTGTTTCAAGTTTGAGTGTTATTTAATATTCCATCAGAGATCATTAACTTTAAAGAGTTAAAATTGTCACATAATTTTGATGGCCTTTGATGGAATATCAAATGATGCTCAAATTGTACCAAATTTGAAACACAATCAATCCATAAGTTTAAGAATATGTTTGTAAAGGTTTTTTTTTTCCATTTTTAAGATTTTCTATGAATTTATATAAAGTTAGTTGTTCAGATTGTCAGAATAAACAGTTCTCAAGGGATCCCCACCCTAATTTCTGACCTAATTGAGGTCTCTAAACTGTGACATGACTGGTCAGATAGGATCATGGATGATAGACATGTTTTGAAGAGCATGTTGTCTTGTAATCTGTCCCCACTTGTTGTAAGTAACAGATAATAAAAGTTTCTAGCTGTTTTGGGGCTAGTCTGTAGTTTAATATGCCAAGAGAGGTTAGAATTTTTTTTTGTGACACTTGTTTTTTATTACTAGCAGCACCCACCACCACCATCATTCTTACAGCCCCCACAACCTAATAATGAAAAGGCCACAGAAAAAACAAAGTACAAAGAGTAGTATTTAGTTTTTTGAAATTGCCACGGAGTTAAAAAAAACCAGTTATTGTGAAAAGTTTGGCCACTCAAACCGGAAGCACCAAGAAAGGCCACAACCATTTGCTATACCATTATTGATAATAAATATAACAGCTCGTGCTGATCCTAAAATAGGAAAAGAAAAGGAACCTATGAGCGAGTGTAGCAGATCCATCCTCAAATATTTCCTCTACAACATCTGGCTCTGAGCACTCTCGTTTCACATTGATTGACTTAACAGATGCTTTCCTACGAAACATGTTTTTCAAGGCTCCCACGCCTTGCTTTTTCAGATGCAGAGCTGGAGCTGGCACGTCTTTCTCCTTAGGCAATATATCTACCACAATGCAAGTTGTGTCATCTCTGAGGCCTCTCACCTGTACAGCTTCCTAAAAAGTAACACATTTTATCATAAAAATGGTAACATTATGAGTTCTTTCAAATTGAGTTTTAGATCAAGAGTCTGAGATATCCATTTTGTGTTACCAGTCAAGAGTCAAACTGCAGCACATAGAAACAGGAAATACTGGATATCATCAATTCATTTATGTAATGACCTGGTGATCGAATCAAGTCAAACGACATAAATGGATTGTGCATCTATTTTTTCATTTTACACTTAAAGAAACCATGACCAAAACCTAGTTTCCCAGCAAATTGTCAAGCTGGAGCCAGTTGTTTTTTTTTTCCAGTAGAAGGATACGAAAGGCTCCAAATTATCCAGTACAGTACATTTACAATAATTTGATTACTTAGTTATACATAATAATACTGAATTTTGAATATGGCAACTCCTTTTGAGTTTTAACTTTTCTTATACAAATCTAAAGTCAGACCATACTTATATCATGCAATGAATCCACAAATTAAAAAAATGCGAGTACCTTCACAATCTGATTAGCTGCAGACTCAGAGGGCAACCCATGGCAGCATTTAAGAGCAGATTCAAAAGTCAATGCGTCCCATACACCATCACTAGCAATTACAAGGCGGCCTCCGGCATTGGATAACTGATAAAAATGGACAAACTAATTTCAGAATGAAACAAAACCAGTGTGTTATGAAGGATGCATATCATTAGGTACGTGTAGAAAAAACTATTTCCAAAATACAAAGGTAACTTATTCATGTTGGTCGTATTTAAAACTTCAAAACAAAATAACTTGCAACTGTATCACAAACCTTGACTTGCTTCACATACGGAACTGGAACAATGAATTGGCCAACATCTAGATCACCTATGGATCTTGAAAGACACAAACCACCAGGCCAACACCTAAGTGGACCAATCTGTAAAGTAGGAGGTAAACCAGTGATTTCCAAAGAAGAAAAAAAGAAGCAATTCTGTGTGAAACAATTCCAATTCCCAATATTAGAAATAAAATTATAAACATTTTCCATCTTAATTAAAACTGAAACACATTCCACGCTATCAAATTTCAATTGGGCATTAAATAAGGATGACAAAAAAATGCCAGCATTGTGTGCATGTGCGTGTCTGTGGTGGGTTTATTTATTTATTTATTTTTTTTTTTTTTGGGGGGGGGGGGGGGGTAGCAAACCTCTGCACCGCCTACCACATTTAATCTGCCAACCTCACCACCACTAGCAGTAATACGTTCTACCCTGTAGCAGTAAAACATTGCAATATTTAACAACCAGTAACTGAACAGACAGAAAAAGGAGAAAACCAAATATAGGGAAAAATGATCACATTAGTACTTTCCTATTTTGGTGTTGGCTTTGGAAATTTTTATTTCCAAGCATATACTTTTCAGTTCTATACATCCCTCTTTAAATATTTTGTATACTGATGTTTCCTATGTGACACATACTTTCGCATTTTGGTGTTGGCTTTGGAAATTTTTATTTCCAAGCAGATACTTTTCAGTTCTATACATCCCTCTTTAAATATTTTGTATACTGATGTTTCCTATGTGACACAGATACTTTCGAAATATGGTATCCATGCTTGCCACGATAAGGTTATTAATGTTCCATAGGTCATTTCTATCCTCTCAAGAAAAAAAGGACGGAGGAGTCTAAACCGTCATATCTAATAGAGCATAGTAGAAAGTTTTCACATTTTTAAGGACTTTTTTATGTCTTATCATCTGTATTTACATGGTATCACAGATGTTTTATGTTGAGTGAAACTGTGGAGTATCCTATAATTTGCTACACAAATTTTCATTATATATTGAGCATCTAAAGAGAGTAACATCCAGTGGAAACCCAGCATACAACCTCCACACACAAAGGGACATATACAGACCACATATACAGGCACGCATGTGCACAGGCCCATCACAGAGAGAATATATATATATATATAGGAAGTCTAAAATGCAACGCGTTGCATACACCATATTAAAATCTCAAATTTCAAGTTAAAAATGACTGATCCGATCCGTTCAATTTATTATTCATATCAAACTCTTGTAGAAAATCAAATTTTATATTTTTTTAATTTTTTTTGCTATTTTTTGTGTAAGAAGAAAATTATCACCGTTGGACGATCCAAAATCCTTAAATCAAACAACTTTCTCTTGGCCCAAAAAAAAATAGCAATAAAATTTCAAAAAATATAAAATTTGATTTTATACAAGAGTTTGATATAAAGAAAAAAATTGAACTGTTTGGATCGGTCATTTTTAACTTAAAATTTGAGATTTTGACGTGGTGCATGAACGCACATGTGCAACGCATTGCATTTTAGACTTCCTATATATATATAAATATATATATATAGAGAGAGAGAGAGAGAGTTGAGCTATGTAGCTATGCATAGTACAGATCACGTCCGTGCTATGGATCGGTTCTTCATTATTAAAGTTTAAATGGTCAATCCAACCGTACAAAATGATTTTCGTATGAATATATAAATGTAGAGCAAATTTTATATTTTTTAAATTTTTTTACTATTTTTTAAGATAGTTGGAAAATCACTTGATTTAGTTATTATGAGTCGTTCAGAAGAAGCGATTTTCTAACTATCTTAAAAAATAATAAAAAAATCCTAAAAAATATAAAATTTGGTCTACGTCTACGTCGTCTAGATATTCATATGAAAATCATTTCGTATGGTTGGATTGATCATTTGCACTTTAATAATGAAGAACGGATCCTTCGCACGGGAGCGATCCGTGTTGTGCTATTTTGTGTTATGCATAGCACCATAATCCAACTATAGATAGAAAACACTTTATTGATCTCATTCCTGGAGCGCCGTACCCAACAAATCAGGGTTATATATATATATGAGTGGATATACCGTGAGCTTAAGCTCTTTTTAATTTTTGAACACGGTAAATTTTTTACTCTATATATAGAGTCCGAAAAATCAAAATTTATGGTGTATCTTTACTCTATATATAGAGTGCAAAGCACTTTGCAAAGCACGAGAGGCGTTGTGTGCTTTGCGCTTTATTTTTAATTTTAAGTCGAAATAATCGATCCGAACCGTTCAATCTAATCTTCATATCAAAATCTATTAGTAAACCAAATTTTATATTTTTTAGAATTTTTTTGCTATTTTTTCTGCGAGGAGAAAATGACTTGATCGAGAATTTCGGTTCATCCAAAAATGATGGTTTTCCCCCTATCCAAAAAAATAGCAAATGAATTCTAAAAAATATAAAATTTGGTTTAATAATAGATTTGGATATGGAGATTAGATTGAGCGGTATATATATATATATATATATAGATATATATATATATATAGATATATATATATATATATATAGAGTCCGACTATGGTGTTTTGCAAAGCACAAAGGCGTTGTGTGTTTTGCGTTCTATTTTTAATTTCAAGTCAGAAATAATCGATCCGAACCGTTCAATCTAATCTTCATATCAAAATCTATTAGTAAACCAAATTTTATATTTTTTAGAATTTTTTGCTATTTTTTCTGATGAGGAGAAAAATGACTTGATCTGAGAATTCTGGTTCATCCAAAAATGATGGTTTTCCCCCTATCCAAAAAAATAGCAAATAAATTCAAAAAAATATAAAATTTGGTTTATTAATAGATTTTGATATGGAGATTAGATTGAGCGGTTTGGATCGATCATTTTTGACTTAAAATTAAAAATAGAGCGCAAAGCACACAACGCTTTTGTACTTTGCAAAGCACCATAGCCTAATTCTATATATATATATATATATATATATATATATATATATATATATATATATATATATAGAGAGAGAGAGAGAGGGGACTTACTCCTTTTCATTAGCATCAAGTCGGTGATCAGCTGATAGATGATGGATATTACCTTCAGCTGACTCTAGAATGCACCGTGAATCACCTACAGATGCCACTGTAACAACCCATCCATTTATTATCACCATTGTTACAGTTGTCCCCGACGAATGTGCTAAAATAGTTAACACAGAAAAAGTACTCGAGTTAATCTTCTTTAACAATGTTAAGATAGCAAACGGAGAATCCTGAAGCAGGAACAGTAGAACACAGTGCTACGTAGGACCAAACATTTAAATTATACTTGGAACTGGTAGTTAGGATATCAGATAAGATTTTACAACAGTACATTTCACAACATTTTGTTTATTTGCAATTACTGGATGAGAAGTGATTATGGTTCTGCAAAATGATGTTTTATCTTCTCAGTAATGACAACAAATCAAGCTAAACTAACCATTAAAATTGGACACATTACAGATCCACCAATATGCATCAACTGTCAGTTGTGCTATTAGCCAATTAGGCCTCCAATTCATTTAACTAAGCATTAATCTTTTCCTTGAATTTGACAAAGAAAAGAAGTCAAGCAACCAATAGAAGCAATTATTTTTGGTCAAACAATAAAAATTCCATACTTGTGTGAACATAACAATACCACACATAATTAATGCCTTAATGGTCCACGAGGGCATGAAAACATAGTATTTCTAAAGATTACTGCACAATGCCCCAAAGAGGAAAAATAAGAAAACTATAAACAGAAGTAGCCAGTATACTCTTTTCATGAATAGTCACTCGTATATTATAGCAGTTACATCAAGTACCACTAGCGCTAAATAAATACCTTGATTTTGAAAATCTTTATCTGTTTTGACAAAACCAGCAACCAAAGCCCTTGGAAGTGCTGCAAGCCAATCATCATGACTCAGATCAGATGGCATTGCACCTAAAACATTGTTTAGCAGAATTTCCTTTGCATATATAGCGGCTTCTGAACCATTGTGCCCGTCAAATAGCTACATAAAACATTCAACTGATTATTGACCGTAACAAATAAACTTTAGTACTCTAAAAAATTGTATCAACCTGTTGCATAAAATTCCACAAATTTGGTTTATCTGATTACTGACCTTAACTGATTACGGGCCATTGTGCTGAAACAAATTTGGCTAAAATTCCACAAATTGCCTGAATCACCAAATCTAGTAAAACTGGTTCAAAAAGGAAGGAAAAAAAATCTTTGGACAGGCCTATTTGCATTACAAGAAATTGTGTTCAATTTTTTTTAAAACCGTTAGTTAAAATTGGAAACAAGTGTAATCCATCGCGCAATTCATTCTCTTGCGATCTACTCAAGATCACTACAGGATTTGAGCGATCATGTCAGTTTATCATTACAAATTCAATCTCAAAGAAACCATAGTGAGAACCTGAATTCAGCACAATAAAGATCCATGAATCAATAATTTTGGCAGACAACGAGAGAGCATACCGCAAAAACCGAGAATGTGGTCGATCCATCGCCAGATACTCTTTGACACTCCGTCTTAAAAAACGTGAAATCTTCACCTTTCTTGCTGTGGCTCGCCTGACCGTACAACACATCGGGATTCTCTATCCTCTCGCTTGTATGTTCTCTTTTTAACAAAACTGCTAGTGGCACCGCCATCTCCCCCTCTCTCTCTCTCTATCTCCTCCCCCTCCCCCAATCTCTCTAGATCAAATTCTCAAGCAAGCACGTGAAGTTCGCAATTAAGTCGAGATGGATCGCATTAACAGCACGCGTAATCGTGGCTTCCACGCGCATTCGAAAAATGCTTGAGAAAATTCGGCAGAAAAGGACTGATATCGATCTCACAGCAAGGAATTATTGTAGTGTTTTGAGTTTTCGCCTGCCGAATTTTCTTCCTTTCTGGATTCTGGATTCTGGCTTTGGACCTCTTGGTATGGATGGTATGGTTTACAGACTTACAGTAGGATACGGTATAGTGTCTCGCGGTAACAGTCATCTGTAGGGGTCGTGGTGGTGGGGACCACTAACAATAGAGTATTACAGTTGCCTTGAAGCCTTGAAGGGGGTGTTCCATATCTTTTAGCGCGCAGTGGGTAGATTAGAGGTAAGCACGGACATGACCGGACAAGCCGGAGTGGGGCCCAGTCGACAGCCCGTGAAATGTTGAGACTTGAGAGTATTATATTATAGATTAGATTATATGGGCCGTTGACGATTTGTGGATCTATACTACCAGCTGGTTCTTAGCACAAAATATAATAACGACACAAGGAAAATGGCGAATTTGCTGGATAAAGCAACGTTTTTCTTATTATTTTCTCCGGGAAAGAGAGCGAGGAGCTGCATCTAAAAATAACACGGATCGGATTCATATTAAATTTAGATAGATGATGTAAAAAGTATCCGAAAAGTCATTTAGTATGGATCCACCAATTCATTCATTGTACATTTGATAATGAAACCCAAGAAAGATGTCTTTACTTTTGTAAAAGATATTATTAGCATATTGGGAGCTAAAGCAATAGGGGTCTTTTATTTCAAGAGGTTCTAGTGCCGCAAATTCAAACTAGGAGGTTGAAAGGATCGATATGAATGTACTAAAATTGATTTATAGCGATTAATTGATTCATTTATATTATGATTTTTTTATCTTTCGTGGAACGTGATTAAAACATATAAATTTGTTCAATGCATCGTGATAACTTCCATATATATTTTTATGTACTTAAAAGGCTTTCAAAATAACATGACCAATTTGCTTTGATTCTAAAAATCATGAAAGAATTACAGATCTCGCTTATATTTGCATTGTTTTCTCAACGTTTAAGAAAAAATAAATAAAAAGAAGTTTCTCCAACCTAAAGAAAATATAAGCAATTTTATTTTTATTTTTATTTTTATTCAAATGTACGAGATGCTTAAAATTTCGAGGAAAATATATAAATAAATAACTTTCTTCAAATTTATTTGAGCTAAAAGTCAAGATCTACTGATCCAGTCCTCATGTCACCACCCCCACCCTCCCCCCAACCAAAGAAAAAAAAGGAACTGAAGACCATTATTTTATTTGGATCCTCTTGGCAATTCTCCACCACATGTTAGTGCGTCTCGTCATAGTTTATTAGGGACTTGTATATATGCCTCTGCTCACATAGAAAAGTCTTCTTCCAGTAGTTATCTCGGATTCATTTTGCATGGTCTCTGCTTAGTGCTAAGTCTTTTGCCGTATGGAATATTTCATGAGACAATTCTCTGTTCCGGGCCTCTAATTTTTGTGGCCTAAATTTCGTCAGTAAACTTTTCATGCATGCCCAAAAATAATAGAAGAAGACTAAACTTCCTCAACAGTCAGCAAAAAAAACGAAGACTACTTTAACAAGCCATAATTCCCCCCCCCCCCCTCAATCAACTTATCTTAATTAAACAAGAAGTCAATAAACAATTTATGCTTTTTATATCCTTAGTTTCTATTTGACAGATTGTCTGAAAGTTGACATCCTTTATTGTATATATCAATTTACCTTTGTTGCTGATAGTTTATAAAGGTGATATATAATCACCGATATCATAAAATGGAACCAACCACAATTATAAGTTTACAACATTGATTTTTAAGTACGAAACCTGCGTCAAAACAACTATATATCTATATTTCTATATTATTATATAAAGCAGCTAAAAATGAATAATATAAAGCAGCTAAAAACAAAAGAGAACTATTTTTTATCATTTCCTTCAAATTTTTATATCTAAAAAATAACCTTTATCAAACAGTTCGCATCAATTTTAACTGATCGGACAAACAGCGTAGCACGCTCTCTAGAGAAACACTCATTTCGCTCTCGCTGCTCGCACGCTCCTCTGTTTTTCGTTGATTCTCATCCTCTTTCAATCTTCCTTCTCCCCTCTCTGCTTCTCCCATCTCTCTCCCGCTCCGTCGCCATAACGATACCTCATCGGCGTCGGTGGACCTCTGCCAATGATCGCTCTCTCGATCGGATACGAACCTCTCTTCGCCACTCCCCTCTGCTACGGATGCACGGCAGGAGACGCCACTTATTTTGGACCGAAATGGGTTCATGTAGTTTCCCTTTCGTTCTAGGGTTTTCCTGTGATTCTCGGATTTCATTCCTTGTTATTATTTTCTTTTCGATCGAAACAGGTTCGAGGGTTTTCCTGTGATTTGAAGAAATAAGGCACCTCCCAGACTATGGCACTGTTTAATTTGTTCTCTTAGTTATTGTTTCTATAAATCAGGCAACATTTGTGTTAGATTCTGAGAAGAATTATTGTTACTGTGTATAACTCCGACATATCAAATGGGTATAGTGTTAGTGCTCTCTTTATCCTACTAGCGAGTTAAGTTATCATCATGGATGCCAGTCGCTACTGAGAACACCCATATTTGCGCATTTTTTAGTAATAATAATTATTATTAAATTAATATTATTAAAAATAAGAGTGAGAATAGTAAAATTTCAAATATATGAATGGCGATGTAGATGCTCTTATCAATTGATTGTCAAATCAAGCATCCCATTATCAATTGTGGCGTGTTTGTTTCATTATTTTTATGAAGCAGCGTCAAAATTAGATAATTGCTAAATTTGGCGATTTCATTTTATATATACAAAAAAAATTAATTACGAAAGCGCCTCTTCATCTCACTATGCGAGGGTATGTTTATTGATGACATGCATAAAAAATTAATTGTAACAATGTCGACACCAATGCGCGTTTTATTATTTTTTATGAAACACGACAACATCGTGTATCGTGATTTTTTGTTACTATGTGTATAACTACGACATATCAAATGGGTATATATTTTTAATAATATTAATTTAATAATAATTAATAATAATAAAAACTGCATATTTGCATATGGAAAGAGTATTGCGTGACCCTGCCCATCTAATCTGTAGCAATCCATACAATTTTAATTTAAGGTAAATTGGTTTGTTGAGCAGTCCACGAATGATGTGTGGTTTATATGCAAATTAATACAGATGTAATACCTCGACAACTCTTGTCTGGTGCCAATCTGCGTTATTTCAATTAATGTAATTTATCCATGCAATCCTTTATTAATTGATTTTGAAAATTTCAATAACAATTTTAATAAAGTTGTGCTTCAAGACCTCAAGTTGTATGAGGGAAGATAAATCACCATAAATTTTTGCTGAAATGTCAGTTCTGAACATCTAAACTTGGATCTATTTATTTTGCTTTTTAAGTTGTTAAACTTAAAAATACAGTCACTTATTCTAACTTCTCGTGATTAAGATAACTTAAAAATACCATATTCTTATCTTTTTATTATACTTTTTCAATAAGTTGTTAAACTTAAAAATACCATCACCTATTCTAACTTCAGGGTTATTAGATAATTTCTTTCATTATTCTACTAAATTTTCTGCTCAATTTAGGCTAAACAGTTATCGATTCAGAAAGCTTGGAGAGATAGATCGGTGAAATAAGCCACTATGTATTTTTTACAAAACCCTAGATCGTTTTATTTAAGATAATATTTATATATTCTACTCAAATTTGTCCTGGTAGTTTCAAAATCTAACATGTACTGCGCAGAATGTTAATGGACAATATACTGAAAAAATAATAGATATCTACTTTGTTTGCTGGTATGCAGGAATAATAATAAATGTCTACTTTGTTTATTAGTGTTAGTATTACCCATGATATATGATTGTGTTAAATTCAATCAGAAAAAAAATAAGAAAGGAAAAGGGTATATATGGTGTTATTAAACTGATATAATGGTTGGTACCTGGTAAATACCTTATGTTGATAATGTAAAAGTGATATTTTTCCATTTATGTTTCAGGTGAAAATGATGTGTCATTTACATCGAGACCAGCTACAACTTGTTTTTCATGACTCTATGAGGGTTTGCACAGCTATAAGTATCAAGAATTTGCTACTTTTGTTTGAATATGAATTTTGCATTGCTTATGGATTTTTGTATTGCTTATAGAATTTTATATTGATACTTTTTTAAAAGCTTTTTGATATGTAGTTCACGCATCTCTTCCTATATAGCAGGACCTAATTACATGGGGATTTTACTATAACAGTTAAAAATTATTTCACTGAAACCAATATAACAAATATGGAAATGCTTGAAAACAGGTGCTCCAATAACCATTGAATTTCGAACTAAATGGATGGAGCTCCAATTTTGTCTGGTACTTTATTATTATGTTCGCTAGAATTTTAGAATTGTTAGGAATTGTTAGATTAAGAACATATGTTCGTTGCTTTAATTTTTGAAGAGGAATAGTATGGTATTTTTCTTTTATTTTTCCTCTCTGTTCTGTTCCCTGGTGGTTGTTTTGCAATTGTGAAATCTGAAACTTCCCTACTTGCTTGACCTATATGTATTTTCCTAAAAGATTTTCGTAATAATATGGATACTTAAGTCAATGAAGTTGGTAAAAGAAATTTTTTTTTTGGGGGGGGGGGGGGGAGGGGGGACCAACTTCATTAAATGAAATGTTATATCACGTGTTAGAAGAAAGAAACACGAGTTTCAGCAATTGTGGATCTATTTTTTTTTTTGTTTTTATTTTTCTTTTGCTGAGATGAAATGCTATTATCGTTGTTTATTAAATCTTATAAGCATAAAAAAATTGTGATCAATGATAAGAGTCAATCACAGTTAATTTGGTCTTAATATTCAAGGGGCAAATAAAAAAGAATTGAGAGAGTTGAAAGACAAATACAAAATATTTAAGTTCAGGAAAAATAAGAAATTGGTCAAGAGTTGAAGGGTACTAGAGAAATTAAGCATCAATTTTGTTATAACAGATAGAAAGGGCGAAATCGATGGCAAACTCATGCGAATCAAGCAACTGGATCACCACCGTAACTCGTCGTCGACGCCCTCAATCCCTCACCGTCCCTGGCCCACCTCCCCCACTCTCCACTCAAGTGTTACTACCTTACCCCTCTAAGCCCACTTACGCAAGGATCCGTCAGTTAGATAAACCTTCTATGCACATAAATAGAAGATTCCGTATGAATTTTCATGAATTTACGTGTTGGTATGAGTCTAAAAATAATATAAAACAAAATAACTTGATAAACTGAAGTTTTAGTGCTTCTGAGATATTTAACAACAATTAGTATTGTAAAATCTTCACATTGAATAGTTAGATACATAAATTTATTATAGAGAATATTAGAATGATTTGTATTAATTGTAAAGAAATTTTGTGCAGTTACTAGGTCGAAAATGATTAAAAAATGCAAACAACTTATTTAAATAAAATACCAGTTTGAAAAAATTTGAGTTATGTTTTGTTTGAAATTAGTATTTTAGGAATTTGATATTGAAGAATAAGTATATAACCTCATAACAGATATTATTTTGAGTACCTTTATCAATTTTCACCGAATTATACAATGAAATGAGGACAAAAATTATTACAAATGCAAACATATTTAAATAATAGTTATTAATGCATATGAGTTATGTTTTATGCGAAATTAATGTCGTAGAATCTTCATATGGAAGATTTAACAAAAAAACTAATAATTTAAATAACTACGAGTGTTTATTTCGATTTGAACGAATTTAGGAGTAGATATGAGGGCAAAAATGATTAAGAATGTAGCTAACTTTTTTAAACCAAAGTTTTAATGCATCCGAGTCATGTTTTATGAGAAATTAATATCTTAGGATCTTTACAATGATCGTAAGTTAAATAAACCTAATGTACACATAATTAGAAGCATTTATATGAATTTTCATGAATTTATGTGTTGATTTGAGGCCAAAAATGATTAAAAATACAAGTAACTTAGTTAAACTGTAATATTTATTGCATCTGGGGTTTGTTTGGTGCCAAATTAGTATTGTGAAATTATCATATTGAAGATTTAGAATGATAAACTTATTATAGGCATTAATATAATAATTTATATAACAATTCACAAAATTCTATGTAGATATTAGACAAAAAATGATTATGCAAATAACCTTTTTTAAATGGCAATTTTTAATTAATTTGAGTCATATTTTGTGTGAGATTAGTATTTTATGAATTTCTTATTGAAGAATTATGTATACAACTACATAATAGATATTATTAGGAGCATTTTTATCAATGTGAACCAAATTATGTAATGAAACAATGTCAAAAATAATTGCAAATGCAAGAACTTGTATAAATAGTTGTTATTAATGCGCCTGAGTTTTATTTTGTGTGAAATTAGTGTCATAAAATTTTTATATTGAATATATAATTAGATAACCTATTATATACTAATGATGAGTGTGAATTTGAATTTGCATGAATTTATGTCCATATATGAGGGCAAAAATGATTAAAAACGGAATTAACTTTATTAAATTATAGTTTTTAATGCATCTAAGTTATGTGTGATGCAAAATTAATATCATAAAATCTTTATAATGATCCCTAATTTAGATAAACCTACTAACATATAATTAAGAGTATTTATATGAATTTTTATTATTTTATGTGTTGGTATGAGGCAAAAATAATTAAAAACGCAAATAACTTAGATAAACTACAGTTTTTGTTGCATCAAAATTTATTTAGCGGCAAATTAGTATCATAGAATATTCACGTTAAAGAGTTTAATATATAAACTTATTATATACGATATATAAATCATGGAAAAAAATCTGAGAAATAGAAAAAATCTTATAGATATATTTTTCTACTTATAGATTGATTGTAATTCAAATTTCATATAATTTGATAATCGTTGCTAGTCCATAATAACGTTATGCAATTTACAACGATTTTAATTTAATGGTCTTTGATGGACCATCAAACAATAATGAAATTGTATGAAATTTGAATCACTTTCAATCTATAAGTAGAAAAGCATATCTATAAGATTTTTTTATATTTATTCGATAATTTATCATCAAATTTATCAAGATAACCATTATCAAGTGTTCCCTTCCCTTATATTAATTTTAAAAAATTCTAAGAAGATATTAGGTCGAGGATGATTAAAAACGCAAAAAACCTATTTTAATAGCAGTTTTAAAGGTTTTGAGTTATATTTTGTATGAAATTAGTGTTTTAGATATTTCATATTAAAGAATTAAGTATATGACCTCATAATAGATATTATTGGGAATAATTTTATCGATATGAACCAAATTATATAATGAAACGAGGTAAAAAATAATTATGAACATAAACAACTTACATAAAATAGTAGTTATTAATGCATCCAACTTAAATTTTATGTGAAATTAGTATCATATAATCTTAATATTGAAGATATAATTTGAAAACTTATAATATACAAAATTATGAGTATTTATTAGAATTTGCATGAATTTATGTGACATTATGAGGGCAAAAATGATTAAAAACTAATCCACTTTTGTGAATTATAGTTTTTAATGTATACGAGTTATATTTTATGTGAAATTCATATCATAGAATCTTTACAATGATCCGTAAGTTGGATAAACCTACTATACAAATAATTAGGAGTATTTATATGAATTTTATGATTTTTTGTTGGATATGAAATCAAATATGATTAAAAATGGAAATAACATAGTTATATTGTTGTTATATTGCATCTTAGATAATTGGTGGTAAATTAGTATTGTAGAATTTTCAAATTGAAGAGTTCAATACATAAATTTATTGTAGACAATGTTACGATCATTTGAATGAATTTTAACGAATTTTTGTGCAGAAATTAGTTTGAAAATGATTAAAAAAGCAAACAACTAACTTTTTTAAACTGCACTTTTTGATGCATTTGAGTTATGTTTTATGTGAAATTTATATCATAAAATGTTTACATTGAAGATTAAGATAGATAAACCTACTATACACATAATTAAGAATCATTGAATGTTTTTTCTTCAATTTATGTGTTGGTATGAGGTATGATTAAAAAACTCAAATAACTTAGTTGAACAATAATTTTTATTGCATCTGAGTGATGTAACTTGTGTTTAGTGCCAAATTAGTATTTAGAATGTTTAAATTGAAGATTTAAATAGATACACTTATTATAGACATTATTAAGATTATTTTGATAAATTAACAGGATTTTCTATATAGATATTAGGCAGAAAATAATTAAAAACGTAAATAATCTATTTAAATAGAATTTTTTTAATGAATATGAGTTATGTCTTGTGTGAAATTAATGTTTTACACATTTTATATTGAAGAATTAATTATGTAACCTTATAATATATATTAATAGCAGTATTTTTATAGTATACACCGAATTATGTGTTGGAATGAGATAAAATGATTAAAAACACAAAATTAAGCTTCTTTGATAGTAAATTCGCACAAAATTAAATTCAAATCCATTAAAAATAATACTTTAACCAAACTGTTTGAGTTTATAATTAGATATGCTACGTGGCATACTTGATACGCACCCAACGCGTACCAAGTATATGCAATACCGGAATAACATATTTTAATGTAGATAAGATAAACTTTGGAAAATATCTTGCAACTAACTAATATTTTATGTGATTTTCTTTAATTTGTATTTAATGAATATTACGAAAAGAATTTAACTAATAATTATTTATGAGATTTGAGTTCACACATTGTACATAATTATAATTTTAATGATAATCCTAACAACATGAAGTTCAATAGTTATAATTTTGAATAAATATTGTAGTGCTCCAAAAATTTTCGGGACAGCGGAGTGCACTCTTTGCCAATACATCCCCTTTGGTAATCAGATCTGCTGCCGCGACACCGTGCAGCGCAGCACGTAATCCGTTCGATCACTTTGAGATTCTTGCTAACTCGAATCTCAAAATACTAACTCAAATCTCGAAGTAATTGAATGGACCACGTGCTGCGCTGCACGGTAGCGCGCGACAGCGGATCCGGGTCCATCCCCTTGGGGGTGAAAAATAACAAGCTGTGAAGCATGCCACGTCGATAACTGAATTTCAACCTTTGATTTCACATCAAGATCTATGTGATGTTCTGATGTTCTATAAACAAAACTATTGATATATATATAACAGTTCTTGATATATTTTAAAGGGATGTGATGGTTGCTTGCACCGAGCGCACACACATAAAAAATGCACATGTGATGGGATTGTTTATGATCTGAATTTTATGATTTTTGTGTTGAATTACTGAATTTATTATATATGCATCTTTTATACTAAAGGTTATATGGTCTGCGCAATACTCATTCAACCAGTGCATTAATTAGGCTTTTGTTCTCATCCTCCGTTCTCTCTCTTCCTATGACACAACTCCTTTTTGATGAGGCCATGGGTACCTGATTTGAGGTTAGTTTTTCTATTTATATCATAAAATTAACACTTTCGCGAGAATTTTTTTGAATGAGAAATAATTTCCTTACGGTAGAGTTAATTTGAGTAATTGGGTTATCCGGAGCAGGGCTATACGAGTTGTGCACACCAAGTGTTTGAGTAAATTCCCCTAAAAATAAACAATCATCATAATGGAAGCTGTCAAGAACTAACTAATATGGTTTTAATAGGATCACTATGATTTGAATAGGAGGATTATGATTTTGACATTGGCACTGCTTATATGGGAAGGCCTCATATGTCTGATAGGAAGTGATAGTCACCTATTGTGATGGTTATGTTTGATGGTAATTGACCAAATTGGTAGGCATTCACAATATGTTATTTTTGTGTGTTATTCTTTCTCATAATAAGCAATTTCGTTCATATGCAGCTATGAAGAAATATTCATCTACGTTTGGCATGATATTTGTTGGATGACCATCACCTCAATTGCTTATGCATATTAGGTACTGATTCCCTGGTCTGATGTACAACTCTGCATAATTTTAAATTTCTAACCCTTTATTTTTTTTATGTGGGCTTAACTTATCTTTTGATATTTTTGTTTTTTTTAATATGCAGCGAGAATCAATGTAGAAGGTTTTTAGAACGGGGTAGTTATTCAGAAATTAGATTAGAGATGCATTATTCTTTTGATGCATGGTACGCCTATGAGCAATTAAACCAAAAAAAGAAAAATAAGGTCTGTCTACTGAATGCAGAGCTCTCATCAACTTTTGTATTCTTCTTTTGGAAGTGCCTACATAGATGATCCCATTAACAATTTATAACACTTTATGAAATCAGGACTTATTATTTTTGAAGAAAATTATATGCTCTGTAAAATTTGAATTCCATGTATAATTGAAATAATTTTTTTATGCGAGAGATTTACCTTTTTCAGCTTTGATTTTAATTGGAATTGATGTATACAATGGACAAACATGGACACAAAGTGAATCGACACCGGCTCTAATGAACACACAACCCCGTTGCGGAGCACGGATGAGCACCCTAATGATATATAAACGGACACCGAAAATTTTCCATATCAATTATCTAACGGATATAGATAATTATATTATAATTTTTTTTTTTAAAAATGTTTGATTATTTATCCAATTTGCATTATATCTGATAAAATAAATATGAATACAATTTTATTTTCATTAAGTTATGAATAAAAAAATGCAACCTCAAGTCATATCACCCACAACTACAACTTCTAGTCCAAGCATCACAATCAGGAAATCTAAGTTGGCACAGCTGGATGTGTGGGATCCACAGGCCACAGTGGTGAGGGCACGGTGGAGGCATGCGCAAACCTAGTTGTCTGAATGAGGATTGGTTGACTATGACCAATCTATCATAGCCGAGCAGCGTATCACAGAGAGAAAACGGAAATGAATGATGCGGGCGGACGCAACCGCGTAAAATTTTCAGTTTTTCTGATTAATTGGATTTGGAATCATCAATTATGGGTTGGGAATTGGTCAATGTCTTGCGCACAAATTGCGGCCACCTGCTGCTACCCTACCCAGCTTTTCGCTGTTCTAATTTCCTGAGAGACTCGGGAGCAGGGACTAGGGATAGCCGACTAGGGGCACTTGTCAGCCTCCGGATTGTGCAGTGTTTCAATCCATATTCTCAGATTGAAAAATTCACCACAATATTACAAACTACAATAATGAAAGATAGTATCAAAATATTTCTCCAATTAAACTTCAACAAATTATTTATAAAGTTATTAGACGAATACAAAATTATCCAGACCTAATTAATACCGGATCACCAAAAGAAGAATAAGAGAGTTGCCAAATCTTTGAATATTATTTTCCTTGTAGACATCCATACTCTCTCTCTCGGATATATGTATTCTCCTCTTTAATATGGAGGAAGAAATAATAAGCTTAGAGAAAATAAATAGCTTTCAAATAGAAAAATGGATGCATAGAAAAAGAAACTAGTTTTGGTGATAACAAATTAACAACTACCCCATGATGAAATGATCAGTAATACTCGATAAAGAATTTAATGATATTCCTGATAATGATTACTAGTAATTTTAACATGAACTATACAAAAGTGTAAGACTTGAAAAAAAAATACCCGGTTTAAGTCAGAAGCTTCCTCGTAGTTATCGAGAAGGCTGCGGACTTAAAAATAAAAAGTCTTCTTAAATCTTAAAATAGAAAGCTTATCGTGTCCAACTGGATTAATCATTTTTGGTTCGCTCCATTTTTTTATTCTCAAACTCGAGCTTGTTACTGAAACGCAGTTCCAGTTTTCCAGATCCGAAAGCCAGTGAGCCATACCTCTGTCGCGCTTGTTTAGTTACTGAATTGAATTCGGAGATGGAGCTGAAACCAGGCATGTCGGCGCTGGTCACCGGCGGTGCCTCTGGCATCGGTAACATTTCTCTCTTTAATCACGTAATTCAAACAATCGATGCAATCCTTCATTTTTTTTCGTAGATTGAGGGTTTAGTTCGGAACTTGTTCTTGTTTTTATGTCTATAGGTAAAGCACTGAGCCTGGCGCTCGCCCAGAAGGGCCTCTTTGTGACGATTGTTGATTTCTCGGACGAAAGAGGAAGAAAAGTTGCTTCTATAGTGGAAAATGAGAATAGAAAGTTTCATTCAAGTCTCACTGTGCCATCTGTTCTGTTTGTTAAGTGTGATGTTACCAATCCAAGTAAGACTAGATTTTGCTGATATATTGACGTACATCCCCCCCTGATTTCCATGTATCAGAAATGGGTAGTTTTAGAAGTTGCCAGTCCATGCAGTAGTTTAAGCATCGATGTAGATAGCACATAAGCTTTAATTGAACAATTAGATAATGAGAAGAAGATAATAAGATAAAATGAAATTAAGTATAAAGCAAAACTGGTAATAAAATTCATACTGGTAAATTTGAAGCTTATTTATGGACCGTGAAACTGAGATCATACCTTGGTGGCTTAATTGATGTAAGGTCTTGCAAATTGCAACAAACGTGGCATTGATGCTGCAATGAGATCTGAAATACTTTTGTTCTCTCATGAGCAGGTGATGTAGCTAAAGCTTTTGAGAAGCATGTCAAGTCATATGGAGGGCTTGATATATGCATCAACTCTGCTGGTATAGTTACTAAAAAATTATTTCATGAAGATACAACTGATGGGACCAAGACTTGGAGACGAACTGTAGATGTCAACCTCGTTGCACTTATGGACTGTACACGCATAGCGGTACGGAGTTTTGACTGTCTTAACTCTGAATTATTTAATTTTAGAAACATGTCTATCCCAAACTCCTTCGGGATGATTGTACGAGGTTCTTTTTTTTTTTGGTGGGTGAGGGGGGGGGTGGGGGGCTGGGGGGAGGAATTAAAATAGTAATTTTATTATATCATACATGTTAACATGCCTTGTGGTCATTCACATGATCTTATATATAACCTAACATCTGTACATATTCAATAGAAAATTTACTTATGTCCTCTCGATATTAATAAGGTCATCGATTGGTGAACAATGCAATTTAGTAGCATGAATTTTGTGAACAGATTGTTTTCTTGGAACTCTTAACAGATTCAAATAATGCGATCCAAGAATAAGCCAGGTGTTGTAGTTAATATAGCATCTGCCTCTGGTCTTTACCCTATGTACTTCGACCCTGTCTATTCTGGCACAAAAGGTACCTTTTCTTATAAATGCTCCTTATAGTTTTTCTCTTTTGTCACCGAGTTGTGCTGAGCAAATTAAGTTCAGCACCCAGTACCATTTAGTAATTTTAAACTGCTAACATGTAGTAGTCATGGTGAACTCTTGATGGACTGAGCTCCAGCTGATCACATCATTTCACAAAATGAAAGTTGAATAGTGTATTTTTTTTTTTTGGTATTTGCAGGTGGAGTTGTTATGTTTACCAGATCACTTGCAATTTTAAAACGTCATGGGATTCGTGTCAATGTGCTGTGTCCTGAGGTAACATGTAATTTATTCCTGCAAGAGTCTCTATCTATATACTAGGTGTCTGTGTGAATACTGTGCTTGTACTGATTCATAGTACTGATAAGGATCAGTTAGTACTGTACTAGTGTTCATTCTGTTGCTTGTACTGCGATTATCTGATTAGACTACTGCTGATGTTGCGATATTTCTTTGCGTATTTTGTTGGAGCATGACTAATAAAGATTTTCCATAGTTGATTATGTCATTGGCCAGTACCAATAGGTATTATGCTAGTACACACATGAGCCTATTTACTTGTCTTTGAGTTTATCCTCAATATGTGATGTTGCCTTTTGGTATAGGTCTATATCAAATGTGCTAATTATTACTCAATTAAACAAATCCATGCAGTTTGTACAAACAGATATGGGGGCTCAAATTAACCCCAGGTTTGTAGAAGGTGTTGGTGGGTTTGTGGCAATGGATGATGTTATAAAAGGTAAAACCCCAAAAATTTTGTCAAATATTCTGCAGAATTTGAGAATTACAGAAATTTTAATATGTTGTTATGGTGATGATAGTTTCCTCATATTAGAAGTGCAGCATTTTTGAAGTGATTTTACATAGTTTGAACAAAGATTGAACAGCTCTTGGGCAATAGTTGTCTAATTTACAAAATTGTAGTGAAGTCCCATAAAGGCAGTTTGGAGGGCAAGGTACGATGCATCCTTTAACATGTTGGAATACGATTGCTTAATTCAAAGAAGAACAAAAAAAAAAAAAACTTGACTCTTGGGTCATATTACCAGAGCACTGAATCTTTATCACTCCCTTCTTTTCTTTCTTTTTAATGGTTGTCAGCATTTGCTAGGTACCTTTGAACTTATAAAGGATGAGAGCAAGTCCGGTGCTTGCCTGTGGGTGACAAATCGCAGGGGGCTGGAGTATTGGCCTACACCAGCTGAAGAAAAGAAATATCTCATTAGACGGACAAAGAGGAACTTCAGTAGTCCTAATTTTTCAAGCATCACAATCCCTCAATCATTCGACAAAATGTGAACTTCTCTTCTATAAAATCTCAAGATCAAAGGAAAAGAAAGGATGCACTAATGTTTGTTCTTTTTGACTCAGAGTTGTTCACATGCTTACTCATAATTTTCGCTCTGCCACAAAAATTATACGGACTCAATTAAAATTACCCATCGAACCGAACTTTGCTCTAGTCAAAGTCCTATATGCTGGCGTGAATGCAAGTGATGTAAGTTTATAGTAACACTAAGCTTATTATTGGTCTAACTGCCTGCACCAGAATAAGGAAACATCGGTTTAAGCTGAATGAAATATGTTTCGAGTAGAGATGACAATTCCTGTTCCAACCTAACCTGTAAGGACCAGTGGGTTAGTTTTATTGTGATGAAATTGGTCACATATATGGCAATGCCAAATTCTCTTGCTAGACTGAAGTGACCTGATTGAGTAGTTTAATTGGTTCTGGGCTTGACCTGCTTGTTGGTCTGAGTCAACCCATTTAAACTTGATAAAAATACTAAGCCAACCAGAAACTGTTGTTTTAGCTAGGTCTTGATATTATTGCACTAGATCTGACATATGCGCACTATCATGTGATTACTATGTCAGTTTATATTGTGCTTCCTAATACTTGTTTTTCTATCTCTCCATGTTTTTGAATTCTTTTTGTGCATTTTATAGGTAAACTTTAGCTCTGGGCGTTATTTTGGTGGTGAAGGCGGTGATGCAGCTGCACGCCTTCCATTTGATGCTGGTTTTGAGGTTCCATGTTTCTTTAACATCTCCTGTGTATTATTCATCTTCGGGGCGAACATTCATAGATGGATTGATATGTTTGCTTGTATATTATCATTCTTTTAGGCTGTTGGCATTGTGGCTTGTGTAGGAGATGCAGTTCATCACGTGAAAGTGGGGATACCTGTTGCTTTTATGACTTTTGGTGGCTATTCTGAGTTCTCTTTGGTAATGCCTCATGCTACATAGAGCTTCCATTTGAAACTTCACTGGTGCTTGGGATTTACCTCTATTTGAAATAAGAGCGTCTATTATACTAGCAAAAATTTAAGGAGATTTGTCTTCTTGCGCACCAAAGAAAAGCATATTTTTCACGAAAGAAATATGGAACTTACTAGTCATTTCTTACCTCATTAGCGGTGTGCTTTAGATGGGAAGTGAAGGGAAGGAAGGGAGGCAAGAGGGAAGCTACCTTCCAAATTGAGAGGTAGAGATTCAGGGGTAGGATTGAAGAATTTGGAGGGGGGGGGGTGTGCTGGAAGATGTTTGATAGGGTCATCGGAGGATTTTGGGGGGGGGGGGGGGGGGGGGGAGTAGGCTTCTGCTGGTCCACCCCCTCCCTCTGCCCATGTAGAGATTGGAGGAGAAGACCATTCATTTTTGTGTCTTGGTTCCCCTCCTCTCCCTCCCTTCCCCTACAAAATTTTAACTAGTGGAGCAAGTAAACATGGTCTAGGTAACTCAATCACCCCTCCCCTCGTATTTCTGGAGCATCTTTTGGAGAAAACTGAGAACAGAAATGTACACAGAAGACTTCTATCATTTTGTATTTACTATTTACTTGCTCCTATATCTTGGTGAGATTTATCTCTATTTGAAATAAAGAGCGTCTATTATACTGGCAAAAATTTAAGGAGATCTGTCTTCTCGCGCACCAAAGAAAAGTATATTTTTCACGAAAGAAATATGGAACTTACTAGTCATTTCTTACCTCATTAACGGTGTGCTTGATGGGAAGTGAAGGGAAGGGAGGCAAGAGGGAAGCTACCTTCCAAATTGGGAGGTAGAGATTCAGGGGTGGAACCAGGATTGAAGAATTGAGGGGGGGGGGGGGGTTGTTGGAAGATGATTGATAGGGTCATCGGAGGATTGGAATTATTCAATAACTACTCAATTTAACTAACATTTTGAGAAGTTGGGGGGGAGTAGGCCTCTGCTGGTCCACCCCTTCCCTCCGCCCATGTAGAGACTGGAGGAGAAGACCATTCATTTTTGTGTCTTAGTTCCCCTTCTCTCCCTCCCTCCCCTACAAAATTTTAACTAGTGGAGCAAGTAAACATGGTCTAGGCAACTCAATCACCCCTCCCATCGTATTTCTGGAGCATCTTTTGGAGAAAACTGAGAACAGAAATGTACACAGAAGACTTCTATCATTTTGTATTTACTATTTACTTACTCCTATATCTTGGTGGGCAATGCATAATATTCTTTTTTGTCTTTCAAGGTTCTAGAGATGTGTTGATTTCTTTTTTATTTTTCTTGCAACTGATTATGGAGATAAGCTGCTTATTTTTTATCTAACCAAATTGCAGATACCAGCTAAATTTCTGCTTCCCGTTCCTAGGCCTGATCCTGAAGTTGTGGCAATGCTCACATCTGGCCTAACTGCCTCCATTGCTCTTGAAAAGGTACCTCATAATCATATGCATCCTTTTATAGAGTATTTCTTTACTGCAACTGGTAGTGGTCTGTGAGATGCTTCTTGTAAAGAAGTGAAGAAACACTGAAAAATTATGTCACCTGCAATGATTGAAAAAAAATGATTCATGTACATAAATTGAGGATTGGTTTCTTGTTTTCTTGCTTCTGCAGGCAGGAAATATGACATCTGATGAAACTGTCTTAGTTACGGCTGCAGCTGGTGGAACCGGTCAATTTGCTGTCCAGGTCAGTTAATGCCCCAATTCAAACTGCTACTAATATTCTTTACTTATTTAACAACTAACCAACAGACAGCACAGCAATCATTTGTCATTTCATTTTTTTTGTTTACTGATGCATTAATGTAGTTTATATTTCTATTTTTACTTCATAATAAAATGTAAATTGTTCTGATAGCTGGCAAAGCTGGGAGGAAACAAGGTGGTGGCGACCTGTGGAGGACAGCAGAAAGCAGCACTGCTAAAATCTTTGGGTGTTGACAGAGTCATTGACTACAAAACTGAAAGTATTAAGGATGTATGTTTGTTTTGGAATTTGCTGCAACCTTTTCTTTTTCTCCCTTAAATTACAACAACGACTGGTCATTTACCATTATTTATTCCATTTATCTGTGAAAATTCAGACCACAAACATGAAGAAGTAAATAATTACAAAAGCACAAGCTGTAGTCCATCTTGAAGCATTAAGTGAAACCTTTCGCACCTACTGAGTTACCGGGGCATGCTAGAAATATCTACTTTGGGTGTTGTCTCTTTTTTTGATGTAGTGATTGTCTTATGTAGTTATGTTCCATTTCCTATGACCTTCATGTCTGCTCTGCAAATTACAGTATGCATGTCTATGTATCTGCAAACTATAATGCATGATCGCCATTTGAGTTATCCCTGCCAAACATGTCATTCCAACTTTGGTAAACAATACCCCTGCCATGCTGATGTCTTTGTGAATGCAGTTTTAATGTATGGTAATATTACAGTGTAGATGACTGTCCTATTACTAATCTGGCAGCACATTATTTGGATAGAGTCATTTCCGGTGTTGGGTTGCTAATTGATTTTGCTTTCTATAATTTCTTTATTATTTTCCTGGTTCCAAATATCTATAGATGTGATCATTTGTTAATGAATTTCCAGGTCCTGAAAAGAGAGTATCCCAGGGGTGTAGATATTGTATATGAATCAGTTGGAGGAGACATGTTCAACACATGCTTAAATGCTCTTGCAATTCACGGGCGGCTCATCGTGATTGGGATGATTTCTCAGGTCAGTAAAATTTTGGCAATTAATGATGCATAACATTTAATGTTGACCACTGGAGTCCAAGCATGTCAAACCCTTAAAGGGATACAATTGTCATGGAGTTTGAACTAAAAAAGATCATAACTCAAAAAATTGTACATGCATGTGCAACTATTTTGTACTTACTGTTCACGATAAGTAGTCGCAATAAATAAAAGATGAAATCAAACGTGTGTTTCAGGTTTCTTGATGAGCTGATTGATATGACATGCTAGGGTACTTCTAATGTTATTAAATAATATTACTTTTTTTAGTATCAAGGTGAACATGGATGGAAGCCATTGAGCTATCCTGGGCTTTGTGAGAAGATTCTTGCAAAATCACAGACAGTTGTATGCTTTTTGTCAGCTAAATTTATTAAATGACTTATTGAAGTGTTCAGTACATTTTCATCGTAACTTTTTTTTTTAATAAATATGGGGTTATGAGTTACTTTTCTTGTTGATTTGTGGCGCCTATAGAGACAATTTTACCAAAATAAATAATGTCCAATTAAGCTTGACCCTCAATTTTGCACTCATGTCTCACCGTCTCAGTTCTGAAATGAAGCTTTTGATTTAATTAAAAATATTTGCAAGCAATTAATTAAACTTTTTATCTCAATTTTGCCTTTCATGTGCAACTTGATAAAGTTGTGGCTGAGAAATACAAAATAATATACAGTTTGGGCCATATTGGTCTTGTACAACAGATGCATGCCAGTACAAGGTCCTGATTAAATTGTACTGTATGCAATACTTTATTCTGGTTTCTGTGACTGTTCACTCTTGTCTGCCTTGATATCAGTGAACATGTTCTTCCACGTATGTTTCTAACTAGCAAGCTAGTAAACAGTCGCACTCCATTTTCTCAGGCTTTTCTTTTTGTTATTAACAGGCTCATATTTCTTTCACATTTTATGATTATTGTGCTCTGTATTTTCTCAGGCTGGGTTTTTTCTTGTCCAACATGCTCATTTGTTTCAAGAACATCTTGACAAGCTAATTGATCTCTATGCTACTGGTAAACTTAAGGTACTCTCCTTTTTTGTCTACAATGTTCTTTCCAAATTAAAATTTTGGGAATTCTTCTTATGGTATGATTTAGAATATGTTTTAAAATTGCTGTATTGAAAATTTGAAAGTAACATTCACAATTTTATAATTTGAAATCTGGGAAAAAGCGTGATTTTCTTTTTCATATCAAGTAAACCAAATATCCTTATAACAAAAGATATATTTTTACCATTCATTTTTCATAATGTGGATACAAATTTGCCATTAAACAATTATGTTTTTTAGCCTTCAACCTTGAACTTAATATGATTATCAGTTATCACTATGGTTTACCCAATTCTAGCTGTGGATGAAATTCATTGCCGATTTAATATGCTGCAATGTATAAATGTAGGTGTCTGTGGACCCCACCCAATTTTCAGGTCTCGGTTCAGTTGCAGATGCAGTGGAGTATCTGCACTCCGGCAAAAGTGTTGGCAAGGTAAAGCTGAACCCTTTGTTCTGAAGCACCACATAAATTATGAAAGTTATTTGTGGCCACGGATGTAGTTTTGTTAAGTTAATTGGGTATTGAACAATTATCTGCATGTGCAGGTTGTAGTATGTGTTGATCCAGTGTTCATCAAGACCTTGTCTAAGCTATGAGAAGTACTTTCCCATCTTTCTTCTTTGTAAGTGGTACAGAATAGAAATATGTCAATAAATTTGGACCAAATACTACAATACTATGATCCAATAAAAGTCATCAGTAGTAGTGATGTAACATCCCATGTTTAGTTATTACCGTCATACTGTGCTATAAGGTACTACTTTGTAATTTTGTTACATCTTTGTTGAATAATTTCCAAAATGAGATAGAGGAACGATTTATTGCTCTTGTACACAAATCTTCTGGCAATATGAAAAAGGAACAGGGTTATGCAGTTACTATTCGTACTTGCAGTCAGGAACTTAACAAGAAATATATGATTTTTCTGAATAATTTTTTTTTTGTAGTAAATAAGACGGTTCTATTGATATGTCCAGTTTTGTTACAAAGGTATTGATCTTGTAAAATTGTATATGATTATTTTCACTATAGTCATTGTTCTTTTGGAATTCCTATTCAAATTTAGCAGAAGCATACAGATTCAGGTTTGTGGTACTCTGGTATGCATTTTGCTTCTAAATATGCCTTCATGTATGGAAAATGTCCATTACTTTTAGTATTAAAAGCTCCGTAAGGAGCCCCAGAGGCGGTGATTGGTTGATGGAAAGCTGGACGCATGTGCAGTTTCATTGATGACTGTAATATTTGCATCTCAACTTCTCAATAGGATGTAATGTTTCTAAAAAAATAATTAAAAGTACACTCCCTAAGTATTTAAGTAAACTGGAATCAAAATTGAACTAATTAGAGTTTATTTGATCTTCAATTGAGGGTTATATAATTTTCAATAATGAAATTTGGTAATATATGCTATTGAAATATTTTATTTTTCGGTGGGACTATTATATTACTATGCATAGTATGGGATCATTCTATGCTATGTATTCATATTTCTATTTTTAAAATATTAATAATCTATCAAATTCACTCGACATGATCTCTATATGCAAATTTACTTATGATGAACGTATTAACAGAGTTGTTGACACATCTTCATTACAAGATTCGAGTCACAGACGATCCAGAAGACAATTGTTAATTATAGCTCAATTGTATTAAGATAGTTAGTAACAACATTGCAAGCTTATATAAGACACTGTAATCTCTAACTAAGGATAATGAGAATCATTTTACAAGGGTTAATTCCTTAATCTCTCTTTAGTTTTCATGGTATCAGAGCTAATCGCTTAACAGCTTCTCTCGATCCTTCTTTCCCAATCGATCTCCATGACGATTTCTCAAGCCTCTTCTCCCAATATTTCCACTACAACTAATTCGTCTTCAATCGATCAAATCATACATGTTAATGTACTGATCTCTACCAAACTAACTGATTCTAATTTTCTCTCTTGGAAAAATCAGATTCAACTCATCATAGAAGGTCATGATATTGAATCATATCTCTACAATCCTCCTCCAGATCCTACATCCATCAATACCGAAGGAGAAACGATCTTGAATCCTATCTTTCTTGCTTGGAAGCGTCAAGATAAGCTCTTGAACACATGGATCAGATCTTCTCTGTCAGATTCAATCTTGGCACAGGTAATGTCCTCGCCAACTTGCAAAGACCTTTGGAAAGCTCTTGAGAGATATTTCTCAACTATTTCTCGAGCAAAACTTCAAGACTTGAAGAGACAGCTTCAGACAGTATCAAAAGGGGATTCCAACTGCACTGACTATCTCCTTCGAATTCGACAAATTTCTGATGAACTTTCTTTCATTGGCAGTCCCATAACAGAAGAAGATCTAGTAACTGCTGCTATCAATGGTTTGGGATCTGAATTCATTTCCATCAAGGCTGCTCTACTCACAGTAAGGTGTCACTCTTCTTTTTCCTTTTGTGATTTGCGCGGTTTACTGCTTAGTCATGAATCTATGATGTCTTGACCTCTCCGAATCCAATCCTACGACTTTTCTTCTTTGGTAAACCTCATATTAACTCCAAGAATCGCAATTCTTCTCAATATCGATCTCACAACAACTACAATCCCAACTCTTACCATCCAAGAACCTCTGACAAATCCATATCCAAAACCAATTTTACTTCTGATGGTTCTACAAACACAAATTCTCTCAGCCCAGCAATTCTTGCCATGATTGCCTCGGGACAGATCAGAATCCTTTGCCAAATCTGTCAGAAAATGGGCCATCTTATCAGGAAATGTTACAAAAGGTATAACAGTGACCCTGATTGGAAGCCTCCACCTCAGTACAATGCATACAATGCATATGTTGCTGACACATCTTCTCAAGACCCAGATTCGAGCAGCTGGATTGTTGACTCTGATGCAATTCATCATGTCACCAATGATGTCAACAACTTGAATTTTTTTTCTCCTACAAGGGTGGTGACAAGCTTCAAGTAGGTAATGGCCTAGGCCTTGATATCTCACATATCGGTTCTCAACAGTTTAAAGTTGCAAATTACACAATTACCCTTCATAATGTTTTATGTGTTCCAACTTTTTCTGCAAATTTGATAAGTTTATCCCAATTGCTTCATGATAATCCATCACTCACAATTAATTTTACTTCCTCCTCTTGTTCAATCAAGGATCTTCATCAACCCAAACAACCTCCACTTCAAATCAGTAGCTCCAATGGTTTGTATAAATTCAAGATGAAGCCACCTCAATTAATTTCACAAGTCTTTCACACTACATGTTCTACTTCCCGAGCTACAACCACTACATGGCATGCTAGACTTGGCCATCCCTCTACAACAACAACTCTCAAAGTTATCAACTCCAACAAACTACCATGTATTAGGAATTCACTTACCTTTTGTACACATTGTATTCAAGCAAAGGCCCATGTCTTGCCTTTTTGCTCTTTCTTCTTCCTCTTCTAGTAAACCTTTAGAATTAGTTCATAGCGATGTGTGGGGACCTTGCCCCGTTGTATCTTCCAAAGGCTATACATATTATGTGACTTTCATTGATGATTTTTCTCACTTTGTTTGGATATATTTTCTCAAACATAAGAGTGATGTGGTGCATGTCTTTACATTTTTCAAATCTCAAGCAGAAAATTTATTAAACACAACTATAAAAACATTGAGAACCGATAGTGGTGCCGAATACAAACCCATTACAACAAAATTCACACAAATTTTGCACCAAACAACTTGTCCTCACACTCCACAACAGAATGGAGTGGCTGAGAGAAAACATCGACACATAGTCGAGCTTTCACTTGCTACCATGTCCAATGCTTCCATTCCTACAAAGTATTGGGATGAAATCTTTTGTAGCATTGTGTTTCTTATCAATCGGTTACCTTCTAAAGATTTAATTCCATACAAGGCACTATTTAACAAGGACGTTGATTATCATTTTCTCCGAGTCTTGGGTTATTTTTGCTACCCACTGACTCGACCATACAACAAACACAAACTAGAGTTGTGTTCAAAACCTTGTGTCTTCATTGGATATGGGATAAATCAAAAAGGGTACAAGTGTCTCCATGTTCCAACTGGTCGGATTTACATGTCAAGGAATGTGCAATTTATTGAGGATGAATTTCCTTTTGCAAAGTCTTCTCGCGAAACACAAAAAATTGATTCAACCCCACCAGCTTCACATCCTCTGTTTCTACTTCAAAAGAGCTCACCTGCTCTCAATTCGACCGTTAACTTTCCAATTCACAATCCGGACGACTCACATCAAGGCCCAACTTCTTTCACCCCTGCTACCCAAGCTGCGACCCAGGCTAATATTCAACCCACTATGGATCCGGCCCACAATTCAAATCCATGTTCAGCACCTCCGATTGTTTATAAGCGGAGGAATTAGAAGTCGACACCGTCATTCCTACGGATCCGAATCTGCTTGACAACGGTAACCAGGTTTCAATTCCTTCTTTTGATCCTCATTTTCATATTCTCTCTCAGGCCCAAGTTCAAACATCTTCTGCCACAATCATCTCAATTGATTGTTGACCATTCTGTAAATTCGACTCATACCATGATCACTCGGACTAAGGACAAAACTTACAAGAAGAAAGAGTACCCAGGTTTTGTTTCCTATCATGTTCTCTCTGATTCAGACCCAATAACTTTCCATCAAGCCAATAAATCACCACAATGGCGATCAGCCATGGCTGATGAGATAACTTCTTTAGCTAGGAACCAAACATGGACACTTGTTCCTCCACCACTTAATCAAAAAGTTATTGGGTGTAAATGGGTGTTTCAAAAGAAACTCGATGGTTCTATAGAAAGCACAACTCCATTTGGTGGCCAAGGGGTTTAATCAAGTCTGTGGGATTAATTTTGAGGAAACTTATTGCCCTATTGTGAGACCAACCACGATTAGAGTAACACTTTCTCTAGCTCTCAACTTAAATTGGACACTGAGGCAATTAGATGTTTCTAATGCTTTTTTAAATGATGATTTGAATGAGCAGGTTTTCATGCAACAGCCACAGGGTTTTACTGACCCAACCAATCCAGATTTTATTTGCTTATTACATAAATCTTTATATGGCCTTCGTCAAGCTCCTAGAGCTTGGTTTGCGAAACTCAATTCCACCTTGCTAAGTTTTGGGTTCAGCGCTTCCATCTATGACCCATCTATGTTCTTAGCACATCACCAAGGCCATATTTTGATTTTACTGGTTTATGTCGATGACATTATAGTCACAGGAAGTGATCCTGTCCAGGTTGATCAGTGTATTCAACATTTAAATTCTCGTTTTGCAATTCGAGATCTTGGCCAATTGCAGTTCTTTCTCGGCATAGAAGCAACACATAACAAGGAAGGAATATGCTTGACTCAAACAAAATATCTCACTGATCTACTCAAACGAGTTAACATGATGAATTGCAAGTCTGTCCTCTCCTCGATGGCATCTGGGACTATCCTTTCAAATATTGGCGCTGATCCTTGCAAAGACCCTTCCCTCTATCGCAGTGTTATTGGAGCATTACAATATGCTACTTTAACTCGTCCTGATATTTCTTACTCTGTCAATAAATTATCTCAATACATGCATTCACCAAGTGATGATCATTGGACAAGCTGCTAAAAGAGTGCTTCGTTATATTGCAGGCACACTTGATTTTGGTCTTCAATTTTACAAACAATCACCTCTTCGTATTCAAGCTTTCTCTGACTCAGACTGGTGGTAACTTAGACGATAGAAGGTCAACATCCGATTCTTGTATTTAGTTCGAAACAACCTACAGTTTCCAAATCGAGTACTGAGGCAGAGTACAGAAGTTTGGAGCTTTGTTGCCAAGAGATAATGTGGCTTGAAAATCTACTCAAAGAACTCCGAGTCTTCCAACTTCCCAAACCAGTTCTTTGGTGTGATAATATTGGGGCAACTTTTCTTGCCTCTAATCCTCAATTTCATGCTCGTACAAAGCATATAGAAATTGATTATCACTTTGTACGTGAACGAGTTACTTCCAATCAATTACAGGTGAAATTTGTGTGTTCAAAAGATCAGTTGGCAGATTGTTTGACAAAACCCCTTCCACTGCCACATTTTGAGTTCCTTAGAACAAAGCTGAATGTGATCACGATCCCTTCAGCTTGAGGGGGCGTATTAACAGAGTTGCCGACACATCTTCATTACAAGATTCGAGTCACAGACGATCCAGAAGATAATTGTTAATTATAGCTCAATTGTATTAAGATAGTTAGTAACAACATTGCAAGCTTATATAAGACACTGTAATATCTGACTAAGAATAATGAGAATCATTTTATAAGGGTTAATTCCTTAATCTCTCTTTAGTTTTCAGAACGGTTTGGATCAACTATTAAGATTTTAAAAACATTTGTAGCACAAACTGATCTGTACTATAGGTTTGTGCTGTAGTGGGTGAAGCAGCAACTTTCTGAATATTGAAGTGGGTTCAGCCTCTAATCCTCCATACATTGCACAGAGGAAAAAGAATACTACAATAAAAGTTGTGTAAAATAATGGAACAAAGAAACTCTAAATTGTAATTCCAAATTATCAGATATCTTTAATTTACATTCTGAATTTACAGATATTAAGTCGGCGAGCTATGTGGAAAGTAGAAGACCTCTTCAGTTAAACCGTCTTAAATGAAAGTTTGAAGGGGAGGGATTTCTATGATGGCATCCTTCAGCGAAAGTAGAACATACGTCTCTTCTGAAGTTTGGGCTGCGAAGAAAACAGAGAAGTGACCTTTTGTTTCCTCTAGCGATTCAATCCTAAAAAAGTCTCAATCATTCAGATGCTCAATTGAACGGTTCTTAGTTACATGATGACATGGCTCTATAATATAGCAGCTATGTCAAGCGTTTTTGTACCATATGCCTTGGCAGAAAATTATAATATTATCAAGTTCTGAGAAGTGTATATATGTTTTCTATTGGCATGAATTTACTATCGAACAATAAATTAATTCAAAAGGTTGGTTTTGTTACACTAAACCATATTATTATACTGGCATGAGTCAACCATCTATTATTGACAGTATATAGATTGGCATCCAAATCATCACTGTACCAGTAATATGTTATTTGTTACATAAGAAGAAATAACTTGTTTAAGAATAACCAAATTTAAAATATATTTGGATGATTGGTTTGTATATATTCCAATTGATTCACAGCCACAGGACAAATGCATTTGCCAATGAACAATTAATCTCGTCTGAAAAAAATGTTAATTAAAGAACATACCTCTATATATTTAAATTGAGAACCATGAAATTGTTACAAATATGTTGATGCTCAATTCCAAGTGTGCGACTGTTTCCCATCTCATGGCTCCAAGGATTCTTGTTGAACTTCTTCGATGCCTTTTATCTTCAGTCCACCTCTCCATCTGCTTGAACCTGAACATAATCTGGAATGCTACGATTATGCAATATATATAAACCTCTAAATGGTTCCAAAATTTAAAAAATTACAATGAAGATTCTTAATAAGATCATGAGGGAACTAACAAATGAAATATGCTAGAACTGGACAAAGGCCTTAATTTACAGAATTCATTTACCAATTATCCGAACTTACCAAACAGCTCCAATCTTTAATTGAGCTTTTCTACTGTCAAATTAGATGCCACAAATTATAAGTACCAATCTCATTCATAACCCATATTGAAAATCTAGGTTAGTTAAGTATTCAATTTCTTCTACAATTATTATAATTCTGGCATAACATTTTGGTTTTTCAAGTTTCAACCATAATTATGAAAGTATCTAAAAAACCAAAACAGATTAATTGTAGGAATGCAGGTTCCTTTAGCGATTAACTGCAAACCAACAACTTATTGTGTTGATAGTTCAGAAGCATTACATATATGATATATCAGACCCAAAAAGGAAGGATTCTTATTGTCCCGTTTGTGTAGAGCTGCAATCAGCCGTCAACTTAGAGCGGCGCGTTGTGCAGCGGAAACTGGTATCGAAGCGTAGCGGAGAAAGCGAGCATAGAGCAGAGAGGCCATCGTGAAGCGAATCGATTGAAAAAGATAACGAGGTTTTGCAAAGAAAATAAAATCCGAAGCGCCCATTCGCATATAATCCTAGCCGTCCAAATTATCTCATCTAACGGTGTGGCTGCATAGAATTGCAGGTTTCGTCAAAGTGTTTTTGTTCACTACAGTGGATTTGAGATGTGGCGACGAAAAGCAAATTCGGCAAAACTCAAAATAACCAATATTTTTTTTAATCTTATTTATGTATTACTTTCAGTATAATAACAGAGAATATTTTCTGAAGTTTTAAATTAAATATCTAAAATAAATATATGTGATAATTATATAATTCGAAGGATCAATCGATATACTAGATTTTTTTATAGGATGTATGTGATAATTTTATAGTTCGAAGGGATCAATCGATATATGTGATAATTTTATAATTCTAAGGAATTTTTTTGTGAAGTTTTAAATATACTTGATATTGTTTTGATAATTGTTAAAAACAATTTTGGATTTTAAATATGAAATCTAAAATTTTATTATGCAGAAAAAGATGATTGAACATTTATCCATCTTTTGCTTCAGTTATCTATCAAATGACACTAATCTGCATTGAAGTTCAACACAATAACAATCTATAAAGATTAATGATGTGTTTGTTAGAACCTCAGACATATTCAAGTCTTATGTAACATATAAAAAGTAGAGAAGGTTTCAAAGATGTCACAAACTCATTTTTTTAATTTATATCTTAAATTTTAAAACTCAAATTTTAAATTCAAACGTTGATCTTATCAAATTTTATGATAGATGTATGTTCCTAAAATTTTATGATTTTTAAAGTTCATTTAGTACTAGAACGAAATGAATGAATCTAATTAACTATGATTGATTAATTTTTATACATTTACTTTGTTCTCATTTGATTTAGTATCAAATGAACTCTAAAATCATAAAATTTTAGGAACATACATCTACCATAAACATTAACAAGATCAACTATTTTAAATTTAAAATTTTAAAATATAAATTAAAAAAATGAATTGGCGGCATTTGTGGCACACAAAAGTTAAAAAATAATATATGCTTGAGTTTTTAGTAGCACTTTTTTTAAAAAAAAAAATGTGTTTCTTATTTTATTTTTCTGTTCAATCGGATTGTTCAATATGATACGAAAAACATTAAACATTGTTAATGAATTTCAAATTATAAGTATCAACTTATTACTTTGTCGGTTGTAAGGGCCATCATAAAATGACGCAAGAATAAAAGACATCGTTTTCTAGAAGTTAATATTGGACAAAATTAGTTGCTGTAACTTATAGGATTGCATTTGCAAATTGCAATGACAATACTACAACAACAAGCACGCTAATTTTCCTGACCCCCGTATATATTACGAATGGGGAATTCTAACTGGTTTTAATAATTTAAAATAGTTTCTTTCCTTTTCTAAATGAAAAAAAATAAATAAAATGGGTCAGATTAAGAGGGTTAATAGTGGGCATATTATATGCAAGAATTAGTAACTGTACATTCATAAAGATAGTGGCATGTCATTTAGAATTAAACTTTTTAAAAATAGACCAACTAACTATACTTTAAATCTACACCCAACTGAAAATATCATTGACCACGTTGACCATGTTCTTGAACATTAACAAACCGTCCGTCTGCTAGACGATTATCGAAATCTTAAAACTGAAAGTCCTAAGTTTTACTACTGGGAAACAAAATCTTTATACCTAACATATCAAGTCATATTTTAAACTTAAAATTTATATTTGAATGGCAATCAAGATATGAGTAAGTATTTATATATGAATCTCAATGTCTTAAAACTGAATGTCTCAAGTCTTAATAAGAGAAATACGACGTCTTAATATCTAATATTACAAATTATATTTTGAACTTAAAATTTATATTTAAGTGTCAATCATGATATTGATAAGTATTTATATTTGAACCTCATTGTCTTAAAACTAAATGCTCCAAGTTTTAACACAAGAAATACGACGTCTTAATATATAATATTACAAGTTATATTTTAAATTTATATTTGAGCATCCATCAGGATATGGACAAGTCTATATACCTAAACTTTAATGTACTAAAATTGAATGTCCCAAGTCTTAACACACAAAAAATTTATATTTGAGCGATCATCAGGATATGGACAAGTCTATATACTTAAACTATAATGTCTTAAAACATGAGTCGACAACAAATTATTTACTCTCTTGTTTGAATATCGAGGAGAGTTATATAATTGAATTTCTATCTTGGATAAGTCGACAATAACAATGATCCAATGTTCGCTTTTACACAAAGGCAAACATAACTAATTGGCGAAGTCAAACCGCTCACTAAACAATAGTGACTCTACTAAAACTCTCTAGACCGTTCTACGGATGATATTTAAAATCTTAATACCTAATATTTAAAGTCTTAAGAACTGTCATATAATGTCTTAATACATAATAATATTATAAGTCATTTTTAGCTTTAAAGGATATAAAAATCTCGAATATTTACTGAATATTATTTAAATTAAATATTTATATCTAATGTTTTAAGTCTTAACAACTAAAAAAATAAAGTCTTAATAAAATTTATCTAAAATCATATTTTTCATGTAATTTATATTCAATATAAAATCTCACAAATAAAGTTTTAATATCTTTTAATATAAGTCATACAACTATTAAGGTTTATCATATATTATATATAACTTATATTAGAGATAAAGAAATCGACAGTCATCTCGTGCCTTAAAATTTAGCATTATAAGTCTTAAGATCACTTATTTGATATTTTAATATATATTAACATAACTTTTAGTTTTGAATAATATATAATTCAAAAAATATTTATTGAATACTCTTAGGGCCAAATCTCTATACTTAATTTTTCTTGTCTTAAGACTTTAACAATCAAATTCTTAATACTGATTAATAAATCATATTTAACTTTAAAGGATATAAATTTTATAATATTTTCTGAATACATATATTTTTATTATCTTAAGTAAAATCTTACAATTGATAAATTTATATTTAATATTTTTTTAATATCTTAAAACTTTACAATTTATATTTATAAAAAAATAACCTTAATAAATAACAAAAAAAATTATATCTCATATCATTAAGTCATAATATTGTCAACAATATGTAATAAATATATAACATAAAATAATATTTTTAAAATAATTATGACAAAAAATATTTAATATCTAATACAAATAAGTTTTAATATATGTCATAATATATTTAATGTATCATTTAAAATATAATTTTTAGTTTATGCTTAATTTTAACTACTACAAATAGATCTAAATATATACTACATACACACTTCAACATGTACTATAAATAATTCTCAAGGTTTTAAAAAACGGTTTAACGGATTTAACTGTAAGGCAATAATTTCGAGTTAAAACGGTTTAAACGGAGTTATTTAACGGCTTTTAACAGTTTTAACGGTTTAAACGAAGTTTTTTACTTAACATTAAAGATTTTGATGAAGTTAAAACGGAGTTTAAACGGTTAAAATGAAGTTTTTTAAAAGCTTGATAATTCTTCATATTTACTGACTAAAATTTATATTAATATATCGTTCAAAACATAATTTTTGGTTTAGTCTTAATTTTCATTAGTATAAATAATATAGTCTTTATTAATTTTGTGTTGAAATTCATTCAATCTCAATATTACAATCCAAATCTTTATATTTTGTATAATAAAATTTTATACCTAGTATAATTAAGTCTTCATATCTATTATACTAAGTCTGACGCATATTTATTTAGTGCAATAAAATATCCTTATTGTGTTCTCTTCTATCTCTTAACCAATTTATTCGAATGAATACTCAAATTTTATCTTCTTGCTCCTAGAAATTGATCTAGCTCCACTTCTTGATCAATCGAGCTTCTAAATGTGAGTTTCAACATATTATCTTTATGCATAAGAAATGAAATGGTAATATGAATACTTAGAACATTAAGACACTTGTTTAAAGTTTCATGTATCATCTCCTTAATCTAGAGAAGATATTTGATCAATCTATTGAGACTCACCCGCACTAGATTGTTCCAATCGAATTTCTAACCGAGATATTTTCTACCTTAATTTCTTCCAAATCGTTGATCCATTTTATATGTAATTTATCTCATTGTGTTCTCCTCGTCGCTAGTTTTCCAATGATATTTAATATGAAGGGTAACTCTCAAATATGAGGGAAATACCATTGGATTTTGGTTCAAATGGGTCAAGTGCGTGACTCATATTTTTTTTTTTTTTTCCTTCAAATTTGAATTAGATAACAGTTAGAAAGTAGTTAGATTAGTTAAGATAGTTGGATATAGAAATTGAGGTATAAGAGCATCTTCAATGCAGCAATCAGTTCTAAATCTTTTATTACTGTCATATCAGATTTAATTAGAGAAATTGCTAATTAAAATTAATACTCTCCAATGTAAAAACCATCTCTAAATTTTATTTATATCAAGTCATTTAGTGAAAATAAAAAAAATAAATAGATTTAGCAAAAATGATCTCCAATGCTAAATTAAATGAGTTGCTAAATTAAAAATTATGATTAAAATTTCTAAATTAAAAACTACCTCTTTAATGTTAAAACTAAAAATAAACAATGATACATAAAAATAAAAATTCAATAGAAACTCTCTAATAAGCTTTTCTCTTAATAATAATAACGATAATAAGTGTGATATGATCTGACGATCTGTACTTGTCTATTATTCTACAATATACAATTATGGAAAGAACTGGCGTCTTCACATATGATATTTCCCTATTCCAATTTATTTAATTTCTCACTCGAAGAAAAACAAGAAAGACTCGCCTGTCGCCACTTTTCTCTTCTTGTCCGAGCAGGAGACAGCGAAGGGATTACTGGCGTCGTGAGAGGCTGCCATGGCGAAGTTCTCCTTCGACGACGGAGAAGACGAAGGCGGAGTGGCGAAGCGGAGAAAGACTCAAAGCGAAAGAGGAGAGGCTTCGAATCCCCCGTCTCGAAAGGCGATCGGAGGAGGAGGGGCTTCTAATCCTCCTCCTACTCCTCCTCAGACAGAGACTGGAGGAGTCGAAGAGATTGGAGTCACCATCGATCCCGACTTACTGGACTGCTCCATTTGCTTCGATCCCTTGTTCCCCCCGATTTTTCAGGTTTTCTTTTTCAAATACTTTTTCTCTGGAAATTTATCTCTCCTTTTTATTTATTTCTAATTTTTTTTCCAGTTTGCTTATCAATGTTATACGACCGAATAGAAATTTCTGTTTGGTTCTGAGGGTTTATGCTCTGGCAAGATAGCTACTGGGAACACTTATTTCACTTCTCCTTTCCTTTCCCTTCCCTTCCCTTCCTTTCGTCCTCTATTTGCTTACCTGATTCACTGTTAAACTTTCCAAAATATTTTCTTTTTTCTCATCACTTATTACCAATTTGTAAGATTCAAGAGACTAAATATTGAAACATGAATCCGGATAAAAGAAATTTTGCCCTTTGCGGCTTTGCAGATGCAAACATACAGGTTCATTCACAAGCAAGAATTTCAGTTGAAACATACAATTAAATTCGATACAACTGAAGCATTTTCTGTTAATTTTCTAGAACTAAAGGTAAACAAATTGCCCTTTACTTGTGGCAGTGGGCACAGCATTATTTCTATCAGTTTCTTTTTCATTTTTATTTTTTAAAGTTCTCTGATGAATATTCTTTAGTTCTATTATTTCTCAAAAATTAGCAAACAGCTTCAGCCTTTTTTTTAATAATATGAGTACATTATTCTCCTTAATATGGTGACAGCTACACCCAATGTTACCAACATGTTTTTGCACTTTCTACAAGCAGCTCCTGCTCCTGGTACCTAATTATTTTGTTGAACATCTAGAAATAACAAATGTTAGCATTGCATGGGCATATCAACAAAAGTCATAGTACTTTTGAGTGGTTTTAACATGGTCACAGAATAAGCTGAAATTATATAAGGACATTGATGTGCTAGATTCTAACTTTCTATGTTTGTTAGAATTGAAAAGTAAGGTGGTTGGTAACAATATGACTAGTGTTCTGATAATTTTTCCCCATTCTGCAAAGTGCGGTACACTCGAAATATTACAAATGAAAAACTGAGCAAATTCATCTGCTTTTGCAGTGTATGAATGGTCATGTGGCGTGTCCCTCATGCTGGTCAAAACTACAGGACAAGTGCCACACCTGCACCCTGCCTGTATTGTCTCGTAATATTGCCCTTGAGAAGGTTCTCGAATCAGTACATCTCCCTTGCACCTATGCCCACTTGGGTTGCCGCATGTCAGTTTCCTACTCACAAAAACATGTGCATACTGATACGTGTAAGTTCGGTCCATCTTCGTGTGCAATTCCAGGCTGTACTCATAAGGTCTTTTCAGGTGCGCATCTTTGATTGATCAATAATTTGTGTTGTCCTGGTATTAGTACAACTAATCCATTTTCATGTATAAAAGCAAAATGATAAACAGAATCCAGTTTCAACCTCTGAAATTTGCTGAAACTATAATTGTAAATAAACATTTCATCAGCTTTAGAATTTTTTGCAAAAATCTCCCTTGAAAATGGCTAACTGAAACTTGGGGGCTCAAATAGTCAAATCTACCACAGCAATTGTATGGTAGAGCTTCTTAAAAGCAATTGTCTCATGCAAGCCTTGATAGCTTAATCTTGATTTCTCTGTTATGATTCTTTTTTCTGGTTTATGCACAATATTGTAGGGGAATGGCTAGGACATTTTCTGGAAGACCACAGGTTTCCTAGCAGCTACTTCATTTATGGTGAATCCTGCAAGATAATGTTTAACCAAGGGGATCCGTTTTTTACGTTATGTGGACCCAATAAGAATCTGCTCCTGCTTGTTAATGAACCCTTCCTGAATATCGGGAATGCTCTCTCCTTGTATATCATCGACTTGCCCCATCTCTGCAATAATGTTTTGTCATATGAACTTGTGGTGTCTACTGATTCTGGTACAAGTTCGGTGCAGTTGAAGTCGCAAGCTGGTTCCATTAAGGAGTGGAAGAAAGGCCAATTGAGCCATTCTTTCCTTTTGGTGCCATTAAGATTTTCAGTGTCAAGTCAGTTGGAGGTACATGTTTTAATCAAAAAATGGGATGTAATCTCGTTAGAGTGAAGAAGATGAGCTTTCTAGGATGATTTTGTAAATCTGTATATATTACTCATTTCTAGGGTTTTGAAATGAAGTTTGTAATCAGCAATTTAGCATTGCCAGTTTGCCACAGCTTAATGTGGAGTGATGTTGTGCAATGCTACTCCAATTTGATGCACATCGAGATATGCACCTTGGGAGTTGGTGCTTAAGGTCGTCAATGACATCTTTTTGGCCGTTTATTTGACTGTATATATTCGATAAGACGGATATGGATAAGGTTATATTTTCGTTAGGTCATCGGATATGGGTATGGGTAAGAAAAAAAATTTCGTTAACTTATCGGATATGAATATGAGTAAGGGTTTTCGTTATCCATTATCTATTGGGTAAATTATATAAATATATATAGTTATATATATGTAAATATGATTATTTTATATTTTTAATAAATATCATATAATTCTTTTCATTGAATTATTTTTATTTTTACTCATTATCTACCGTTACATGTTCATTATCTGAAATTCTTAATGGGTAAGGATAGTGTATGGATAAAGAAAATTTTAATGGGTATGGATAGGATACGGATAAAGAAAATTTTAATGAGTATGAATATGAAAATATCTTTACCTGTATCTTACCCTACTCTACCCTACTCTACCCATTGACAGCCTTATAATGATGCTCAATGAGAGGGGTGAAGTGTCGAATAATAGTGAGCTTGAAGGTTATTAACTTTTTGAAAGTCTATGAGAGCTGCTTGCTACTTCGCCGTGGTGATGTTATATAAACTAGGGGAATCCATATCCTCTGTTGCGCTGCACCGTGCAGCGAAGCACATGGACCGTTGGATTTTGTCGTGATTCGAGTCAGCACAGATCTCAAAGTGATCCAACGGTTCACGTTCTGTGCAGCGCGGTAATGCGCGCGGAGGAACATGACTCAAACTAGAGTGGGGATCATTTGACAATGGTCATTTTGATGATTTTGATAATTAATTTTTAAATTAATATGAGGAAAATTTAAAAATAGAAAAAAACTTTTATGGATATGTTTTTCTTACTTATAGATTGATAATGATTTAAATTTATATAATTTTATTATCATTTGATACTTCATTAATGTTCATTAAAATTTTATATAATTTATAACGGTTATAATTTGACGGACTTTGATGGACTATCAAACGATAATGAAATTATATGAATTTTGAATCATCATCGATCTATAAGTATAAAAACATATTCATAATTTTTTTATTTTAATTTTTTTGTATTTATTTAAAAATTCATTGTTAAGATTGTCAAAATAACCATAGTCAAGTGATCTCTTCCTAAGGCCCTGTTCGAATTTTACCCAGCCTCGTTATTGTTCACGTGAAAAATAAAAATTTAATTCAACTAAATTTTATTTCTTCCACATACATAATTATTTTAGTTCAAAATCCATCCTCATTTTCACTTGCGGCTCACTCATTGTGATGGCGCCGTTCCTTAGACGCATGAGTGCATTATCAAGCGGCCTCATTTAAATTTTAAAATTCAAAAATCGACTATTTCCGTCGGTCAATATAGGTTGAGGTTGTCGACTCGAAAGTAATATTTTTGCCCAAATTAATTTTTACAAGTGATATCTGAGCACTAACAAACCCCGATAATTTCGTACAAAATATAAACTGATGGCGAACAAACAACAAATGCTCAGAACATGAATTGCTTTGTATTTACGTATTTTGTACTTCTCTTGGTGTTACGCTCTTAAGATATCTTGCGTGATTGATCCTAGAAAATTGTCCAAATACTATATTATATTTTATACAAATTTAGTGTCATTTGGTATTTAAACAGGAGAGTATGATCTGTCAATAAAAACTTATTTGACAACCATGACAATTAATAACAAAGAATATCAAAACAAAGAAAAAAATAAAAAATAAATCTAGTAGCCAACCCGGTTCCATCTCAATTGAAACGATATCACCTCTCAATTGGCTAAATGGATACATCTCATCCGTATGACTTTTGAATAGAACAATTGATTGCTAATAATAATGGATGCCCAACCAACTTTTAATAGCATAAACTGAAAAGGAAAGATCGTTTTAAAGTGATTTATAATATTTCTTTTGCTTTATCAAAGTAAATAACAAGAAAGAACACGTTTTACGTATATATTTTAATCTCCGACAAAAAACGACATAAGAAATCGACTTTTAAAAAAGAAATAAAAAAGTCATAATAATAACCATAATACAAGATTAAATATTCATAATATGCTTATTAATAAGATAAGCTATAAATAAGATCACACTTAAATCTTGTAAACATTTCAAATGATAATCTAAAATCGGATAATCAGAAGAGAAGAAAGGGAAATTGTCAAAAATAACAATGGAAAAATGTTTGAAAATGACGAAACGGGTCCCACGTGATAAATTATTATTTTTTTTGCTTTTCCTTCGCTTTCTTTTCTTCTCACTGCCGAGTGTACGTCTGTCAATGAAATTTTTTTGGTAATTTATCTGATCCGTATTGTATCTAATAAAATAAGTGTGAGCAAAATTTTATTTTCATCAAGTTATTGGATATATATATAGGTAAAGATTTTTTTTTTTAATTTATCTGATAAAAGTACAGATAAAAGTTATCTCATACCTCTTATCTATACTTCACTCTACAGAAAATAAGTATAGATAATTATATTATAATTTTTTTCGATGCTAATTACATTATAATTTTTTTTTCATTTTGAAAGTTATTTGGCTGTTTATCTGATCCGTATTATATCTGATAAGATAAATATGAGTAAGATTCTATTTTTGTTAGTTTGCACGGACAAGTAGTGTCCATGAATGATATATTTTTGATATTTAGAATCGATATTTCAGAGTGACAGAGGAATCGATGAAGATGTTAGTCATAGAATGAGAGCCGGATGGGTGAAATAGAGACAAGAATCTGATATTATCTGTGATAAGAAGATCCCAAATAAACTAAAACGTAAGTTTCATAGGATGACGATTAAGTCTGCGATGATGTATAGCGTAGAATGTTGAGTTACAAAAGGACAACACATTCAGAAGATGAGTATAGTTGAAATGCGGATGTATTGGATATATGGCCACATAAGGAGAGATCAAATAAGAAATGATGATATACAAGACAAACTTAGGGTAACACAAATTCAAAATAAAATTGGTCCATTATCGTTTGCGATGGTTCGGTCATATCCAATGAAAATCTCTTTAGGACAATATATGGTGATATTCTAAGTCGTCCTGAAAACCAAAAAGAGAAAAATGTCGACCGAGACTGATATGAGATGAAGTAATAAAAAAGGATTTGAAGTGATGAAATATATCAAAAAGATTGCTTTTGATATGAGTACTTGGAAGACTGTGATTCATGTATTAAATTATGATTTAGGAGTTAAAATTTAATAGTAAAGTTATAGACTTTAGATTCTTAATTTTTTAGTTTTAGATTTTAAAATTTTAAAGTTTAGAATTAAGGATTTAAAAATATATTTTATAATGTAGATTTATTATACTATTTATTATTATTATTATTATTATTAGAATTACTATTATTGTTAGCATATTATTAGCATTATTATTATCATATTGTCATCATCATTATAATTTATTTTTATTTATTATTATTATTATTATTATTATTATTATTTTCATCATCATCATTATTAATATTTGAGAATTAAGATCTCTGATCTTATACTTTCAGATTAGGTTTTATTTTTAGTCTATTTTAATTTATTTAAAATTATAAATTTTATTGTTATTGTAAGTTATAATATGTATAAAAAAAAATTCATTAATTTATCATTAAGATAGTTTTCGTTAGCCACTGGTAGCCCATTGATAGCCCTAGCCGCCCCTCGGTGAGTGCTAGAGGTGGCAAGTCGGTTTGATTTTCCGGAAGAAATCGGGTCGGGTCGGTCGGGCCGGGTCGGGTCAATTTACATGTTGTGTTTTTTCAGATCGTTGATAGATTTCGATTGGATTGAAGGCCATTTGATCTCGGGTCGGGTCGGGTCGGGACGGGTTCGGGTCGGGTCGGATCAGTTTGACTTTCTTAAAAAATTGAATCGGATCAGATTCGGGTCCGGACGGGTCGGGCGGATTTATCGGGTCGGGTCGGGTTCTGCCACCTCTAATGAGTGCTGAGTGCTGACCAATCCTTTTATTTTTTTTCTTGCCGAACCTCCCGCTCTCCCCATTATCGACTTGTCGCATCCCTCTTTCCCCTCTTTCAGATTCCTCCTCCTCCTCCTCTTCGACTTCCCCTCTTCTCCACGTCGATTCCGATCTCTGCCATCACGCTACACCGAACCGGGCCACCCACGCATCTGGCCGCGCGCTACGTATTCGCCGGTGACCTAGCCGGGGCGAAACCCTAGGCGACACCGGAGCGAAGCTTCTCCTCCGACCTTTACAGGAGCCGAGATATTCCACTCAGGTTGTGTATCTGACCAACCTGAGTTTATAAAAAATAATGTACGAAGGTGTAGGATTTGCAATCTGACTTTACAAAACAGGTTCTCTATGCGCATGCAGAAACTGTCCCTTCTGTGCCGAGTACCAGTTGGAAAAGGGGATCTGAACATGCCTCTGAGTCAATTGACTTGTATTTTGTTTAGTTGACCGAAATGGAACAAAAATTGTGCAATCCACTGTGATATGATTCAAAATCGAAAAATCAAAACAACATTGTTATAGTGATTGATGGTACCTTTTGATACCAATTAAACTAGAGACTTTATTGTTATCTATCTGTTGTTTGATATTGAATTGATTATGATAATTGGCATCATGATATTTTATTAGATGGTAAAGAATTTAGAATGGATTCTAATGATAGATTCTTTGATCAGATTTTATCCAGGCAGGTCAATCTCAAATGGATGGTTCATATCTGCCGTAACCCTCCCGCAAATATTTACTGTGGTTGAAGCATCAAATACTAACCAAACTGCTCTCTGTCTCCCTAGTTCCCTTTGCAAGGTTAGTGACCCGATCTTTCTTCAATCTCCATTTCTCTCTCTCTCTCTCTCTCTCTCTCTCTTTCTCTTCCTTACTAGGTTCTCAACATATCAGATGACTCTGTCTAGGTAAGTTTCATCTCTCTCTCCATTTCTCTTCCCATTGCGTGATTTCTGGTTATCCTGATCTTTTGCTCTTTTTTTTTTAAAAATAAATTCTTCCGGCAGCGCTATAGAAGTATCTCAACTGCTAAAACCATAGAAATAGTTTGTAAAAGGTTGAAGGTGGCAAGGTGAAAAGCTCTAGATATTGATATTATGAAACAGAGGTTAACCAAAATGAAATTGGGTTTGTGTGGACTCAATTACTCAATTGACAGTATAATTGAAGCCAGATTGCATTGTGAGGCTTATGATGGCTAACTTAAAATACATATTATGAAATCATGATGATTTTGTTAATCCATTTATTTGTTGTTGTTTTCATATCTAGGTGGTAGCATCAATTATATCTATGCTTGTCGACGGCAGCATCACAGCTCAGAAGACATATTATGAAATCTTGTCGGTGAGTGAAGGTGCCAGTATTGATGAGATCCGTACTGGGTACAGAAACGCTTTGCTCTGCACTCATCCCGACAAATTACTAACACACTCTAACTTGTCTGGGTCCAACAACAATAAACAAGATTTTCTCATCGTTCAAGAAGCATGGGAGGTACTTAGCAATTCCCAGTCTAAATCTCAGTATGACAAGGAATTAGCTGCATCAAGGCAGAAAGTTGATGTCATAGCGAATGAAATTGAATTAGAAGACATGAATTTAGAAATTAATGATGATGATGTGTATGAATTTGTATATCCTTGTAGGTGTGGTGATTATTATGGAATTAGTTCAGTAGAGTTGAAAGAGATGGGAGTTCTGTTAGGTGAGAATGGAGAGGTACAAATCAATGGTTGTAACTTTGTACCTGTTTCGATTATCCTGCAATGTGGGTCGTGTTCGCTTAAAGTGCGTCTTTTAATCGAGGCTAATGCATGAGTTTTTGAATGATTCCTTATACTGATTTCTCCTTAACGCATGAGTCTTGGCAGCAAGGTCCCTTGTTAATTTTGTCATTTGTCAATTCAAACTTTATTTTATTTTAAAATCTATAAAAGTATCTTCATTCTATCGATTTGTTGCATTTAATTATTTCTTTTCCAGTGTTCCTTGATCTTTCTGATGATAGATTCCTTGAACGTTATGAGCATTTAATGTTGACTAAACATATCAATTTGATAAAGAGCTGGTAAATGCCTAAAGTAGAATCTGCTTTGATTTGCTTTATTTAGTGGAGTTTTTGGCCCTACTAATTTGTGATTTGACTTGGGAAGAAATGGAGGACGGTGAAAGGATTACAAATCAAAATTAGAATTTTTAAGGATGTGACACGGATTTTCTTCTGTCAATTGTGAAGGTGAGATGTTATTTTAGCTTTAGCTTTAAGATAAAAATGGCAATGGTTGTTTTAAACAATTTCATTATTATTTGACTAATTTGCAAAACAATTATCTTTGAATTTAATATTTTCTTTAGATTGTGAAATGCACATTATTTGATCTATGAAGATATATGTATTGGATAAGCTTGTAAGATAATTGAAGAAGCGTCAATTAGGATTAGTAAATAATCAAGATGATTGATTTAATATTGAGGCTAAAATAAGGAAAATAAATATATATTATATCAATATATAATTTTGAACCACTTTATCTACTTAATTAAATAACATACATTAAATGTTATAACAAAACTTGATAGTTGTACAGACTTTTGTTTAGTGACTTGAGGCAACTCAATAGTTGATAGTTGCATGTCCGTAACATCTTATCTGGGAGATGTAAGGTTTGTTATAGCTAAATTTCATTATATCTTGTGTGCTCTCACTTTTTCATTTATTTTAATTTTTAATATTGAATTGCTAAACAACCCATGCAATTATATTGTGCATCAATTGAGAATATGTTAAAAGGTATTAAAAATCATTCTCATTATTCTCGTTATCATTAACGTCAGTATCATTGTCACTATTATTATCATTGATTTTTTATATTTGTGTTATATCTATGATTTTAGATTGAATTTTATTTCTAGTTTATCCCAATTTATTTGAGATTAAAGATTTTGTTGTTATTGTATATCAAAAGATATTAAAAGAGGATCATTAAATCTAGATCTAGTCATCTAGTGCCATCTCTGCCGAAATTTCTTAGGCCAAAAATCTTTTCATGTGAAAGAAATTACCAGGGTTTCTTGGCAATTTGTATTTTATCCAACTAATGTAAACGGTTAGTCTTCCTTAATACAGACATATGCACACAGACTTTTGGGCACTGTAGTGTTGATGTAATTTCTTAACTATTTACATCTTATTCTAATAATATTATATCTCTCTGTCAGTACTTCTTATCGTTTTTCTTTCTTCTGGAAAAATCTCCATCTGCATTACTACAGCATTAGGTTCCAACCAGACTGTTTGGATGTTTTGATGCATGAGCACAGATCAGTTGATTCTGCTTGGATATTCGCTTTTCAAAGTAAAGAAGTTAAACTACAGATTAGCTCGATAAAATATATGAACTGAAAAGTTCCAGAATTTAAGATATAATCACAAAACAAAGCTAAATTATTATGCAATTATCACATGAACTGGGCAGCTCAATATTTTCATATTTTGTGACCCACAATCAGGTAAGGTTGAACATAGTTTGAATTTGTTTGAAGTCAATATTTGTGACCGCAATCATGTAATGTTCTACATAGTTTGATCTTGTTTTGTCTATGATAATAACTGTGATGATGTAAAGCTGGCAATCCAGTTTGGCATCTTCTCATTTGTTTTACCACGTATCTGAACCCAAACAGTTCTATGATTATGTTTTTGCACAAAAACAATCTTCCAAGTGGCCATAGAACTCACCTATAGCAAACAAATCTACCTCTCTGTATTACCGCATAATCTTTACATTAATACGGTTATTTGATAATGGCTTTACAAATAAATATGAAATAAAATTTAAAAGTAGAAAAATAAATTATTGATTGATAAGGATTCAAATTTTATACAATTTTATTATCGTTTGATAGTTTTTAAAGATCATCATAATTTTATACAATTTATAATAATTTCAATTTGATGATCTTTAATAGGACACCAAATATTAATGAAATTGCATAAGATTTGAATCGCTATCAATATATAACTAAAAGAACGTATGTATAAATTATTTTTTTTTTTATGTTTTTTTAAAATTTATTTAAATATTTATTAACAAGATGATCAAAATAGCCATTGTCAAGCAATCCTTCCCGTTTGGAAAAAGGATAAAAAAGGCAATCAGGCAACTATTTAGTCCGGTTTATGATATCATACGGTTAACCTCTGAAAGTACTGATGTAAGAGTTCAGGTAATGTCACTTCAAGAGACCTTCATCTCTTACTTCCATTTTAAAATGATAAAACAAGAGTCTTATTCTCTACCCCAAAGGTTGTTATTCTAATTCAAAACCCTTTTAGTTGAGAAGCCTCTGTTGTGCATGTCATTGTCTATCCAGAAAACTCCAATTATATAAGTTCTCACATATATCCTATGCTTCTTTAGAAAGAGGTAGTAGGTAAAAAAGAAAGCTTAATGCCTTGCATAACAAATGAAGCTTACATTAAGCTTCCCTCAATTCGCTGTAAATCACTGCCTAGCCTGATAAGGAATTGTGTTAGTACCCCCTCTGAATTGAGCTCAGAAGATGAGGATACTTACTATGATCTTGATACCAAACATGTACCTTTCATCTCTCCCTCCGTTTTCTTTCTTTTGCTTCAGTTGATTATTTATATTATATTCATTCGTATATGATTTTGTTAAAACCAGCAATTAACTAATATTCCAAAAATAATTCATGAAAAAACAACAAGAAGCAGATCATACATTCATTACACTAAATATCGTGACATAAGAAAAATGTTTTTGCGCACACTTTCTATTTGTTCTCTCAGATGATATTAAAGGAGCTAAGAAGCCGGGGCATGAGAGCCAGCTCCAAGCCAAACGAGAACTACTCGGCAAAACTCATCTGGTCATTCTTCCCACCTACACCTGAAAATACTGACAAACAACAAGAGTTTGCAGATGCCACTGACAATGAAGACGAAAGCGAGGCCTTCTTTTCAGTAAAGAGCAACTTCTCACATTGTTCCAGCCAGGGAGCTATGGCCTCATGGGATGGGAACAAAGGCGCAATGGTTTATCAATCTGTGCTGGACGAATTCAAGCATTTGGAGGGGTGGCCGTTCGGGTTATGCCGCCGTTTGCTGGTGCTGCCTCCTCTACCCAATATGCCTGCCGACTCATGGATGTGGCATAGGAGGAAGTCTGATGTAAAATTTTCTGGGGTTGCTAACTGAAAAGCATGTGCCCCAAAATAAAAAGAATAAAAAAAAATTAAGATGAGGATGTGTGAAGACCAGTTGTTGTTGTTATTGTTGTGTTCAGCTTTCAATTCTTGGGGTTTAATATTCTATATTGCTATTGAAGTTTTGCGCATTTTGTGTACCACTTGTTTTGTGCCTTTTTACATGTTCTTTTTCCCCTGCTGATGGAGATTACTGGAATATATATTTCTATAAAAAGCAAATATCATGATGAAATGCATTCGCCAGCTCGCCTTCACTTCTATTTTGATACATGTCCTCATTATCAAACAAAATGACAACTGAATTGCTGAAGGAATTATAATTATATTTTTCAAAGGGAATATCTGGGAAATTTGGTGCGTCCCATTTGGTATTCAGCAAAGGTCTTTTTTCCGGTTTTCCCCCATTTCGGTTACTTTCCTAGTAAAATGACAATAGGAGAAACCAGACTCAATTCTTTTATCCCAGCAGACTCTGGATCTCTATTATGTATCACTTGAATGGTATCGTGCAACTACTAATTAGATGAATTAATAAACTATGGTTAAATTGCATACTAACCATTACAGATTTTCTCGATTCATTTTCCTAATAATGCGCACATATGTTTAGAAGCTTCAGCTCTCTGTTATTACTTATTTTGTGTTCTTTGTTCCAAACTGGCAATAGAGATGTATCCGGAGAGCTAAGTACAATTCAGAAGCTAAGTCTGATGTTATGAAATCAGAGAAGATCCGATCAGAGAAGGAATGACTAGACACATAAAGGCAACTCATGGAGGTGATTGGTAACCTGTATCTCTGGTGGCCTTGCGCACATCTCTGGGTCTGTGTATATAGTTATTTTTCCTTCTGTAGTTAGGATCTAGATTCTAATAGGTTTAGTACTTTTAACAGTGATCAGATCTTTTTACTGAACAAAAAAAAAACATATTCTGTATGATTGTGCATGATGTAATTTTGAGCTCAATTTTTGGAACCATAAAAAATTTCCTGATCAGTGATGACCAAGAGAAGTAAAAGATTTACATTTTACAGTACCAGATGTGTCTATTCCACTTATGTACACATCAAATATCAAAATTTCAGATTCTTCATTCTAAGACATCACATATGTAATATTTACCTCGGAGGAGGTTTTCAATGTTTTTGTGTATCATAATATATTAAAATTTAACAATCAAATTTTAATTTCAACCGTATATCTAATTAATTTTGTGCGTATCATAACGTGCTATTGTTTTTTTTTCAGTTGCTGATGACAAAAGTTCAAAAAAAAGATGACAAAAGTTCACATTTTTTTTGAACTCCAATCTGTTTAGAAAAAAATATCGGTGGTAAAAGAATTATTTTCTTCAGCACTAAAGAAAACATTTTGACCATTTTAAAATCATCAACAACAAAAAACATAATTTGTCTTTGAAATAAATTCCTTTGTCAGAGCGCATATGTTTTGAAGCTATGGCATGAAAAACATGTCTTCATCGGCTAAAAGACGTCAGCGTGACGCATTGCGTTTGTATAACCCCCAAGCTATATTACGGATGCGAGTATCCTATTTGATATGGTGCGGATGCGGGTGCGGCGATATAAAAAATTTAAAAAATTTCGGATATGAATGTGCTATATTAATAAATTATTATATAAAAATAAAAAAACAAATGATATAATAAATAAAGTCGGGAAGAAAATGTTATATCATATTAATATATAAATAATTCAAATACTATAGCAATAAAGAGAACATGATATAAATTTCACTTAGGAACATATCAGAGGAGTATTAACAAGTATCGAGGGCGTATTCTTGATCAAATTCATCAAAATACTTTGAAAAAAATATCATGAACGTATCGGAGGTGTATCAGAACGTATAAGAGCATATTTGAGTGTATCAAAGTTGTCAGGATATTTCGATACGCCAGCTGAAATATCGAATGCGTATCGGATACGTTGGTGTTTTGCCGAATCTGGGCAACACTGGCCTCAAGTGTCCAAGTCCCCACTTAACTTTTCCTTCGACCTCATAAACCTCTCTCTTAAATATAGAAATTATCATTATGTTTAAAGATAGGATTAAGTCCAACGCTTGCCCTCTTTTCTTTTCCTTAAATAATCTCCTTCCCGTGGTCAGTGTAGAATCCCTCTAACACAGCACATCTCATCCCTTCCTTTCTTCCAACTCTGAAGCTTTGAAACCTTTAGTAATTACTAGGTCCATATCATAATCAATTTTCTCATTCCCTCTGAAAGAGAAGGCAAGTGCTTTTTTTTTTTTAAATTTTATTTTCAGTAGGTTCTTCAGGCGCTAAACATTTGCTTAAAAAAATCACTAGAATTGAAAAAACTAATTTTATTCGATGTTGATAATTTGTTAGCACACGGTTTAAAGCTTTCACCTTATCTCACTTCTCTTCTCCTCTTATTATAACTGTAACAACTGAGAAACAAGGGATGAATTAAGTGAACATGTTTACCAGAATTTGGTGATCAGATTGATCAGAATTCTCATTACTCAGTTCTGCTTCCAACTTTTCAGGATTTATCTAGTCTTTTTATTTAGTATATATCTGACAAGTAATTCCACAATTCGTCATTGCAAATCCTGAATTTTTAGGGCAGCTTATTTCTTTGTTAAATTTTAAGACACTGTCAATTTGAGAATACTTTAGGAGAACTGTGAATGCTACAATTAATGTCTTTTTCTAAGGTGAGGGACCCAATTTGTTTTATTTTAGGTGTTTATGGATGGTACCATGAACGGGGTGCAGAAATATATGTGTTTTTCATTTCTTGGTTTTGAAGTATTGTTCTGATTTTTTAATTTCTTTGCTGGTAATTTAACTGGTAATAATGATATTATGAGTTATGATGATAACTGTTACAAGTTATAATGACATTATGTGGATAAATAGTTGTCAGCTTATTTGTTAGACAACTAATAATTTGGACATCACGGATGAGGGTAAGATACGACCAAAATCAGGAGACAAAAGATTACTGGTAAATTAGTAAATGTTATTGGTTAATTTGCGTGTTCATCCTCTAATATGTAATCACTTGAATATATGTATGTGAGCAAAATGGTATATATCTTCAGCTCTTTGTTGTTAACTTATTTTTGAGTGTTTTCTGACTTCCTAGCACCCTATGAATGTTTTCTCCGGATCCATATCCTTCAGCGTTTTCGGACAAACATACCTGTCTAGTCGCAAACTCATATATGTAATATGTGAGGTCTCACCCAAACTTGCAAATTGAATAAATGTTAGGACACCCGTAAAATATTCCATGTAAAATAACCTTGCCGAAGAAGCCCTTAATCCCCAATTATGGTATAGAATGATATATATTTCACTTGCTGCGCAGTATTGCTGCCGATTCAATAGAGCAGGTGCGGTTAGTACGCTTGTCTTTCACTTGTGTTAATTTATTTATTGAAGTATGCCATGCAATTTACTTGATTTAGTGACAAGATTTTAATTTATAAAATTCTGTTTTAATCTTTTGATAAATATAATGAGATTATAATATTTTCAGTGAGACAAGTTGGGGGTGTAAATAGACCAGCTGGTTGGATGAGTTTCATATAGGTTTTAAGAATTAATCTTTAATCTAGTGGTAAAAAATAATACTTTTGTATGAGAGGTCGTGAATTTGAAATTCAGATAAAATTTTTATGAACAATTATGAAATTTGAGAGCTTAACTATCATCTTTCCAATAAAAAAAATATATAGGTTCCAATCTGATAGATGTTATTTGGATTATAATATTTTCAATTTGTAACTAGCCAATAAAACTAAAAAAATATCATTCAATTTTTGTTTTATTAAGTGGTCAGGTTATGTGAATTTCACAAGTCTTTTTTTATTGACAAAATTCTGTAATTTAAAAAATGGTGTCAGGATTAATAATCGAAAGAAATTATGATAATATTGCTAGAATGAGATTCTGTTGCACATCGATCGGTACTAATTTAACTTCACTAGAAGATATGAATGCGTTTTTAAAAAAAAAAAATAGGGCTCCCGGCTCCATTACCTTACATATCAAAGATATTAATTTTGTATTTATTACCAATTAAATATTGAAGCGCCAAATCAATTTGAATTAAAGATTTCAAAGTAGGTTTTGTAAACGAGCTGAGTCAGATCAAAATTGAAATCGGTTCGTTAACTTAATGAATAAAAAATACTATCATGAGATTGACTCATTAAATTAATAAGCGTCTCGACCTGCTTCATTAATATTTTATTTAATAATTAATAATATTTTATATAAAATATAATCCATATCATCATATAAAATCTAAATCCGTTAATTTGCGGCTAGGATCAGTCCGATCAGTTGGGTCACTCTTACACCGTAGATTAGAGACAAATCCGGACATTCTTTTGTGATTTTTGAAGCAGTGGCCAGAGGAAGCGTCTCTTTATAGGCATTGCACAGCCTCTCCCAACTTCTCCTTGGACCCCCTAATTAACCTCTTAAATATAGAAACTGTCGTTAGGTTTAAAGATCTGAGTGCCTATGTTATGCTCTAAGATCGATTCAAGATGAAATGTAACCGAGAATGGCAAGAATTTGCATTGATAACAGCAACAAGAAAAGAAAGAACAATTGAGAGAGATTTAGAGCAAGATTTGACCAAGAATTCTATTAATTTTCTATTAATCTTCATCATAATTATATATGGGAGAATGTTTACATATTTATAGGAGTTAATCTCTATCTAATTCTAGTTTATTTGCCCATCTGTCTCTTTGCTTATTTTAATCCAAAAGCTCCAACGGTCAGAAACCGGGTCAGGTTTTAATTTAAACTGATCATGTGGGGCTCACTGGTCAGTTGCTCTGAGGTTTTAATATCCTGACCGCTCCCAATTGCCCGCCTGCCCGATTCTTTAATTATGTGAGTGCTTCCTCCCTCTTCTCCATTGACTGAAATAATGTCAATACCGGTATCTGACACTCTCCCTCTCTCGAAATTCTTCTTGTCCTCAAGAATAAAGTCAGAAAATCACCTAGCTTATTTTTCTAAACTCTATGCAGGGAAGGCTAAATATGCTGACTCGTGGATGTGGCATAGGTGAAAATTTGAGGTCAAATCTGCTGGAGTTGCTACTGAAGTGAAATTGAAATTAGGTTACGCATGTGCTCCAAAATAAAAAGAATTAAAAAAAGAACTAAGATGAGGATGAGCAGAGAGCAGAAGCGCGAGGATTTTTTTGTTGTCCGACTCGATTCTAATTTCCAAGCCAACTGTTCTCCCTCTGTGTTTAAAAATATTGAGGCTGACTTCATAACATTTTAGATATACAGATTTTTTTAATTCTAGTAAATAAAAAAAAAAGAAAATTGATAAGAATACTTCGAAATTATACGTGAATAGTCTGGACCAAGTTTGAAACTCGGTCTCATGTGTTTTAATCGAGTTTCAAACTCGGTACTAGATGTTTTTGGAACACAAACGTAAAAATAAGTACCTGAACCCGAGTTAAAAACTCAGTCAAGACTATTCATGCATAATTTTGGAGTGTTCTTATCAATTTTCTATTTTTATTTTATTTACCAATTAAAAAAAATCTGTTAGATATAAATGTTTTCTTCGAATCTATATATTTTGTGGTAGTATTTTTAAATGTGGCCGTAGATGCATATGCGGTTTATAAACCACACTCAAAATGCTATGAAGTTTCAGTATACAGATTGTATTATATTATAGAGTTATATCGCCCATTATAGAGAGAATATAATGGATCACACATGCGGCCACAATAAATTCCATCGCATCAAATCTGAAGAATTACTTTTCACAGTTTTTTCCTCCAAAATACCTTCAGTAAGGGTGTACAATGATCATATTAATATTTTTTTATGAAAATTTAAATCCAATTTAGTTATATCGGGTTAAAAAAAACTTTTTAGCTAACCACTCATAACTCAATCCAACCCATATAATTTCTTATGGGTTTTTCAGGTTATATGAGTTATACGGTTGATATTTTAGTTAAATAATATATATATATATATATTTTGTTAATATTAGATAATATATATTATTAATATATCACAACTCAAAGATGAGAAAAATAAAAAAAATATGAAAAAATAATGATTATTTCATATTAATTATAAATAATGAATTAAAAAATGAAGTATTTATCATATTTTAAGATAAATATAATAAATAATTAATATTATAAAGAAAGTGATATATAATATTAAAAAATAAAAATATAATAAAAAATTACTTGATAATAATTAAAATATAATATAAAATTTTAACTCTTAAATAATTATTTTACTGATCATCAATAAATTATATATATAATATTTAAAAAATATATATTATATATGATTATACGGTCGGGTCCGAATTAGATAAGTTTCTAAAAACAAACACATAATCCAACTCAACAAATCGGATTAGTTAAAATCACAATTCATACCCAATCCGATAATTTCTCAACCCGACAAAAAATGAATCAGATCGGATAAATTGAACAGGTCACACGAAGAAGGGTTTACAAATTTGATATACACCTCTAGTCTTCAGCATAACTCGAACTAAAGCCATGCGCTAGAGTCATTGTACAAATTCATTGAACCACACTATTTTGGTTTGACTTATAATTATTATATATACAGTTAAAATTTTATAAATATAAATACGCATATACGGCGACACATATGCGTTATACGGCATTCTTTTGCATGCATTCTTTACTAGTTAGGGAATTTTGTGATCATTTTATTGTGTACAGAGACAGCTAGAACCAATTTGTTTTCACGAGTGTGATAAGTATTTGCCTTTTTTATCCTCGTCTTGTATATTATCTTGATGTGTCTGACGTCTTAAAATGAAAGAGGCTCCAGCTTTTTCTGTAAATTGGTATTACTTCGTGTGGAGTTCGGAGCTTTACACGACTGTTCACACGTCTCTTTATTTTTTCTCGAAAATGTAAAAGAAAAGAAAATCATGCTATATACATGCGACTTTTGTCATCACTCGCACTCAAAATACTTTTATGCGTTTCCTCTAAAAATCTCAACCTTAATTTGAAACGTCCCAACCAATCCATCTTTTTGGTGTTGCTTCACAACTTCTTGTTGATGTTTCTTTAATCTAGAAACTGCAAAAGCCAAACTCAAGCATATTCACTCATGTTGCAAATCTGAATAATCAACTGGATAAAAATGCAGTTGAATTGAATTTTCACCTACAAATTCCACTCTTTTAATGTCCTTGGAAGTTTCATCAACAATCCATTATGTATGTGTTGCTAACGCAAGCACGTGACAACAGTTGGTCCTTCCACTATTTTGACATATTCGTATCATGTTCCTAGAAGCATGCATCATATTGAAAACGATAATTGCCTCTATTTTTGGTAAAGATAGGATGAGATCATTTCTTGTGAGTTATAAACAGAGTAGGTTGATATCATCAATGCAATAATGATGGGTTGGTTTCTCAAGTGATTTGAAGTCTGTCAAACTACTTAAGTGACTTTAGCAGCTGAATAAATGCACTAGACAATGGGAAGATATATAAATCGATTGAGTTTATTACGAGTATTTAGAAACAGAAATAAGTGGAAGTAGTAAGAAAAATATTTTCTCTTCTTTTGCAGTTCAGATATTCAGTTCGGCGCTGTTGATATAAATCTAATGAGCATATAATTAGCAAGGGTTTTATAATTTGGAGGTCCTCAAAAGTTAGAGGATTGATTTAATCTAGTACTTAATTTATTAAGTGGTCATTAAATTATGATTCTGCCATTTTCAAATTTAAAACAGCCAAATAACCTAATATTAGCATCATAAAAGTCTAATTTGCTAAAATATACATATGTAATTAATACTTCATGTAGTACATAAAAAATAAATACTTAATATATGATTCAAGTACCACCATGTCTTAATATAACATGTTCTTATTTTTATGCTGCCAGCTTAAAAAATTGCGTAATCAAAATATTGATATTATATTAATTTTAGTAAATATACAGTAGAATACGAGAGTAACATATTGTTGTTAGGCCCCGCTAAGTGCAGTTTATAGCAACTAAGCCATGAGAACCCCGAAATACGATGAAATATCATCATCATCGCTATTTTGAAGCTCGCTAATTATTATATTCTGGTTTGCTAATAGGAAAGTTACTTTATAGAAAGGCATTGAAGTACTTTGTACATTGGACTATTTTAACAACTGTACATTTTGAACGTAGTCATGACCTAAATGCAATCCATCAATAAAAATAGTCTTTACACCGTTAAATATGATTTTATCTTCTATCCTATGATACAGTAGCAGACTGAAACTTTTTATAGCATAGTTGAAGTTAATTCTAGAGAATTTTATGTTTAATTACATCGAATGTTCAGATCATTCACCCAGAAATATGAAACTGGATTTTCTCTTCTTATCTTTACTATATATAAAAAGAGTTAAAAGTGGGTGGATGCATTATGTATTTATGTATACATTTTGGAGCTAACCTAACTTATTTATTCTAAAGAAGCAAAGAAGAGCATATATAGTTTGCCTCTTCATTTCCTTTTCTTTATCCCTTCGACACACAACTCTCTCAAATACTCCCTATCCCATTTTTCTCATGGACTCTAATACTGAAATTCTCCATGACTTTTCTCCTTTCTTCAAGATCCTAAAAGATGACAGCATACAGCGTCTTGTTGGCACTACATTTGAGTCAGGTAGCCGTGATACGGCCACTGGAGTCGCATCCAAAGACGTCACCATTGATTCAGATTCCAACCTCTCCGTACGTCTTTTCCTTCCTCCAAATCCCTCAAAAGAAAAAAAACTTCCCATCCTCATATACTTCCACGGAGGCGCTTTTGTTCTGGAATCAGCCTTCAGCTCAACATATCATGCATATGTCTCATCGCTCGTCTCTAACTGTAATGTCCTTGCCATTTCGGTTAACTATCGTCTTGCACCAGAGCACCATCTTCCAGCTGCCTATAATGACTCTTTTGCTGCAATAAAATGGGTTCTGTCTGGAAAAGATGATTGGATTTCTGAATTTGGTGATTATGGCCGGGTTTTTATGGCAGGAGATAGTGCCGGTGGAAACATCACTCATAACATGGCATTGCGCGAAATTGGTACTGAAGTAGAAGGAATAATACTCTTCCACCCTTGGTTTGGTGGGTCCGAACCAATGACTACAGATAAGTCTCATATGAAGTCAAGGTTCGTCACTGATGTTCTATGGAAATATGCCTGTCCTACATCAATGGTATGGACGATCTGAGGCTCAATCCAATGGCGAAGGATGCACCGAGTCTGGCAGGTCTAAATTGTAAGAGGATGCTGGTTTGTTGGGCAGGGAATGACGGGTTAAAGGAATGGCAGAAGGCATATTACGAGGCGGTGAAAATAAGCAAGTGGAAAGGAGAGGTTGAGATGTGTGAGAGTGAAGGAGAGGATCATTGCTTTCATATAGTAACACCAGGAAAGGAGAAGGCTAAGCAGCTAATGGATGTTGTTGCTTCTTTTTTTGCCAAAAACTAAAGGTGAGTCGCGAGTAATATACAGTTTAACTATTCTTCTTCTATTTTATTAATTTTAGTTGGTGCTTTTTCTTTCTCATATGGTCAGGTTGTCATTATACGGCAAGGAAATAAATGGCAGTTCAGAAGGACCGAGTTACTAGTTGAAAGTAAAAAATATTTCCTTTGAAATTTAATTTGTCAGTGATGCTCATGTGCTTATTTGCTTTAAGTATGTTTTATAATATTTGTTATGGACTTTTCATTCTTCAGGTTTATTTCACTTCTTGAAGAAACAGATATAAAATGTATAATTAAGAGGGAACTTTCCGAATAAAGAGCCACATTAGTTTGAAATTTATTAAATCAAATAATGTAATTTTCTTATGCCCTTTTTGTTTGTCTGATGACGCTTGTTATGGTCTGTTCATTGCTCTGGTTTGTTTTATTTCGAAGAATGAAAAAAATCTTATTGGATGTTCTTAATATAAGTCTGGCTTTTTTTTTTGGGAAAAGAAAAAGACAATAATTAAGCACTACTCTTCCAAACTACTCTTCCAAGTTCAGTAAAAAGGAAGCTCTGACAGTATGCTAATTAGTTCAGGAAAAAGAAATTTTCAGTGGTATGCTGTGAGAATAAGTTCTACTAATGAGGAATATATAAAGCCAGACATAGTGGTACAGTGGTACCAGCCTAAACCAGGCAGTTCCACATGACAGTCCGTACAGTCTTGACTAGGGTAATTTTTTTTTTCTAGGGTAATTTTTGACCCTCCCATGAACATTTGATGGCACGTTTTTGGGATGTGTTGGTATGATTTGTGAGGCATGCCACTTGGTATTTTCTTGTTCCATTCTTTCGAACTATGATCCTTATCCTAACGATAGTCAGGCATACTTTCTACTCTCACCTTATTTAGAATGTACTGTAGAGCTATTTTTCCATGTATTGATCCTTTTATTAGTGGAAGAGAGTTGTTTTTCCACCTAGTGCATGATTAATTGTCCATTCTTTGTCTCTCTTTCATCTTCCCTACCAGCTACTAGGATTTGTATCAGCACAGTAACAAAAGATGCAAACTAATTTTAACATTGGTGTCAATAATAACCAGTTATGGAAAGCAAACAATTAGAAACTTCCTAAACCATTTCATAATACTTTTTGCACAGAGATGTAATTTTTTGGTCCAACGGTTCCAAACCAGAACACAGGAACCACAGCAAAATAATATGGCAATTATTTTTCCTCTATTTCTTTATTCTGTAGGCAACCTCAACATATGCAAATGTTGCAAATATGATATAAGTATTGAAAACAATGTGGGGAGCCACAAAAGAGATAGATAAAAGGTAAAAAAAAACAAGAAAAACTCCAGTTGAGAAAATAAGCAAAATCATAATATCTTGACTAAATCTCTAATCTGGGACAACAATTTAGTCCTTATTAATGAATGCCACCACTGCTTCCATCTCCTTCACTGCTTTTTCACCATCAAAATTAGTCAAGAAGTACACATGCTCCTCTCCTGGTGTTTCATACAACTGCACCTCCCCTTCCCAACTGCTCTTCTTCAATGCCTCAGCATAGGCTCTCCCTCTTTCTGCAAACAAATCCAACTCAGCCACTGTCACCATCACTCTCTCACAACCCAATTTGGAAAAAGTTTCAGGCGATCCCAGCGGGTGCACGAATGAGTGATTCATATCATACTTCCCTCCACAGATGAAGCTCCACGTCTCCTCCATCCAAGCCTGTAATCCTGGATCTGTCTTCTCATTCCCAATCGGATCCTTTCCCCAGAAATACGGGTTCAGGAGCACCAACCCTTTTAACTTGGGGCAACCATCCAAACCCTCCCCCCCAAATCGCATGGCAACATTATGCACAGCATTCCCACCAGCACTGTCTCCAGCCAAGAAAATGCGGGCCAGGTCGCCGTGCTCAGCAAGCCATGGTTCAGGGCCTGATCTGCAATTCAATACGACCCATTTCAGGGCCTCCCACGTATCATCATATGCAACCGGGACTCGGTGCTCAGGAGCAAGTCGGTACGATACCGACACAACAACCGACTTTGCATTGGCTGACAACAAGTTACAATAACGGTGGTAAACAGGGGAGCCGGCAGTATGGATTATGAAGGCTCCACCATGAATAAAGAGGATAACCGGTACCTTCTTGTCTGGCTGGATACCACTCGGGAGGTAGAGGCGCACAGAGAGACCAGTAGATTGGTTGATAGTTATGTCTTTGGAGGCGACGCCGGTGGTGGGGTCAGTGCCAGTAGGAACCACTTCGGTGCCATCTAGACGCTCGACGCGGCCGCACTTATAGTAGCGAAAGGAGCCTGGGAACTCGTAGTCCAGCTCGGCGTCGGGATCCATGGCGCTTGAATCTGGTGAGGGTTTGGATTGAGAGATGATAAGTGATGGTTGGAGATGGTAAAGGGAGGAGAAGAGCCCTGCGATTAAGAGGATAATTAAGGAGACATGAGTCTTGAGAGATTTGAAAGGGGTATGCGACTTGGGATTAAGGAGTGATGCTGTCATGGCAAGCAGCTACTTGTCTACTTTCTCCGATTGTGCTGGAAAAGGGTAGATGTGAAAAAAGAAAAAGAAAAACAAGATTTACACATTGGTCCAAAAAATAATAAAAAATATATATCCCTTTTGTTTACTATTTAGATTCTTATATTTTCCAATAATTTTATATTGAGCCTTTTAAGTTTTTTTTTAATTAAGTTATATTGTTGGTTCGGTGGGAAGAGTAGAAATAAGAATAAGAATACTACTGTTCTAAAATAGGGAAAAATATGGGCAAAGTGCAATTGCTTTTGTAAAACAAAAGACACCACTAGACCTGGGAATTCATATTCTTTCAATATAGGGATGTGCAAATAGATCGGTTTAATTAATTTTGATCTAAATTATTAAAATTTTGAATTATTTGACTTGATTTTTTTGATTTAAAATTTTTAACTAATTTAATTTGTTCTTTACTTCGGTTTTTATTTTTCAGATAAATTAAATAAACTGAATAGTCTAAAATCTATCAAACAAATTTATTTTACTTAATATAAATAAAGATTATATTAAAGATAATCTGAATATATTTATTTATTTATTTATTTACTTATTTGCTTTCTGTATACTTGCATTGTCCAATGGATATGAAAGAGAAAAAATCAATCTGGCCCGGTCGAAATTACTCCGTGAAGAATCGTTTAATAATGTGAAGCCCACAACTAGTATATATTTATGTATGTAATGCTTCCATTTCATTCATTATATTATGTATTTTTTTTTCTGACATTTGTCCCTACGGCTGTCGGCATCTTATTTGTCCCATCTCACCTGTGCCTTGGAGAATCGTGCTCTGACAAGTTATAAATCTACAATTAATTCCACGTGCTAGAAGTTTTTAGCTATTTTTGTTCCTTCTTTAGTTGTCCATCTTCTAGCAATAGCTTAATATTTTAAGCGACAATTAAGCAAGGATTTGAAGTTTGAATCACATGCCTTTATATTTTATTTTTTTTTATGTTTTTGGATTTTTACTCCTCAGGAAAAATGAATCTCACAGATCAGTGCCTTGATATAGGCCGAGAACTGGACCAGCAAATAGGATTACAATTGATTTGAGCTGGAAACTAAAGGTTGAGTTTTTTCTAATTCATCTCACATGACCATTATCCAAATAGCACGTAGAAAGGTGGACTAACTGGTTTTTATTTTATTTTATCAAATCAAGGTTGAGATTTCGCATAACACAACACACAAATGCAGATATGATTTAATCAACCTAGAAATGTTATTGATACGATAACATTAATTAACATTAATTAGTCTTTATTTTCTTAGAGTTAAATAGAGCTCCTATAAAGTTGACATATTTTATTTTTTATCTCTCTCTCTCACAATTTGAATGTGCGCCACATCATAAATAGCTTTTGCCTTGGAAGGCATAATTCCACAGCACTTGAAAAAAAAAAAATCAAGTTCCCAGTTCAAGAAGTTCATTTGTCAGAATAAAAAATAAACATTCCATCAATAAACAAGCAGAACCCACATGAAATTCTAGAGATGATGGAATTAACCAAAACCATCATACTGCAAAGCTAATGAATTAATTAGTTAGCTGACCTTTTCTATCTAGCTAAATACATTAAGTTGTGGAACATGGCTGCATAAATTGCGAAGCTCCTCTTCTGTAGTGGTTGGATCTTGGCCCCGATAAAGGGACCAAATCAACTTGCGGACTGTTGCCAGGTGCTTTAACCCCTGAGGAACCTGTAACATACGACAATGTTGTACATAGAGTTGCTGAAGCATGGGCATGGCACCGTCCTCTATCACCCATTCCTCCAGATTATTAAAGTTACAAATGAACAAATTTTCTAGATTCGGAAAACCTCCAGCCGAGCACCTAATTTGTTTCAGATCTTCATCATTTCCGTTCATAAACTCAAGCGCTTTGAGATTGTGTAGTTTCTGTAGTATTGCCATCGGATCTTGTTGTATTCCAAATACCGGAATGCAAGTTCAGTGAGGTGGGTGGGGAACATAGCAGCATCAAGAGACACTCCAGCACCATGGGTGAATTTGCCATATAAATCCAGAGAAGTTAACTTCTGATAAAAGGGGAAACCTCTCATGTCAATTATTTCTATTGGGATTTCATGTCCCTCAAGATAAGAAGGACAAGTTTTTTCAATGTACGCAAGAAAGCAACAACTATCTCCCATGGAAATCCATCAGTTATTTTAACAGATAATGTACACAAATTTGGTAGATAAGGTAATGCTTCAGCACCCCATGACTCTCTGTTTTTAATGCCAATAAGGGTTTGCATATTTCTTAGATTTGCCCCTGATGGCGGCCCGAAAGAAAATAGTGGTAGTATGACGTGCCTTAGTGTTTCTATATCCCAATTGAAATCAGCAAAATCAGAAGGTTTTATGCATCGAAGATCAAGTGTTTGAAGAAATTTCATACTGCTTATCAATTTTACGAACCGTACTGGGTTGTCTATGACTGCATTCAACCAAATATCAAACTGAAGATATCTTAATTGAGTCAACCCTTCAAAACTCTCATGCCTGAAACTCTCCTCCCTAAAACTCCCATATCTCAACACTTTGAGAATCCTATGCCCTGAACAATTTGACAGGTATGAATCGAAACACATGAGAGTTCGCAGATTAAGACTCACATGTTTGACCAATCGATCAATGTCAAAATGATGGATTGCCAAACGACGTGCTCCACTACAGCTCTGCACATTATCAGGTGTTGAACACAATGCTAAGAAGTTGTCCTCTTTGGCTTTCTCGACAGCTAGATCACGCAAGAGATCATGTACATGATAATAATATGTTTTATCGATTCCATTAGATCCATCGAATGATTCATAGGACACTTCAACCATGTTCCTGAACAAAAACAATGGGTAAGTAATTAAATAAGTGATCCTTTCTTGGACGAAATGTTATAATCATAAAAAGCAGAAAGAAATTAATAATGAGCCGACAGTGGCTGAGAAAGGTCCATTCGGCAGACTTAATACAGGGCAATAACGTGTACCACAGGCAGTCCAATATGCTATTTTCAAATATAATAAATTTGAAGCACATTATTGCTATTTCATGTAAATCATAAGTAGTTATCCAATTTGATTTCGAAAAAAATTACTACAAATTTCTATTAATTCTTTTTCATAAATGTTTTGGAGTGCAATCCTAACAACAAATGGCACTTGTAAACCAATAATTAATCCTTATTTTATCTAAAGAAAATATATAAATTACTCCGATACCCCCATTCTCCAATCCATTTCCCCCACTTTAAAAACTGTTTGCTAAACCCTAAATGTCCAAATCGCGTGGGGCCTGTTTGTCACCGAAATAGAGGAATGGAGGGGAAAATCTTAGGCACTGTATCACTTCCATTGCCTTATTTCACAAGGATACATTCGCATTAGAAAGTTAGAAGCTTAAAATACATATCTTACTTTGATGTATTAAAAATATGAGCAAATTGTAGTAACTGTAACATAGAAAGTTTTCTCCCTCATTTTCTCGATTCTCAACCTTTGATAAATGAATTTGAGTTACAGTTGACTATCCACCTAGATTTGTAAAGTGCTGATCGATATGAAAAAGAGTCAATGAAAATTTCATAATATGCAACATATAGCACGAGTGATTCGGGTAAAATTGTTTGAGAATCTTGAAAGTTGAAACATGTGGCCTTGTCTTGCTGGTGGGGGTGAGATATTACATATAGCCAGGAAAATATATGCTGTCTCATGCCATTACAAGTTCAGAAAAAAGAGATCAGCTACTTTAAAAATAGATACTTCTGTTTAGAGTTAAATTTTTTGAAAACAATTAATTGTGGGGCTGTTTATTTTTTGTGACAACTTTTTTAACGAACAAGTCTCTTTAATTAATAATAAAAACTGGGGATGTTCTATTATTTATTTATTTTACATTTAAGCATGAGACTAATATATGAACAAGTGTGTTGTATTACAATATTGTATTGATATTCACAAAAAATCTAAGATTATTAGAAAAGAACAAAAATGTTGAGGGCGTAATATAGCATTGATGTCATTTCTCGTATAAATTAGCATTAAAAGTAGAAGATACATATATGAAAATAATTAATGTTCAAAATTTTCTTGAAACCATATGAAATATTTACTTTTTTTTTTAAATAAAAAAATTGGGCTTCATAATCGTAATTTCTGTTCTGAAGCAGAAAACCATCTGTATGAAACTGTGGCAGACATAAATTAAGGTGAATAAGTAAATTTAGTTATAAAAGCACAGAAATGAAATACAATTGCGTAAATGTATGATATTATCCATAAATATAGTTTGCTTATAATAAGAAAAGACAAAAATCAAGAGTTAAACTATAAAAATTCCAGCACATTATGTGAGCAGAGACATTACTATTTTAGAATCTTCTTAAAAAATGTAAAAAATAGTTTAAAATTGTAATAATAAAAACTTTTTATACTTCACAAAAATTTGATATAAAAATTAATTGAGTGTTGTAAATCAAAATCTAAAGATCATAAAATATATTTTTAATTTATTTAAGCTCATGATCAAGAACTTTCGTTGGATCTGGTATATGCTAGCTAGTAGGGGAGACAATTATTGATCCGACCCGATGGGTTAATTCGATCCGACCCGAACTCGACCCGACCCAATATGACCCGAAGATAAACGGGTCGGGTATGTGTTTAATTTTTTTGACTCGAATCGAGTCGGGTGGGGTTCGGGTCAACCGACCCAACCCGATTAATTATGTTTTTTAAAATAATTTTGTAATTTAGTACTAATTAAATCTTAAATATACACTAATTATATACTAATTATAATTAATTATAAATTAATTAATATTTTATTACTTAAAATTATATAAAAATAATTAATAAATATTTAATTATTTTACATGGGTCGAGTCGGGTCAACCCGTGACCCGTCGGGTCGGGTTAAGAAAAATAATAAAATAATATGACCCAACCCGATCCGATCCGACCCGACCCGACCCATTGACACCCCTACTAGCTAGTGTTACTCTTATTAATATTATAATGTATTCTTACTATTATTATTATTATTATTATGATCCATAGAAATATATTATTAATGTAATGTTTGCAATATTATAAAAGGAATTATTCTCACAATGGCTCTATTGGTTTTTCTGAACATTGCTAACAAATATTAATATAAAATAAGTGGAAGAAATTTCTTCTAGAATACCTTTTGTTTCTCTAATTGGGAAAATAGTTATATTCATAGTTAATAATATTTTTCTCCATAAATGAGAAATAATGACATTGTTAATCTAGTTATCTTCTGACCAAACATATCAAAGAGTTAAAATGAGCCGTACCTTTGCACAAGATCTTTCAAAAAGCTCTCAGCTGTTTGCTCTAATGTTTTATTTTCTTCTTCTGGTATGAAGCCTTCTGCAATCCACATACGAATTAACTCTTCAACATCAATTTTATGATCTTCTGGAAATGCAGCAAAATACATAAAACAATACTTGAGAGCAAGTGGCAAGTCATCATAACTAGTGCTAAGAATCTCAAAACACCGTGCTCCATCGGTATGCCAACTCATTGTTTGCAACAACCTATTCCACTCAATATATTCAGGTGGTCTTCTAGATAATAGGCCACCTAAAACTATCAATGCAAGTGGCACACCACCACATTTTCTCACCAATAGTGTTGCAACATCCATAAGATCATTAGAATAGGATCGGTTACAAATGGCTTTATTAAGTAAAAGCCGGAGACCTTGATCCTCCGATAGAAATGGCAATTTGTACGGTTCAAGTGAGGGATCAGCAACCCAGGCAACATTTTCGTTTCTAGATGTTATGAGCACTCTACTCCCGTTATTTACATCAACCATGACTTCTTCTATGTGATTCCATAACTCATCTGTCCAAACATCGTCTAGGACTAAAAGGTATTTTTGCTCTTGAAAAGATTTATGAATTTCATTAAGGAAATATTCCGTTTCTTTTCCTTGCTCACTCGAAGCAATGTGTCCAATCTGTTTTAGTATATTTCTCAAAATATCAATTAATTCAAATTTTTGAGAGACAGTTACCCATAGGCGCCGGATGAAACTTGCCTTGACATCAGCACTGTAGAAAACATTAAGTTGCAGAACACATTAATATTTTTTTGAAACAGTAATTTGTAGACAGATATATATCAGAAAATTGCAGATGGATGCACATTTTCTGTTGAAGAATTCAAAAGGTTGAGATTTAATTAACAGTAGACTAATTTATATGAGAAATAGCCTTTGGGAAATTTTTGTTAAAAAAATAATTTATGGCAAAGTTTATAGACATGATCACATTCATCCCCAGTGACAGAACTGAAAAACATATGAACAACTCCATGTAAGTTATTATTATGATCTAACCCAATCAATTGACAATATCCGTATCAACCTCAGCAGTCAAACTTAAATAATTCAACGGAAAGTTAAAGTGATAATAAATTGATGCCAAATTTAATTTATCGTGAAGATCAAGGAAAAATATTGAAAAAAAGACACAAATTTAGTCTCACAATAATAATTTATTACCTGCCTTGAGTGACCTTTTGTTGAACATCTAGAAATTTCAATTTTTAACAATTTAGTATTTGCACCTTTACGGAAACGTGAATGATATTTAAATATGCACCAAAGTTTGCTTATGATTTTTTTTTGAGTCACCAGACACATGTTAGCATATAATTTTTGTGTAATGAATGAATGTATAAAAGTATCAGCCATCTGAGATCAATCACAATTTGATCATAGCAATTGACCTTGCTATCAACATTTAAAAATAATGTAATGAATATTAATGGGGGAAAAGACTTTCCCTTCAAAGAATATATCCCTACAGACCCGACAAGCGACAATGCGGGACTAAGAAGGCATCAGAAACATAGCAACATAAGGGAACTGATTAAAGGTTATCAATGGAAAATAAATGGTTAAATAATTATATCGAAAAATATTTAATTATGTTAAAATGTATAATTATACCTATTATAAACTTTTCGAGCAAGAGTGGTTTTTCCAAGCCCTCCAACACCAACAATGGAGACAACACAACGCCTTTGAGTGTTTTCATCAAGCAACATCTTCACAATCTCGTCTATGTGTGTATTGAAGCCGACAATGTTAGGGTCATCAATGTCGGGTAGCATGACCGGCTTAAGAGGTAGCATCAAATCCTCTCCACTTCCCTCACCGAGATCTTTGATTCCGTACTTGATTCTAAAATTAGAGATCTCTTCAATTCTTTGAAGGATCTGATTTAGCTGATCAGCAAGTTCGTCAAGAGCCGGTGCTTTTCGAGGTTTCTTTAGCAGCCTCATGATGATCCCTTTCTTGCTGGTGTTTTCTTGAGAGACCTCCTCCTCCAAGAGGAGAGCGTTATCAATGGCATCCTCGATGTCACAGGCGAGATCCCTCACTTCCTTCACCCAATGCTTCTGCATTTGATTTCTGAGTTTCTTCTTATCAGCATCCTTGAGAAAAGCCCGAATCCAACCTAACTCGCGTCCCAGCTTTTCCACTTGCTCATCAACTCCACATATGCCCGAAAGCTTCTAAATGCGCCATCTGCTAGCTTATCCAAAACAAGATTCACTAAATTCTCAATCATCTTCGCTCGTTTTATGTGCCTTTGTCAGCTATTGGGTGGCGTTATTGTTTGCAAAACCAGCTGAGTATAAAGATCGATTTTTAGGCAAAAGCTTGACTGGAAAGGATGAATCTGGCAAGTTTTGACTGAGAATCTGCTCGAAATTGCAATAATTGGCGAGCTCTAGCTGATCCAGTCGACCTAAGAGCAGCCACATGAAAAACTAGGAAAGATAATAGGCGATATTTTGTACCGGACGGTTAAGAAGGTACTTCTGGCAGTGAGGCTAATTAAAGAGCGAGATATATTTTATGTTTCAATTGGTTCTCATTTCTTGTTTACTCAACCTTAATTGACTTGCGACATATATTTTATGTTTCGATTGGTTCTCATTTCTTATGGAGTAAACTTTAACTAGAGTCAATTGATGGTAACATCTAGGAGTTTGCTAAAACCCATCGGGTACAACCTCTACCCTTGTACTTGTGCTCGGTATTTGTATTCGTGCTTGGGTATAGGCGGGTAAATGGGTACGAGTTTGAGAACGGCCGGTCAGTTTTTTTTTTGAAAAAACTCATTATACTCGTACTCATTTACCCACCGCCCGCGTACCCACGCCCGTACCCGCATCCGCACACGCATACTCGTACTCGTACCTGCCGACCCGTGAAATTCAAATTTCAAAAAATTTTCCCCCAACTCACATCAAATCAATACCCGTATCCGTACCGGCTGGAAATTTTTTTTTTAATAAATTTCAAAATTTATTCCCTCCAATCAAAACTCTATAAATACACCCATCTTCCTCTCATTTCTCAATATTTTCACCTTCTCTCAATTTTTAAATTTATTATTCCAAAAAATATAGTATAAAAATATGATCACAGAATTACGAAGGTATTGAAATTACGAAGTTCGGCGTCTCCGGCAAGATTTTTCCGTCAGATTTAAAGGTTATATTTATTTCATGTTATATTAATTTTTTTTGTAGAGTAAATTTAATTTATGGTAAATTTATTGAATGTTAAGTAATTAGATTTGTTAGATTTATTTTATGTTTGAATAGGTTAGATTTTAATTTTTAAATTCGGATTTATTTTTAATAGGTTAAGAAAATAGGTTATTTTTATTTTTTTTAATATGTGAAGTAATTAGATTTGTTTTGAATAACTTAGATTTTAATTTTTAAATTCGAATTTATTTTTAATAGGTTATTTTTATTTTTTGAATATGTGAAGTAATTAGATTTGTTTTGAATAGGTTAGATTTTAATTTTTAAATTCGGATTTATTTTTAATAGGTTAAGAAAATAGGTTATTTTTATTTTTTTTTAATACATGAAGTAATTAGATTTGTTTTAAATAGGTTAGATTTTAATTTTTAAATTCGAATTTATTTTTAATAGGTTAAGAAAATAGGTTATTTTTATTTTATTTTAATATGTGAAGATTAAGATTTGTTTTGAATAGGTTAGATTTTAATTTTTAAATTCGAATTTATTTTTAACAGGTTAAGAAAATAGGTTATTTTTATTTTTTTGAATATGTGAAGTAATTATATTTGTTTTAAATAGGTTAGATTTTAATTTTTAAATTCGGGTTTATTTTTAATAGGTTATTTTTATTTTTTTTGAATATGTGAAGTAATTAGATTTGTTTTGAATAGGTTATTTTTATTTTTTTTGAATATGTGAAGTAATTAGATTTGTTTTAAATAGGTTAGATTTTGATTTTTAAATTCGGATTTATTTTTAATAGGTTAAGAAAATAGGTTATTTTTTTTTTGAATATGTGAAGTAATTAGATTTATTTTAAATATGTTAGATTTTAATTTTTAAATTCGGATTTATTTTTAATACGTAGGTATTGAAAAATGGAAATACGAAGTTCGGCAACACCCGCAAGTACAATTTCGTGAAATTTGAAGGTTACATTATTTGACATATAATTCACTTTAGATTTAATTTAAAATTTAAATTGTATGTTAGATTTAATTTGTATAAATTGTTAGATCATTTATTTTTAATAGGTTATTTATGACGTTTTAATGGTTTTTCTAGTAAGAATTGTTGTAATACTTTGAAAACACAATGTTTAAGGAAAGTTTTATCTAGGAAAATCGGAACTCATAGCGTATCCTTTGTGATCCCTGGTTTTTCTGGGAACTTACCTAGTTGTGATTTCGTGTGTAATAATAACTGGTCCAAAAGGCAATCATTAAATTTCATAGATAACCTATTAAAAATAAATATGTTAGATTTTATTTTTAAAATTATTTCAATTTTTTTAAATATGTTAGATTTTAAAAATGTCAAGTTATAACGAACAAGTGCAAGAAGACGCCGCGAGATTTTTTGAAGACTTTTTTGGCTAAAGCATATCATCTAACTATGAACAAATGCCACCATCCAATTATCCACAAAATTATCAAAAAAGAGACAAAATGTTAGATTTAAATTATCAACAACCCCCCAAATGAGTGCACCTTATTATACTTCAACCGATCCGAACATATTCATTCCACAAGATGCACTTCAATCAACAGCACCTTATGCATATGGAGTCACTTTTTCTGTATCATCGAGTTAATTCATTGCCCCTATTTCATCTACTCCTTCGACTAGTGTTCCTGAAATTCAAGAAGCAGAAACCGTAAAACTATTGATAATTAAATTTAACGATGCACTCAACCATATTGTTTTAAAACCAAGAAAGAAAATAACGGTTCGTATTGATGTGCGTCAACTATGGATTGAACAAGTTGAGAGTTCCTTGGGATAAAGATACCCGTTGAAACTCTATCTATAGATTTTTGCACCGATGTCTTCCTTACCATGCTGTTATTAGAGAGTTTTTGAGAAGCTCCACCCCAGAGGGAATGGCATTGGAACCCAGTGTCGAGGAATGAGAGCAACTAAAAAATTTTCAAAAATTTCTAGAAACTTTCTTTAAAATAACTGTCCAACTATCATGCTCGTACTCACCAACTTCATTTGAGTTGCTGAAACATCTCTATAGCATCTCTAAGGTGTATCGTGAATTGGAACAAGCCGAAACCCGGGATAAATCTCTCACGCCGATCGTAGATGCCATGAAACAAAAATTTCTAAAATATTGAGAAGATATACCCCTCCTGGGCATCATCGCAAACTACCTCAATCCGGCATACAAGAAGTATTACACAATCAGAATGGTTCAAACGTACAAAGATAATCTACATTTATTCAATACCGGAGTGGAGGCATACGTGAATTCAAAGTTCGATGAGATGTTTAACATATATAACTCAAGAATAGTTGACAATCAAAATCCGTCTTCGTCCCGCCGCGCCCTTAGGTAAAAATATAAATTACATGTATTTTTAATATTCATTATTTATAATATCTACATTATTTATCTACTAATTATTTTCTTTAATAGTTTCACTTTCAGGAGCACTGACAATGGTGGATTGTTAGCAGATTTTCAATCGGAAAGCACACCGCACACATCCACTAATGAGTTATTGAGCTATATGTCGATGCTCAATGAAAATAAAGATGTTGGCATCATGACGTGGTGGAAGAGAAATGCAAGGGGCTATCCAACGTTGGCGATGATGGCCCGCGATGTATTTGCTGTACCCGTGTCAACTGTCTCTTCTAAAAGTTACTTTAGTTCGGCGAACAAGATTCTCTCCGATAAACGTAGTAAGTTGGGTGCACATGTTTTTGAGAGACTTGTGTGCTTGAAAGATTGGATTGATGCTAAGGAGCGCAATCAATATCGAGATCAACCACAATCATCCGAAGTCGAGACTGAAGAAAGCGGTACCGAGCCGCGACCGGGTTATAATTCGGATTCAGATGGTGCAGAAGAGAGCGAGCAATGGTACATAAATGCGAACTATTAAATAGGTAGAAGGTAGTGTCAGTATTAATCTCTAACCTCCTTTAATTTTTATGGCTATTTTTTAAATTATAAATTTCTAAACATTTCAATTAGTTTTTAAATTATTCATTTAAAAAAAAAACTACTAACAAAAAAAAGTTAGAACTCTGTCTATGTTATTTTACATAGCCGGTCCCAAGCCCGAAATAAAAGGAGGAGGGTAACTTTTATTTTTTAATCTATTTTTTTAAAATAATTCAAAATTATTTTTAAAGTAATTGATTTGATAAATTTTTATTTATATTTTACTTTTTAAATTAATTAATTTAAGATATTTTTATTTATATTTTAAACGTTCATTTTAAATTATTTGATTTTTAAATGTTCATTTTTAATTTTTTTATCTATTTTTTGATTTAATATATTGTTTTAAAATAATTGAAAAAAATGAACGTTTAGAAAATATATTATTCTTTTAAAATGAACGTTTAGATTTGTACTTAGTCGAAATGATATTATTCAGATTTTATGACATTCCAAAATAAAAAAATATATTTGTAAAATAAAAACAGCAAAAAAAAAAATTCTCGTACCCGTCTACCCATGCCTATTGTGTTAAAAAAACCGCCAGGGAAAAATGATTTCTGAATCGTTATAACAGTTTGCTGAAACGTTATAACGTTTCATAAATTGTTATAACGGTTCAGTAAATCGTTATAACGGTTCAGTAAATCGTTGCAACGATTTATTAAACCGTTGTAAGGATTTACTGAACCATTATAACGTTTGACCCGCCGACCCGTCCCGTTTCCGACCCGACCCGCTCTACCCTTGGACTCACCCCGTGTGCCCGAGTACCCCCATATCCGTACCCATGTACCCGCGATGGCCACGGGTAGGGTATGATTTTGAAAAAAAAACTGTACTCGTCATTAGTCACATCCTACCAGGAGTTAACTATGATAAGATATTGTGTGATGTAAGGAGAGAGGAGAAGACCAGCAGTGCATGAGTCTTTTTTGCTAGGATGACCCAAGACCGGTACAAGTCTCACCACAAAAATATTCAAGTCCATTAAATTAATTTAAATACAACAAATGGAACCGGAGATGTCCACTGATTGTGTAATAGGGAATCTAGATTAAAGAAACTATTACTTACTGTGCTCATTTATTCTTTAATAATTAATTAATTGTTAGGTTATTTCATTAGATATTAAAAAAGAAACGACTCAGGAACCATTAATATTTATTTAAGAAACAGAAATAGTAAGAGCTAGTTCAACAGAAAATTAAAAGTAGTCTAAGGAAAAAAATAATATAATATTTTTGTAAATAAATTATATTAGAAGGTTTGAGACGAGAATCTGTGTCACTGTAGCAGTAATGAGCTGTGCTTATTTTTTTTTTTAGAACGAAAGTGTCACTAATTTTACATAAAGAGGTAGCTGTACTTATTCATTACAACAAAAAAGTAATTGCTAGCAATGCTGTAATGAATTACTAAATAAAAATAATATACTAGGGATGGAAAAGAAAACCGTTGCTTTCAAATGTCTAACACATGTTCCAGACGGGTAGAGGAGAGGAGGAAAGGGGAAAAAAGAGTAATGGGTAAAATATTTACTTGTGGACGTAAATTTGTTTGCACTATAAAAATATATTTTGAAAGAGAAAAAAGGTAGAGGAGAGGGAGAAAGTAAAGCTACTATACAAATTCATTAAATTTTTTATCTTTACATTTGAGTGTAAAATTTTACTCATTTATTTTTTTTTTTCTTTTTTCTCTCTTTTTTTTTTTTTGTGGAGCACAATATTCTTTTTTTTAACAAGTCAGTCAATGCTCATGAGTGTGGTCCCTCCAAGCGTCATTTTCAATGGTTTAATAATTAAATTGAAGGGGCAAGATTTTGGGGATTCAATTTGGATGGAAATGTGACGAATCCAGCATTCAACTTGGCGAATTTGCATCCTTTAATCTTCGCACCTGCGATTTTTTTGAACCGTCCAATCAGCGATTAACATTTCTAATTTAATAATAAAATGTCCGTACATTAAAAATTATGTTTACTTCTTCCTCCACAGATGTTCAAATTAATAATACCGCTCAGTTTAACCTGCGGAAATTTCTCCACAGAATACTCACCCTCAACTTGACAGCCTCTTGCTGCACCTGTGCGCCAGGTCCAGGAGCTCAGGAGACAGAGCGGAGAGACAAGAAAAAAAGAGAGTTTGGGAGTCGTGCACCTATGGGTCGGGGACGGGCGTTAGACCTGTGATTTTATTTTTCTGTTGTTAATAAAAAAATATGTTTTTTCGTTCTTATTCTCTTCACTCACATCATCTCTCTTTATTTTCCATTCAAAATCATTACTAATATACTTTAATTATTTTTTATTTACTTCTATTCATTTATACGCTCGAACTTTTATATGATACTTTTTTATATAATTTTTTTTAATGATAATGTACATTTTTTAAAATATTTGTTGTCATTCTAGTCTAATTCAATGTGATGTTTCATAAAGTAAAAAAAATAAAAATTTGTACATAGAATTTTAACTTATGATATATAATATATAATATGTAGATCATTACTCCAGCTTCTTATATTTCTACATACAAAAATATTTATAAGTTGAAAAAACATATGTTGTTTTATCATATAGTATATTTAATTTCATTGGTAAAATAATTATATCTCTAATCTATAATATTATTCTTGAAAAGATATGACATATTACGTCTCATAAGAATTTGATAATTAAACTAAGAGTTTTACATTTTAATTGTGCATGTTTATATTCTTTAATTATATATATATTTGAAATGGTATTGGATTAAATCTATTTCATGACATAAAATTATTATGATTCTAAATATAATAAAGAAAAACTAATTATTTTATTAATAAATTAATAATAAATATAACAGTTATATTTACAACATATATTAAATCATTTAACTCTAGAAAAGAATATCATTATTGCATATAAAACAGATAATAATATTTCAATATTTTACATATGAAAGAATGATTTAATTTTTTTTATAATTAAAAATACTATATTGGAAAGATTGAAGTATTTATGTTTAATTCTCTGTCAATATTAAAAGAGACAAAATAAAAATAAAAATAAAAATATTTTAAAGTATTACAATTAAAAAATTTATTGCATGAAATTTATAACATATTTCCAACTGATGAATTATTTTCCTTCTATTTTCTTGTAATGTTGAAAAAAAGTGCATAAATGAAGCAAGTATATGATACAACAACAACTCAATCAGCTTGCTTCCGACAGGAATACAGGATCCACTCTCGTCTCTCCGCCAAGTGAGCATTTAATTTCAGCATTAATAAATCTCAACCATCAGAAGAAATAAAAAGATTCTTTAGTAATCAAGCGGTGTATAATGAACAACTGCTTGGCAGTCTTTCACCGAACAATATCTATCTAATAGTTCTTCTCTATTTTTCTATCACAAAATAAAACCATTCAAAGAACTCCGAGTTTTCAATCTTGATCGGCTGAATTTTTGGTTTATGGTATTTGGTTCCAATTTTGAGTTTCAAAATGGAACATTTGGGATAGGTGTAACGGAACTTGAGTTGAACTTTTTGTCATTAGGTGTGAAGATGCTTAAAAAAGAAATCCGAGACAATTGTAACAAATTCGTTACATGCTTGTCAAAATGAAAGAAATCATGTTTTTATTTTTTATTTTTCATTTGCCGCTGTTTTATTTTATTTTTATTTTGTTTATTTTAATAATTTTATTTGCCTTTTTTGGTGAATTGTCATTTCAACTTCTTTAAATTCAACTTTTTTGTTCAGAAAATTCTCATGTCTTTTTTTATATTATTTATTATAGCCGTATAAAGACAATCAGCGTATTTTTCTAATTTCCAATGAGAGGAATTGGTCCCGCCATCTTTTTATGCTCATTTATTTGTATAAAATAATGTCACATGGCTGCTAACTATTAGCTGAATTCTATAGTGAATGGGAAAAAAAATGAAAATTAATGATATGCATATTTACCCATCAAATTTTCAAATTTAGTAATATATATATCCATTTAAATATACATCTATTATTTGTTCCCCATTTGTCATATAAAAACGTCTATTATGCATATTAATCTTATTATTTGTTGCACATTGTTGCTATTCGGTTGGATAGTGAGAGCGCAACTAGAGAGGGCGAAGAGGTCATGAATTTAGCCATCCAACTTAATTTCATTTATTACAAATTATTGATTTTGTTATATTGCATATTTTTTTATCATGACATTAATTTTGTTATGTTGTACATTTAATTCTGTTAAGTTGAAAAGGGCGAAGAGGTCACAAACTGGACATCCACTTTAATAATATCATCTAATTTTATTTATTGTGAAGATTGATTTTGTTATATTGCACTTTATTTTTTTATTGTGCACAAATTATATTATGTTGAACATTTTTTTTGTTATGTTGCACATTATTTTATTATTATGCAGTTTAATTATATTCTTATGAAAATTATCTTTGTTATGTTGGAAGCAATTTTGTTCTATCTCAAAAGTAGTTACATGCAACATAATAAAAATAAGCAAAATAACAAAGTAATATACATAAAAATATGTACAATATAATAAAAATAATATGCAACCAAAAATAAATAATGGGCATAATAATAAAAAAATTATGTGCAATATAATAAATATAATATACAACGCAACATAATTAATATACATATTAAAGAAAATTAGATGCAGCTTAACAAAAATAATATTTAACATAATATAATTAACTGGAATAATACACAAGGGAGAGAGCGTTATTGAGAGATATACGAATCAATCATGAACCAGATTCAATTTAGGAGAAAAGAACGAGTGCGTCATTGAGAAAAAATAACTCAAATAAAATGCGTAATACAAGAGATGAAGTGTATAATATAAGATATAAGATGTATGATTCACAAAACGATGCCCAGTCTTATGGTATCGATTTATGTATCAATTGTTATATCCGAAAGACCGAAACATTTTCCATCCAAAATCAGAATAAGAAAGGCAATTCGGGCCTAAATATTTATGCCCTTGTGCTCTCTTCGCCTTTCATATCGTCTCTTCAATTCGCGCCTAAACCTCTATCCACCGTCATCATATATTCATACTGGCACCTTCTCTTCTTGCTTTCACTAACCAGCCAATCTCTCCTTCTTTTCACCACATAGCTAACCATGGCAAAAGATCCTGATTATATTGATCCATTTTCTTCCTTCTTAATCACCTATTTCGTTTTCCAAATTGAAAACCCAAAAAATTTCAAATAGCACTCCAAATGAAGATATTTCGAGCGTTTTGGATGGAAAACCGGATGCAGCTAACGACACAATCAAACAGACACAATTGAGATTGCAATTGCATGACGATATATTGGAATCTGTGGAAGGAAAGAAACAGAAGAATCTTCCAATCTAAAGAATTGCCCTTGCATGAGCTTTAACGGATCATTTTGGAGGATGTAGATAGATGGAATGATAATGGATGACAATGTAATAATCATATAAAAAGGGGGAGGGGTTTTGGTTTATTCATAACAATGTACGTCTACACGTTTTCTTTTGGTTATCAATAAAAATACCAAGTAGGCTAAGCCTACTTCATAAAAAAAAAGATATTTTGAGAGTTGAAGATCCAACGACTCTTAAGAAATTGAAGATGATGAGAAAAAATAAAGAAATGACTGTTCATAATTTAAGGTATTTCTTTCTTATATTTGAAATCGTAAATTGTCGTGTGTTTAGTCAGTAGATATAGTTTGTAAAAATCTACACTAGCATGTGAGGAAGATTAGTTGTTCAAAATACATTTGTTATAAAAAAATGTATTGATATCGCCAGCTTTATTAATTTAGAAAAAAAAAAGATCACCGGAGAAAAAGTCGCTCAATTGAAGAATATTTTAAATGCGAAAATCGGATTTGTTGTCTTTTCGTGTAATTTAGTACCATGCCAATATCAATCACTAATTCGATAGTCGCTGGCTTCACTTTAATGGTCAGAACATCATTGATTATGATTACAGCGGACAAGAAACAAATGCAAATAAATCAATAATGGAATAGTATATCATCATTTAGTTAAGATCATGCCACACTAAGAACTTTTTGAACTGAAAAGAGAAGGAAAATGAAAAGCAATGGACTTGAGCCTTGAGGTCTAGCGAGTGGGAAACAAAATAAAAGGGTTTCAGAAAACAGGACCAAGCTGATAACGAATGAGTGATACGATTAGTCCTGAAAAAAATATATATCCATAATAATTCCACTTTAATTTTAATCCTAATTAACTCCTATTAAATAGGAAAGAATAGTTGGTTATCTCTAATTAAAAAGTAGAAGACAAAACTGTTTTGAGACGGAAGAGAAGAACTTGGACTGGACAAAAGCTACACTACATTAAAATAAAAGTAATGAAGACATCCGCCAATGTTTATGTTAAATTTGAAAAATAAAAGTAGAGATTAATCGTACAATATATACAAAAATATGCTCCTAATACATTGATTGATGAAGCCGTAAATCTAAGTTTAGGTATGCAATAGATTGAAATCAGTTCGTACCAGATTACACAATAAGTAATTAAATTATGCATGCAAGTTCAGGTCTACACACGGATGCAAGTTCGTACCAGATTACACAATAAGTAATTAAATTATGCATGCAAGTTCGTACCAGATTGAAATCAGTTTGCGGGTTTGTATAGAATCTCATTTATTTTAGGGATGTAATTCTTTCCAATTAGTACCTATTTTATATTATAATTACAAATTTTATTCTATTTTTTGAGATGAACTTTTGGTTAATTTTTTCCCCACAAAAGTCCTCTTAATTTTTTTTTCTGGACGTAGTTTTTTTTTGTGACTTTGTATTTTCTGATGCTAAATACACATTTTTTAAAAAAAATTATATATAATATTCTGCCCAACGGAAGATTATTGTATATAATTATTATTTTTATAAATGTACTTTTGATACTTGACTGTTATCAATTTTATAAATTTTAATTGTGGCTGTAATTTTATCAAAAGAAAATATATTTTACATTATGTTTGTATTTCTATTATGTTTATGTTTAATAAATTAATATTGTCAATTTTACCAACTTTAATTGTCAGTATAGTTTATTAAATTAATTATGTATCAAAGTTCAATTTTTTTTCTGCCCAACGGTGATATGAATTGAATTTTATTTATGGATCAACTATTATGTTAGAACTGAAATATTCTTAGGCGTTTTATTATTTATTTCAGATTGATTAATTATTACCCGTTATAGTTGATCTAATTGTATTATTTTTTGTGGATATTTAGTTTATAATAGTAAGCATTTTATTTTTCCTGAATTTCATGCAGTATTGAATAGTGTTAGTGCTCAAATATCTGGAATAACACCATTGAATGGAACTAATTTCTCAACTTGGAAAGAACAAATTGAAATTTGTCTCGGGGTTCTTGAAATTGACCAGACCTTACGTGTAGACAAACATGTTGCTTTAACAAATGAAAGCAGTACTGATAATAAGGCTAACTTTGCTAAATGGAAACGTTCTAATCACAAGTCTCTCATGATTATGAAAAGCACTATTACATCTGCAATAAGAGGAGGTATTCCTGAGAAGGATGCAGAATGTAATCCTTTTACTGCTAAAGAATATTTAGTTTCTGTTGAAGAGCAATTTAAGAGTACTTCTAAGGCTAATGTAAGTGCTCTCATAATGAAAATGCTCACTTCCAAGTATAATGGGACAAGCGGTGTACGTGAACATATCATGATGATGTAAAAGGCATGGATATGACAATTTCTGAAGGATTTTTAGTTCATTTCATTATGACTTCTCTTCCCGCACAGTTTGGTCCTTTTAAGATCAACTATAATACACAGAAAGAGAAGTGGAAAATGAGCGAATTAATTGCTATGTGTGTTGAAGAAGAAGAAATGATTAAGGCTGAAAAACCTGACTTTGCACATGCTGTTACTGATGGTAAAAAATCGAAGGAAATTAAAGACAATGATAAAGGTAAAAATAAGGTTGATATGATTTTTGGTGTTAACAAAGCAAGTACGTCTGATACAAAACATGCTCCTAAGTGTCATCATTGTAAGAAACGTGGACACATGAGGAAGGATTGTAAGAAGTTTAAAGATTGGCTCGCTAAGAAGGGTAATGATTTCAATTTCATGATTTGTGAATCTCTTTTAGTTGATATTCCCTTAAATACGTGGTGGGTTGACACTGGTGCCTCTGTGTACATTACGAACTCATTGCAGAGATTCCTTTCCGTGAGGATGCTTCAAAAGGGAGAAAGGAAACTCAAGGTAGTTAATGGATTAGAGGCAGAAGTCGAGGCTGTTGGAACTCTTCGTTTGATGTTGAAGAGTGGCTTTATCCTCGATTTTCATGATGTAGTATATATTTCTAGTATGATTAGGAATTTAATTTCTGTTTCTAGTATGATTAGGAATTTAATTTCTGTTGAAGAGTGGTTTTATGTTTCAGTTTGGAAATAATGAGTTGAGACTATATCATAACTCTAAGTATATTGGTTCTGGATTGTTATGTGATAATCTATATAAATTATGTTTGGATTATTCATTTTCTGAATCTTTATTATCCTTGAATGTTACTGATGTTAAACGTGGAATTAAGAGAAATCGTGAAGGTGGATATTCTTCAAAATTATGACATTGTAGGTTGGGTCATATTTCAAGAGATAGAATACAACGTCTCATTAAGAATGAAATTCTCCTAACATTAGATTTTTCTGATTTTGATACCTGCATTGAATGTGTTAAAGGAAAGTTTGTTAAAGGAAATAAGAAAGAAGGCATTCGAAGTGGGGGACTATTAGAAATAATTCACACTGATATATGCGGTCCTTTTCCCACTCTGAGTCTTAACGGGCATAAATCATTTATCACTTTTATTGATAATTATTCACGTTATGCTTACATATACCTAATTTCTGGAAAAACTGAGGCACTTGATAAATTTAAGATTTTTTAGGCTGAAGTTGAAAATCAGCATAATCTTAAAATCAAAGTGGTTAGATCAGATAGAGGAGGTGAGTATTATGGTAGACACACCGACTTGGGTCAAAGTCTAGGCCCGTTTGCTTTGTTTCTTCAAGAAAATAGTATTGTACATCAGTTTTCTATGCCAGGAGATCCTCGACAAAATGGAGTAGCTGAAAGGCGTAATCGTACATTAATAGATATGGTACGTAGTATGATATGCAGTACTATTTTGCCAGAATGTTTGTGGTCCGAAGCTTTAAAAATAGCCACACATGTACTAAATCGAGTTCCTAGTAAATCTGTGCCAACAACACCTTACAAATTGTGGACGGGCAGAAAACCACAATTAGAATACTTATGTGTGTGGGATTGTCCTGCTGAAGCAAAAGTGTATAATCCACATATTAAGAAACTGGATTCCAAAATCGTTAGTTGTTATTTCATAGGTTATCCAGAGAGATCCAAAGGTTTTAGATTTTATTGTCCTTCGCATACCACTAGAATAGTTGAGACTAGACATGCAGTATTTTTTAAAAATTACAACATTAGTGGGAGTAATGAAAAATGAACTGTAAACCTACAAGAAGGAGATCGAATTTATGTTCCAACTTTGATCTTTACAGAGGTTATACGTTCTTCTCCTTTAGAGAAAAATGATGGTACTAATGTTAATAATGTTCCCAACATTGATGAAGTACCTATAATGCCACAAAAACCTTTGCGTAAGTCGCAAAGAGAAAGAAAGTCTGCAATATCTGATGATTATATTGTATATCTTACTGAAGAAGGTTGTGATTTAGGCCATTGTGATGATCCAGTTTCCTTTAAGCAAGCTATTATGAGCAGAAATTCATCTTAATGGTTGGAAGCCATGAATGACGAGATGAAATCTATGGAAATTAATGAAGTTTGGGATCTTGTTGAGTTATCTGTTGGAGTTAAACCTGTAGGTTGTAAATGGGTTTACAAAACTAAAACAGATTCTCAAGGTAACGTTGAAAGATACAAGGCCCGATTAGTTGCTAAAGGATTCACACAACAACAAGGAATACATTATGATAATATTTTTTCACCAGTCTCAAAGAAAGATTCATTACGAATTATTTTAGCTCTTGTACCTCATTATAATTTAGAATTACATTAGATGGACGTAAAAACTGCATTTCTTAATGGTGACTTGCATGAAGAAATTTATATGAAACAACCTGAAGGTTTTGTTGTCAAAGGCAAGGAACATCTGAGATATAGATTGAAACGATCAATTTATGGGTTAAAACAAGCTTCAAGACAGTGGTATCTTAAGTTTGATCAAGTTATAACCGAGTTTGGATTTAAAGAAAATACTATTGATCAATGCATATATCTCAAGGTTAGTTGGAGCAAATTTATCATTCTCGTTTTATATGTGGATGATATCTTATTAGCAAGTAGTGATTTAGACATGTTGTTCGAGACAAAACGTTTTCTATCAAAGAAATTTGACATGAAAGATCTTGGAGAAGCCTCTTATGTTATAGGCATTGAAATATATCGAGATCGGTCTCGTGGGATGTTAGGTTTATCTTAGAAAGCATATATTGAAAAAATATTTAAACGTTACAACATGCAAAATTGCTCTCCAAGTGTTGCTCCTATTATCAAGGGTGACAAATTCAGCAAATTTCAATGTCCTAAAAATAATTTAGAACGTGCACAAATGAAGAAGATCCCTTATGCTTCGGTAGTAGGGAGTTTAATGCATGCTCAAGTTTGTATACGTCCTGATATTGCATTTGTCGTTGGAATGCTTGGCCAGTATCAAACAGATCCGGGAATGGACCATTAGAAAGCTGCTAAGAAAGTTTTGCGCTATTTACAAGGAACTAAAAACTATATGCTTACTTTCAGAAAGTCAGACAACCTTAAGGTTATTGATTATTCTGATTTTTCTGGTTGTGTTGACAGCAAAAAATCCACATCAAGTTACATATTCATGCTTATAGGGGGACCAATTTCATGGAAGAGTGCTAAGCAGTCTATAACAACATCTTCCACTATGCAAGCATAATTTGTGGCATGTTATGAAGCTACTGGTCAATCGGTTTGGTTGAAGAATTTCATACCCGGACTTCAAGTGATAGACAGTATTGCAAGGCCACTTACCTTGCTTTGTGATAATGAGACTGTTGTTTTCTTCTCTAAAAATAATAAATTAAGCGGTGCTTCTAAATGGATTGACATCAAATATCTTGTTGTTAGAGACAAAGTCAAATATGGTACCATTGTCATACAACACATTAATACAAGAGCTATGTTAGCTGATTCTCTAACAAAAACGCTACCACCTACTCTTTACAAAGAGCATGTTGCCGGCATGGGTTTGGTAAATGAATTCTGATATTGTTGTTGTAGTGAACAATATTAATAGTTTATGTATTAAAGATTCGTTTATGTATATTGACTTTGAATTTATGATATTTGTTTATTTATTATATTGCACATTATTATTATTCTTTTAAGCAAATTTTACTTATGGGGATCAAATAAATTGAATTAACCATTTGTTGAAAAGAATATTATTTCTATAATTAATGGGGATCAAATAACAATAACAGTTATTCTGATTACATTAGTTTGGTTTGATGTTTCTAGCTGAATATGGTTTAAGTTAATGATATTATATTGGCCAATTTTGAACATGTGCTTCATTATAATGTTTAAAGTTTAGGCCAAGTGGGAGAATGTTAGAATATTTAATATTCTAATATTTAATGTGTGGCCTACTGCTAATAATTATGAGCCAAATTCATTTACGAATTATTAATTAATGGGTGCATCTAAAAAGTGCATCTGGAGGGTGTATCTGAAGAATGCATCTACGTACATCTGTATTTTTGATGGAAAAATTCAGTTGTTCAAATTCGTTGTACATGATCCCAGAAGTTGCCTTAGTGTTTATATATACTCAGTTCTGTTCATTTGGTCGAATTGAATTCTCTTAATATCTCCTTAATTCGTCCATTAAGAAAAGTACAGAAAATAGAGGCTGAGTGGAAAAACGCCATAATTCGCCATCATTAGGACTGAGAAAAACTTCTGAAGATCAGTATTCTTGCATCGCTTCCGCTTGAAGATGTCTGCAATTCAGAATTGTAAGTTTTTCAATTATTATTTGTTATTTTATGGGCTGTGATTTTTAACAAAATATATTTTCTATCATCCAAGCCCTCACTTCTCTGGTACCGATTGGTACCAGTGTATCATAGAGGAAGGGGATGGGTTTGGAAGAGAATGATCTAATTAAATTCTGCCCCTCTCCTCTTTGTTCTGATTGTTCTGGATGTTATGTTCTTTTGTGTCTTATTTTGTGCAGCATGATATGAAAAGCTGGAAATTAAACGTAACATCCGATTAAGTTTGAGGAGAAGGTTACTTAGTACCAAATTCTATAAGTAGACTTCTAATTGTTAGTCATTGATGCAACTTTATTAGAAACTGATATTTTCATTTTAATCTGGCAGTTTTTGTAATAACTGTTAAGACTATTAGTTAAACTTTTATCTTGACCCTAGAGTACCAGGGTGTGGTACTCAATCAAACTATTGTTTCCTTTATGAAACAGGTGGTTTAACCACTTTATCAAAAAAAAAATTATCTCAAACTCTTTTAACTCATGGTTACTATCTCGGTGTCTGAACAAATGTTTAACTCACAACTCAAAAACAAGCGAAGAACTGAATTAAATTAGAATACAAATAATTTATTAAATCTGAGAGAAAGAAAAAAGTGCTCAGAAAGCTATTTTCTTTATAACTCAAATATATTTATAAATTATTCTCTCTTTTATTTATCTCTACTCTATCTACTTTTTGGTGTCATAAATACATCGGCTACCTATACGCCAATCTACTCATAACTATTCTAGCTAAGTACATGACATTAATTGCTAGCCATGTATCAGTCATTTCACTACTTCCATCAACCGTCTCTAACATATGCGATGAATGTTAGAATGCTTGTGTCATCATCTGGGCAAGGGTTTATCCCGAGCTTTCTGATGTTCCCGAATTGTTAAGCTTAGGTCCATCTCGAGTTATGCCTTTAGCTCGTGCTTGTCAAAACGATCGGGTTCATGAGGTCTTGATTTTTTGGGATGAGCACTTGAAATTTATAACTTCCAACACCGGTGACAGTGGTAGAGGACTACTTTAGAGAAAGGGGCATGGCATATGTCCAAGGGTTGAAGAATAGTGTGCGGTGCGGAGATGCAGAGTTTTATGTGTCGGTAGGGGAGGAGCATGTGTTCTTCCTTGTGAAGACACAATCCGATAAGATAGTGAAGGAAATGAAGACGGTGGTTGCTTTTTTGAACGCTATATTTCAGAATTCATGCGTACTGAGATCAAATTTTTAGTGACTACCTCTCTTTAAATCTAGTGCCATGTCTTCAGTAAAGGTTTGCTTTACCGTTTGAAAGGTTAACTAAATGAAGATTCACATGTATAACTTGAGAAAAAGAATGTTTTTAGAGAAGGATAACTATGGAAATGGTTGATAAATGTATATGCTTATCATCTTGAATCCATTTATTCAACTATCCTTTATTAGCAATCAATTTATTGTTTCTGTTAACTCGGACACATGTTAAGTAATATGATGGAACCAAAAGAAATTTCTCTCAGTATCATGGTCCGAATTTGGACAAGAAATGCACAATCATATGATAGTGTTCAATTTATAACGAAAAAAAATATATATTTTATTATTTTATTGGCGTCACAAACTGACTAGATGACTTATGAACTGTCAGACTGTACCAAATTAATATGATTCTAAAAAAACAAAGTATATATACTGTACGTCTCAAAAAAGTGCATTTGCCAGATTATTAGTTATATCCCAGCCATTCAGTAATACTGCATCTTATGATCATACAAGAAGCGCATTTGTCCAAATGAAAATAAAACATTACAACAATAAAATGCAGGACGCACATGAAATTTTAGAGGTGGTGAAATTAACAAAATCATCCGAAGTGTAAGCTAATTAATTAGCTGAGCACACCTCAAAATACTGTTATATCAAGATCTGGAACATGTCTACATAAATTGTGGAGCTCCTCTGCTTTAGTGGTTGCAGATTGCTCTCCATCATCATAAAAGGGCCAAGTCAACTTACGGAGTGTGATAAGGTGTTTTAGTCCTAGAGGAACCTGTAGCAGAGGACAATTAGCTACAGTGAGTTGTTGAAGCATGGGCATGGCACCCTCCTCTATCTCCCATTCCTCCAGATTTCTGAAGTTGGCAACAGCCAAAACTTCTAGACGTGAAAAGTCTCCAACGGAGCACCTCATTTGTTTTACATCATCATCTTTTTGGTTAGTTAAATAAAGGTATTTGAGATTGCATAGTCTCTTTAGTACTACCAATACAAAATGTTGTATTCTAAAATTAAAGAAAATAAACGTAGTGAGGTGGGTGGGGAACATAGCAACATCAAGAGACACTCCCGCATCATCAGCGAAGTTGCCTCGGTATTCCAGAGAAATTAACTGCTGATAAAAGGGGAAACCTCTCGTGTCAATTACTTCTATTGGGATATCATGCCCCTTTAGACCAAGAAGGACCAGGCTTTTCAATGCACGCAATAAAGAAACAACTACCTCCCATGAAAATCCGTCAATTATATCGATCTCTAATTTACACAAATTTGGTAGATAAGGTAATGCTTCAGCCCCCCATGACTCCCTATTTTTGATACCAATGAGGGTTTGTAGATTTCTTAGATTTGCCCCTGATGGCGGCCCCAAAGAGAATTGTGGTAGCATGACGTGCCTCAGTGTTTCTATATCCCATGTGAAATCAGATAGCTCAAAAAGCTGTATACATCTTAGATCAAGTGTTTCCAAAAATTTCATACTGCTTATCGATTTTATAAACCGTGCTGGGTTTTGTGTATCCCACCAAGTCCTTAACTTAAGATATCTTAATTGAGTCAATCCTTCAAAACTCTCATACACTATATTTGTGGGTTTAGTAGTGACATTCAAAACTTTGAGACTCCTATTTCCAGAACAATTTGGCAGGGGTGAATAAAAACACAAGAGAGTACGCAGATTAAGATTTGCAAGTTGGACCAATCTGTCACTATCAAACTGATGGACTGCCACACGACGTGCTCCTGTACAGCTCTGCACTTCATTAAGTGTTGAACACACCATTAAAAAGTCGTCCTCCTTGGCTTTCTCGATAGCAAGATCACGCAAGAGGTCGTGTACATGACAATATCTGATGTAACTATGGTATGGTCTGCGGGACACTTGAACCATGCTCCTGCAATAGAAACAGTGGGTAAGTAATTAAATAACTGATTCTTCTTGACGAAATGTTATAATCATAAAAAGCAGAAAGAAATGAATCGTGAGATGACATTGGCCAGCAAAAAAAATACATTCGGCAGACATAATATGTACTGGGTAATAACGAAAACCACATGCAGTCCAATATACTATTTAAAGTATAATAAATTTGAAGCAAGTTATTACTATTTCATAGAAACTACAAGTCATAGTTATCCAATTTGAATTATAAAGAAAAAAAACTTACTACCAATTTGCATTAATACTTTCAAACTTCTTTTTATTAATCTCTTTTGCATGAGTATTTTGGATGTCCCAATTCTAACGACAGATGACTGTCAACCATAATTAATCCTTTTTTCATCTTATTCCACGAGGTTGCATGCACATCAGACAATACCAATACATATCTTATTTTAACAACGGCTATTTTGACAATAAAACTTGAAATAAATTGAAAAAGATTATTTTTTAGAAAAAAAATATAGATCTTCTCGAATATATTTATTGAGAGTGTTTCATATTTACGTAATTAAATTGTTTGATAATTAAATTATATACTCAATTCGCGACTCTTTTTCAATTTGATTTAATGAAATTATAGTAGACTATTTGCATGCTACTTCAAAAAATTATCAATTGATAATCTAACAAAAACAATTAAATAGGAACATTTGTAAATGGCATAAATGATCTTTGATAAACTATCAAATGATAATTAAATTGCATAAAATTTGAAACACCATCAATCTATAAGTTCAAAAATATATCTAAGTTCTTTCTTCAAATTTTTGAAATTCTTTTTTCTAATTTATTTGAAGATTCATTATAGTAAAGATTTTCTAATATATATGCTAAATATTGCATGGGTGATGATCAGGGTAAAATTGTCTAAGAAATCTTGAAACATGTGGTCTTTTCTTATTGGGGGTGAGATTATGTATAGCAAGGGATTTCTTTTTTAATAGATGCGGTGTAATAACGTTACCTTTGCACAAGATCTTCCAAAAACCTCTCACCCGTCTCCTCTAACGTTTTATTTTTCTCTTTTGGTATGAAGCCTTCTCCAATCCACATGTTGATTAACTTTTCAGCTTCAATTTCAAAATCTTCAGGAATTGCAGCAAAGTACATGAAACAATACTTGAGAACAAGTGGCAAGTCATCATAACTAGTGGCTAGAATGTTGATACACCGTTTTCCATCAGTACGCCAGTTCATTGTTAGTAATAACTCATTCCACTCAGTATATTCAGATGGCTTTCTAGACAATAGGCCACCTAAAACAACCAATGCGAGTGGCACACCGCCACATTTTTTCACCAATTTCATTGCTACATTGGTAATGTCATTAGAATAGGATCGGTTACAAATGGCTTTCTTAAGTAGTAGTCGAAGACCGTCATCCTCCGATAAAAATGGCAATTTGTATGGTTCAAGTGAGGAATCAACAACCGTGGCAACATTTACATTTCTGGAGGTTATGAGTACTCTACTCCCGTTGTTCGCATCAACCAGGACTTCTTCTATATGACTCCATAATTCGTCTGTCCAAACATCGTCTAGGACTAAAAGGTATTTTTGCTCCCGAAGAGATTTATGAATTTCCGTAAGGAAATATTCCGTTTCCTTTCCTTGCTCACTTGAAGCAATGTGTCGAATCTGTTCTAGTATCTTTCTCAAAATGTCAATTAATTCAAATTTTTGAGAGACAGTTACCCATAGGCGCTGACTGAAACATGCCTTGACATCAGCACTGTAGAAAAAATTAAGTTGCAGTATTCATTAATATCTTTTGGAATAGTAAGCTGTAGAGAGATACATATCAGAAAATACTAAAATCCAATTAATATATGAATGCAGCGAGTACATGGATGCATTTTTTTCTGTTGAAGAATTCAAAAGGTTGAGATTTAATTAACCGAAGGCTAATTTATACGAGACTAAACTTTTGCAAATTTTGTTAGATAATTAATTTTTAGCAAAGTTTATGGACATGATCCACATTCGCCCCCAATGACGGAATTGCAAAATATATAAACAACTCCTTGTAAATAACTGTCATGAAATTATATTATTGACATCTCAATATTTAAGATAATTTTTTATTTTATTAATTTGGAAAAAAGTTTCTATGATCTTAAACCCAATCAATTGACAATATCAACCTCAACCGTCAAACTTAAATAATTCAATGGAATGTTAAGTGATAATAATTACAATGATGCAAAATTTAATTAATGGTCAAGATCAAGGAAAGATATAGAAAAAAACAGACAAATTTTGTCTAACAATAATAAATTTACAGTTCGAATGAATTTTATATTTGAATGACTTTTAGTTTTTAATCATCTAGAAATTTATTTATTTTATAATTAATTATTTGCACCTTCTACGGAAGCGTGAATGATATGTAAATATGCACACCAATGTTTACCTGATGATTTTTTTTGAGTCGCCAGAAACATATTAGTATATAGTTTTTGTCTAATGAATGAATGCATAAAAAATGACAATATTGCAGGACTAAGGAGGCATCCAGAAACAAAGCAACATAAGGGAACTAATTAAAGGTCATCAATGGGAAACAAATCGTCAAATAATTAAGTTGAAAATTATTTAATATAAAATGTACAATTATACCTATTGTATGCTTTTCGAGCAAGAGTAGTTTTTCCGAGCCCTCCAACACCAACGATCGATACAACAGAGCGTCTTTGAGTGTTTTCATCAAGCAACATTTTCACAATCTTATCTCTGTGTGTATCAAAGCCGACGACATTGGGGTCATCAATGTCGGGTAGCATGACAGGCTTAAGAGGCAGCATCAAGTCCTCTCCACTTCCCTCACCGAGGTCATTGATTCCGTACCTGATTCTACTACTAGAAATCTCTTCAATTCTTTCAAGGATCCGATTTATCTGATCAGCAAGTTTATCAAGAGCCGGCACTTTTCGAGGTTTCTTTAGCACCCTCATGATGACCTCTTCCTTGCTAGTGTTTTCTTGGGAGACCTCCTCCTCCAAAAGGAGAGCGTTATCGATGGCATCCTCGATGTCATAGGCGAGATCCCTCACCTGCTTCACCCAATGCTTCTGTATTTGATTTCTAATTTTCTTCTTATCAGCCTCCTTGAGAAAAGCCTGAATCCAACCTAACTCGCGTCTCAACTTTTCCACTTGCTCATCAACTCCATATATACCTGAAATCTTCCCAAATGCGCCATCTGCTAGTTTACCCAAAACAAGATTCAGTAAATTCTCGATCATCTTCGATTGTTTTATGTACCTTTGTCAGCTATTGGATGGCGCTATTGTTTGGAAAGTCGGCTTGAGTAGGAGAAGATAGAGTGGGGTGAACTGAGCATAAAGACCAACTTTTAGGAAAAAGCTTGACTGGAACGGATGAATCTAGCAAGGTTTTGAATGAGAATCTGCTCAAAATTGGAATAATTGGCGAGTTCTGGCTGATTCAGTCGGCCTAAGAGCAGCTATATGAAAAACTAGCAGAGATAGTTATACGCGATATTTTGTAACGGTGGGTTAAGAAGATACTTTTGACAGTGAGGCTATTAAAGAGCGAGATGTATTTTATGTTTCCATTGGTTCTCATTTCTTATTGTCTACGCTAATTTACATCAATTGATAGTTACATCCTATCTGCCCGAAGAAGATACTTCTAATTAAACAGCGATATGTATTTTATGTTTCAATTGGTTCTCATTTCTTATTTTAAAGATTAAAGGAGGGTTGTTGGGGCTTGGGGCAGAAATTGTTTGGAAGTTGCACTAGCCGAGACATATCTGGTGAACGTCCATCTACATTATTTATTATTCACGCACAAATAATGTTGTCTTTCACCCAAACCCCAATTTTTTTAAATATAGAAAAAGTTAAATTAATTTCACGACGCCGACTACTAGAATTTGAATTATTACTGTGGTTAGTTGATATTTTTTCCGTGGTAAATCTGAGTTCTATGAAAATAAGGAGATTGACGCGTGACGCTCATCATTTCTGTAGATAAGTTCACGGAAGAAATTTACATGAAAATAAATCCACGAAATATAATCTAGATTTTCACGAAAATACTCCAGAACTTCTTATTTTACGGAAATAAGTACAGATTTTCACGAAAATACTCTACTCTATCATACCCATTCTTTTCCATAGATAGAAATAACTTTTTCTGTGGATACATGCACGGAAATAATCCTTTCCATAATTTTTTATTTTATGTAATACTTTTATCGTCTATGAAATAATTAAAATAGCATTGTCAAACAGAACAGAACGGATAAGTCTTAATACAGTTTCATATTTAACAAGTGCATATATAGTTAACTAAAACAAAATAAAAATCATTCCTATATACTATTTTCTACCTTAATCAAACACTCTTTCATGCTGCTTATGACACAAATTACTTCATATGGTTGGTACAAAGTCTTCTCTACCAAGGGGAAAGAGGGATAAATACACCTAACAGGGCCTCGTCCATAGCTCTATTGCATTGGAGCACAATTCTACACACAGAAGTACCTAGGGTAGGCAATGAAGTGCGTAAGCGCAAGGGAAGAGGTCCTGGAAAGGTAGTTCAATCAATACTGCCAAATCAGCGGCCAGAGGTGTGGCCGGTGGGGCTAGAAGAGTTCACCACTGAAAAAACAGATAAAACGAATCCTAGGCAGATAACTGCAATAATCACTAGGCTGGCTTTGAACCTTATGTCAGGCCCATTTAGAAGTTTTCGCATGTTTGATCAAACCACAAGAGATACTTTGGAGATCCAATTTTTGGTAAATAAAATTTAATGTTAATTTATAATATATATACAAATGGAGACCAGTAGATTTTATTAACTCGGTAATTGATTAATTAATGTATTCACCAAATTGCTATTGTGTTATTTTATTAATGAAGGAAATGTTCAAATATCGAGCAGGAGAAGATTCGAAGCATTGTAAAGAAGTGCTTGAGGCTATTGCAACAAAAAGGTATGCTGATGAGCTATACGAAGCAAGAAAATATTGCATAGATGACTTCGGCTAGGACACGAAAGCATGGAAGAGTATGGTGCCACATTGATGCGTAACTCCTGCGGATTGGGAAGGACTTTGTGACCAATTTGCAACTGAAGAATTCTAATCCCTTTCGAAATAAAACAAAACTAACTGATGTGCATCAGGACTTCTGCCACTATGCTGGATCGGCAAGTGCATACCAGCACAACCAAAATTTGGTAATGTGTTTTTTATATAATCTATATTGAGGATTCAATTAATTTATTTTTATAGAAATAAATATCGTTCAATGTGAAATAACTTATTTATGTAGCATATATAATTAAAACTTAGTTGCATTTTGTTTACCCTTGAAAAATCTCAAGGGAAAAGCAACTGAACAATTAAGGATAAATATCAATTATCAGTGATAAATCATAGGAAAAGGAGAGAAAGGCAAGAGAGAAGGTCCACTAGCCAGAAGAAGTCGCTGCTGAATTTTAGAATAAGTCTATTTGTCCCACAAAGAAATTTTGGGATAAAAGACAAAGGTATAAATACCCCACTATGCACTGTCCATTTGAGGTGAATGACACTCAAGAGATTCAGGAGAGAGAGAGATCTCTTGAGGTGTCATCCATGTGATCATTTTTGTCTGACAAGTGGGACCCGCCTGAAAGTCCCACACAAGCAGCTTCAACAGCTTGAACCCAGCTTATCCACTAAATCTAATCAGGCCGGAACAAGAATTAAGCATTAATCCCACAAGGAAATTCTCAACAAGGGTCTGAGGTATAAAAGCTCTATCACCTCCTGTTCATTCGAGGTGGATGACCCTAAAGAGATTCGAGAGAGAGATCTCCTGAGGGGTCATCCATCTGATTATTCTTCACTGACAGGTGAGTCCCACACCTCAATGATAGATATCAAGGGAGTCAAGATTAAACCCTAAGAATCAACCCTCAAATCAAACCCTCAGAGCAAACCCTAAAAATTGAAGTAGTACAATCCCTGTACAATAAGAATTATGTCAATGCCAAGCCAGTATTTTGATACAGCTAACAATAAGAAATTTCGATGTGATTTTGCTTTCAAGGCTGATCAGGTGTCAATATTGCAAGCACATGATCAAGCCAAGATTTGTGTTAACTGTTGACAAGTAATCAACTGTTGGTCAAATCACTTTCATGAACATGGATTGAAAGTCAATTTCATAAGACTGATCAGGTGCCAATGTTGCAAACACCTGATCAAGTCTGGATTTGTATCAATTGTTGATATGTAATCAACTGTTGGTCAAATTAAACCCTAATAAACATTAATATAAGTCTAATTGATATTTAATTAGGGTGGTTTTTGCAAGGAAGAATTTTATTTGGCAGAAACACTAAGCTACAATTGAAAATTAGGATTAATTCAAAGGAGCTACAATTGAAAATAAATTTTTAACACAAGAAGGCATGGGCAAAATTGAAATTAAAAATTACAGGAGTGATCACCATGAATTTAGGGAATTTTTATGAAAATTTCATGAATTTTGGACAAGTGGAGCTATCAGAATAAAATCAGACAAGAAAAATAGATCAATTAAGGGCTGAGATTTGATCAAGGATCTTTATGGATACAACTTGGAGTTGAAAACCTAGTTGGGTGCAAATTAGAGATGGCAAGCGCTAAGGGACTCAATTTGGCTCTGAAGAGGAATTATAAAAGAGCATATTATTGAGTATGCCTGGTGCACCATCATTGAGTCTCATTAAACATGACGTGCGGGCCCGGTTCATGTGCACCTAGTCTATCCTAATGCACCACCTTTCCCCTTATGTTTATTTCACTGTTGCTGGGCCCCACAGGGACATAAATCGGACCTTCTCCCCTGGCATTGTTCTTCTCTGCCTATTCGATTTTCTTCAATAAAAGTAAGTGGAAAATGGTAAAAGGCTCAAACGGTAACGGAAAATTACAACTAATATACCGTTGGAAAGCTCTAACCGAGGAGAATCCATTGAAGTAATTAATTTTGAAAATGGTGCATTATACATCACTCACATCAGAGGAGAAAGAAATCAGGCATGAGGTCCAATTGAGTGATTTAAAGAGTGAACAAACGAATAGGCGGTTGGGAAAGTATCGTGTGGGTCCCACGATTTCGTTGAGGTAGTTGATGGCACAGATTAACTCCTTCTTGCATAATTTTCATAATGAAATCGGTGTACAAGACCATAGCCAGCATTTGGGGCTGATTTTATTCGGGTTTCTGAGGGGAAAGAGTAAGGGAAAATTGAGCAACGACCACGGCGCCATGTCATCAATCCGAGGCTCAATTTATATCAGCAACAAACACACTTTGGGTGCATCTTAACTGTCGGATTCCACTGAGATGCAATAGTGTGTTGCCACATCAGCGATCCGTGGGAGAGAGAAAACACAGATTGTGCAAAAAGAAACATAATTAGAATCCAATCGAGCTCTATATAAACCTTGAAGCAGCAGAAGACAGCCCCCGCTTGGATTCATAATTCCTCCCCACCTTCTTAGCAATCAACACCCACAGTAAGGAAACAGGATATTGTTCATTGAGAGAAGAGGAACCTATAGACATTGCTAAGGAGGACCCTACCCTAGCTGATTGATCTCAGTTGAATACTTGAGAACTCAGCTCATGCAGTGACAATTCTGATCAAAACCACGTGTAATGATCTAAGCAGATCGATCTCAGTTGAATACTTGAGAACTCAGCTCATTAGATGGTGATTTCAATCGAGATTTCATAATAGGAAGACAAAGTTGTTATTTTGAGCATCAGAGGTGTAAGTATTGCGTATAATCGTATTCATATTTGAAATAATAAGATCGTTTATGAAATCTCTTATACTGTTAATTTTTTTCTCCTTGATTGTCTCTTGTGTTCATTTTCTTTTCTTTTTCTTTCTTTTTTCTTTTCTTCTGAAGTTTTGAATAAGATCAATGACAATCTACAAGGAAGAGGCAGCTCTTGATTAATGGAAAAGAGGAGATCACATTTGAATCTTTGCATACTTTTATTTCGGTACTAAAGAAATTTGAATTCTTTACGGTGTCTCTTTGACTAAACCCTCAGATTAGATTTGAATGAGTACACTCGATGAGAATTAGACCGAGTTGCTCAATAACATAAAAAACCAACATTTAGTTCAACATTCGATCAAACTAGATTATGCATTCGAATTGACTTTCTAGTGTATACACCTAGACAGGAAACTGAATCTTGAACAATTAAATTGTAAGGCATGATACATGAAGAAATCATTATAATCAGAGAAGAAATTGAGAATTGAATTCAATCTTTTTCTTGAACTAAGCAAATTAGAGATTTAAACAGAAGAATTCAGATTGAGACATATGCATTATATGGCGACTGAAGTGTAATTAGTGAGCCGAATCATTGACAAATCAATTGAAGATCGAATTCATCAGAATTCAATAAAAATCTTCCAGGTGTGAAGAGTGGTATCAGTGAACACCAATCGGTACTGGTGTACCCCAGCAACACACGGCGATTTAGACGAAGTAGAAACTACTAGGAGTTTCATCTTGATCAGGCGACTGTGCGACCCTTTTTCGCGCGCTCGCACACTGCCTGATTGGTGGCGATGGGATGCGGAAGAAGGACACAGAGATCCCTCCTTAACGTGCATTTTTGTTTTATGTTGACGTCGACTGGTGTCGTCGTCTTAAGCTTGTGGGGATGCACATTTAGGGGATTTTTAGTGATTGTGAATTCTTATAGATTTCGATGGACGCAAGCCCCCATCGTTAATTACCCTGGGCTATTAACCTCGAGGAACCTCTAGATCTTGAAAGGGAGAAGCAAATATTATAGCTAAATAATAGTTAAGTGGTCGCGTGCTCCAATGATCGAGGATCATTAGACACCCTGGATTTACTAATAGGTTAATCTAGTGGGATATGATGGTGAAAAGATGAACCTACTACAGATCGGTTCAATCTTTACCACTCCGGAAGATAACCTTACTACAGATCAGATTAATCTCTGCGGAGGGATGGGAGGTGAGTCTACTACAGAACGACTCAACCTCAGTTGATCTAGAAGATAAACCTATTACAGAACGGTTCAATCTTGACTAGTTAACAACCAATCACATAAAATACAACTCGAAGCACTAAGCCGGTTGATCTTAAGGTTGGTGAATCAGGAGAAGGGCGGATATGACCCACATGGTACTTCTCTCTGATCTTCTAGATCATGGATTCCAGGCACTAAGCGGACCCATAAACCTAGGAACACAACTGCACACAAAGTCAAACCTGAAGCGCCGAGCCAGCTTGACATTGAGGCGTGTGTCAGTGAAAGAACCTACTATAGAACGGTTTATTCCACTATTTGAGGATGAATCTACTATAGAACGATTTGATCCTCTGGACTAGAAGACAAACTTATGGACGGATTAGTTTGATCTTACTAGCTTGACTGGTCATGAATTACTTATTCATGACATAGAGTCATCATGATATCACCTCCTTGGACATCGTGATGTTCTTTTGCTTGTGCTAATGTCATAGTCTTGGTCATTCTTCGACGGACATCGAGATGTTCTTGTCTCGACTAGCTGTTCTGGATATTACATTACTTGTGCAAAAATCACCGTGTTACTTCACACCCTTTTGTGTGAATATATTTGATCACCACTAAATCATGAGTCCTGAGCACCCAGCCGACTCGCAGATTTAGGGTTAACTTATACACAACATTAAACTCTGGGCTCTTGGCTGATTTAATATTGAGACAGGTTTATTAGTGGGCGAGCTTCTAGACAAACCAGTTTAGAAGCTGCCATATTGTGATGACTCATCAGCAATCGACAAAAATGTGTCACCACCTTATCAACCGTTATAACGATTCAAGATATCGTTATAACGTTTTCTGGAAAATAGCAGATTTGTCAGGGATGGTCAACAGAGGTCAAAACGTTGCCAACGTCTTGTAAAGCGTTACAACGATTCCTTAGAGTATATTGACTTGTCAGAGAATAGTCAAATCGTTGCCAACGTCTTGCAAATCGTTCAACGCTTTGGTGAATCATATAACGATTCAAGGAATCGTTATAATGATTCCTTATGCAAGGGCACCATTGTCCTTTTGTAAGGGATACTCATCATCCCTCATCTGTACATTGTTAATCCTAGGAGGTAGTCAGTGCATCGATGATCGATGGATCATCAATCTCAACATCATAATGTCACTTCTGCAGGCATCATGATGTTCTTCTTTGAAGTCATCTCACTCGCTATGTTGATGTTATAATCTCAATTGTATTCTTAGCAAGCGTGAGGATGTTTTTGTCTTAACTATTGTCGACTGACCATTCTGAATATTATATTACTTGTGCAAACTATTCTGCTGATCTACACCCCTTGTGTATGCATATTTAATCACCTCTAAAATACAAAATAATTATTGCATCATTACTGAATTTTATTAATAAGATAATACCCTTTATTATTATCTCAATTATAAAGGTGATTTTATTTTTTATTTTTAACTCTCTTTATTTTTTTTGTACAAAAATAATAGAAGATAGTTTGGCTATTATTCATAATTTTATTTGAATTTTTAGGATTTTTATAATAGCCAAAATAACAAGTCAAAACTTGGTCAAACAGAAAAAGTAAACAAAGTACTTTTGCTTTTGAATTGTTTCAGTATAGTAAAATTCTTAAAAACAAAAATGTTTTTACATAGAAAAATACTATGAAAAATAAAGAATTTTTAGAAATAAATTTGAGTCAATTTGGAGTTTGGGAGAGCCTCCAAATGATTTATTTACTCTTTATTTTTAATTATCTGTTATTAATTGACAGTTGGACTTTATGGATTGGACCACATTTTTTTATTTTCTGCAGATTGGGCTCAAACTCGTTTTCTTTTTTTACTCCTTTATTTTGTTGTTAGGCCAGATTTTGAGCTCTTTTGAATTTAAATGAATTCAGCCCATATCGTTGCCCTTTCTCCCTGGGCCAGCAACATAGCTCCTTACTCTCTTGAGCCATGAGATCTGCCTTGAGATTGGTGCTGAGAGAGATGAAAGGTCGTGATGCCTCTTGTCGAACCTCATTCATGTATGCTTGTCTGTTTTCTCCCAGATTAGCGCAGACATATGAAGATTCGTATTAACTGCTTCAATACCCGTGTTGTCAGATCGTGTGCTTCTGCAACTCTGATAGATTGCATCGATGATCTTTACCTTCGACGGGAGATCAACTTATGGAAACATGATCTCCTTACTTCCTTAAAATTAAAGGTGGCCTCTGATCGAAGATCGATACGGTGACAGACAGTGGGAGTCGGAACCATTTGACCTCAGCTTGCATACTCCGGTACCGAGATGGCTTGGTACCGAATTGAAATCGATTGATCGTTAATTCTTGTAATTATTGCTCCACGATGCATCGCTTTTGAATGTTTATCATATTAATGCAATGCATATCCATTAAGACCTCTCTAAATTCTAAGAAAACGTCTATGGTGCTCGGTACCGCTACTGTGATATAATCTCACTGTATTCGATGCTGAATTGAGCCTTTCTACTTGTTCAGTATCACTGATTAGTGTCCCTCAGGCCTAAAGGCTCACCTGACTTTAGTCAGGGCCAGTGGCTCATTGAGTTCCTTAATAGTTTCGATTAATTCATTTTCTGAAAGTAAATTATACACTGGCTTTGTTGAAACCAACGTTTTTGCTGTTATAATTGCGTGAATTAGGGCTTTCTTCTCTATCATGAATGAACAATCAAGATAAAAGATATGATTAACTTTTTAACTTTGATCATTACTCAGCAGAAATAGAAAAGGAAAGAAGTAGAATGAAATTTAGATGAAATAACTGAAATAGCAACCTTTATTACAAAATCCTTCGTGTTGAGAGTTGTTTCAGGCCTAAAGGTACACCAAACACCTTGTGTTTGGGCCAGTGGCTCACTGGATATCAACCCTAAAATCAATCTTATGTTCAATTAAAGTTTTTAGAAGAAAAGAAAAGAAAATAGATGAAAAAGAGAAGGAATATGAAAAGAAACAATCAAGAACAGAGAAATGGCTGTCAAAATCACCTTTGTCAAAGTAAATTTAACACGTTGGGTCAAATTGTATTCTGTTTTCCAAGTGACAACACGAAAGAAATATAAATCTTACTTGAATACTTGTCTTTTCCCTAAGATGGTATCACATCTTCACTACTTAGTGTATTTCCCTCTTCTAACTCTCTTTGCACTCACACCACTGATAATTGAAGGTGTGTGTGTATTTCTTCTTCAGAAGCCGCTAGCTAGAGAGAAATAGAATTAATGGTTGTTGCTAGTGGGGGGTGTATGTTGCCTTTTTTACTCCATCTCCAGGGGTTGCTCAATTGATGTCTAGGGTTTATATATAGCTTGGCAGTGGCTAATTGTGTTTCTTCTCGCATAATTTGTGTTTCCTAGGTGCCACAGATCGTTGACATGGCATGATCATAGCCCTTGATTAATAATCGGGTGGCACGGGTGAGTTGTTGTGTGAAAATCTCTTGGTTTTGATTGCACGGCGTGGCAATTGTTGTAATCGCTTCATCATGTTCTTGCTCCAATTCACCAATTCCTTCTTCTCAAACACTAGATTAAAACCACTGTTAAAATCGGCATACTATCTTGTGCACCAACTCCACCAAGGAAATCATACATTGAGTAGTAATTTTGTGCCAGCAACGGCTTCAACAGAATCGTGGGACCCACTTGAGCCTGCCTAAACCGCCAATTTGTCCAATTACTCGCCAAATCGTCCGATTGAATTCTATGCCCGAATCCCTTCCCCTTGAATGCGAGTTAATTATAGCATACTATACCAGAAATAAATTATTCTAGTGTGTTCTCCTCATTGAGGGATTTCCAACGGTATATTATTTGTAATTTTTCATCACCGTTTGACCCCTTTTCCATTTTTCCGATTGAATTATGTCCAAAATCGGGTCAGCAGCAGAAAATTTGCACCAGCAAGGAGAGATGATATTTCTGACTCTGTGGGGCCCAGTGGCAGTGAAGGAAATGAGAGAGGAACGAAGGAGAGAAATAGTGTGATTCGGGTGGACATGACACACATGATCCGCCCCCACGCGTCATGTTTAATGAGATACAACAATGGAGCACCGAGTTCACGTGATTTTTCATTCTTTCAAAAACTCTCCCCAACGCCTAAATTAGCACCTCTTCATTTGGCAGCCCCAACTTGCACCAAGTGAGGTCCTTGTCCCCAAGTTGCACCCATAAGCCCTTTGATTAAATCTCAGCCTTCAGTTTGCTTTGATTTTCTTCTCCAATTTATTTTTAATAGATCCCTTTATCCAAAAATCATGAAATTTTCACCAAAATTCTCTAAATTCATGATGATCACCTCTATATTTTTAGATTCCCATTTTACCCCTGTTTGCTTGTGCTAAAAATTCCTTGATCAAGAAAACCCTATTTTCTTCTGAATAAATCTCAATTTTCTCAGTGGTAGCTCAGTGTCTCTGCCAAATATCTCTCTCTTGCATAAATCACCCTAATTAAACACCAATTAGAATTATATTGATGCTTATTAGGGTTTGATTTGATCAGCAGCTGATTACATGTCAGCAGTTGATACAAATCCAGATTTGATCAGGTGGTTACTCACAGCTTTGGCACCTGATCAGCCTTGTGAAACTGACTTCCAATCTATATCTATGGAAGCAAAATCACATTCAAAAGTTGATTACATGTCAACAATTGATGCAGATGCTGGCTTGATCAGGTGGTTGCCTACAGCTTTGGCACCTGGTCAGCCTTGTGAAATTTGCTCTCAATTTATGTTCATGAAAGTCAAGTCACATTGTAATTTCCCATGGTTGGTTGTATCAGAATACCGGCTTGGCATTGATACAGTTATCATTGTATTGGGATTGCATTGCTTCAGCTCTTAGGGTTTATCCTGAGGGTTTGACTTATTGATTGATTCTTAGGGTTTGATCTTGACTTTTTCTCTTGTATTTCTTCCTTCGACCTTTCAAGGGGTAAACAGTGACGCTCAGGGTTCTGATGCAGTGGTACTCCGGCAAAAAAGGGAGGGAGATCCCATCAGCCCAATCGGTACCAGGTCAGCCGAAGACACCAATCGGTATAGGTGTTCCCAGTAGTATAGGGCGATTCAGGTAAAACAAAGGCCATCGAGGGGTTTGTCTTAGTCGAGCGATGCTCGAGTGCGGCGCGGTGGTGCTCGACGAAGGAGAGAGAGAAAGCGTTAACCCGATAGTTGACGGGATGCGAGAACTTAACATCCATAGCACGGATCTTGAAGGAGTTGTGCGGGATTTCAAGTCTCAACGGAAGATACGAGTTGAGGGATAATTCTAGAACAGAGAGTGATCCAGACCCTTTATTTGCCGAATGTCGAATCTTGATGTTATACAACGACTCAGAATAAACCCAAGAGTTCCGGCTTCAGGGAAATAAGGAAATGAATGTGGGCTTTGAGTATGGGTGAATTGGTCTCAGCCCAGGCGAAATGAAGGGAAGGATGATATGTGCGCGGCCCAGGTGAAGTCACAAACCGGCCCGGACGAAATAAAGAAAGGAAGAAAAGAGAAAAGTAATAACAGTCGGCCCGGATTTAATAATCAGAGAGGAAGAATAAGAATGGGCCTAATTCGGAAAAATAAAGAGAAAAGAAAGAAGAAAAATGAATCTGGCCCAATTGTTTAAAGCCCATTAAGTTAATAACAGAAAATTAAATTTAATTAGGTAATAAATCATTTAAAAATGTTCCCAAACTCCAAATTGACTCAAATTTATTTCTAATTTTTTTTTATTTTTCATAGTATTTTTTTATGTAAAATTACTTTAGTTTTAAGAATTTTACTATACAGAAATAATTTAAAAGCAAAATGATATTATTTACTTTTTCTGTTTGACCAAGTTTTGACTTGCTATTTTGGCTATTATAAAAACCCTAAAAATTTAAATAAAATTCTGAATAATAGCCAATTATTTTTCTATTATTTTTGTAAGTGATTTTCTACAAAAAATAAAGGGAGCTAAAATAAAAAAATAAAATCACCTTTACAATTGAGATAATAATAAAGTGTATTATCTTATTAATAAAATTCAATAATAATGTAATAATTATTCTGCATTTTAGAGGAGATTAAATAAGCTCACATAAGGGGTGTAGAGCAACAGAGTATTTTTGCACAAGTAATAGTCAATTAACAACAGTTAGGACAAGAACATCCTGATGTCTGCCAGGGAGACAAATGAGACTACAACATCAACACAGCGAGTGTGATGACTTCAAAGCAGAACATTGTGATGCCTGAAGAAGTGACATCATAATGCTGAGATCGATGATCCATCGATCATCAATGCACTGGCTACCTCCCAGGGCTAGTGGTGCACAGACATGGGACTTATCTGCCTGTAAGCCCATGATCAGACTAGATTAGATGAGTTGAGTTGAACTGTCTAGGAACTCACTCTCTAGCAAACCTGCATCAATATTAGATCAGCCAAGAGCTCCGAGTCTAATTGTGTGTACAATATAATCATGAATCTATGAACCGGCCAAGTGCTCAGAATTCATGATTTAGAAGGTCAAATAAGACAATTGTAGGGACTCTGTTCACTGTCTACTGACCCTGTGTCTTGAACAATTGTTCATGACTTGATACATTAGCAAGACTAAACTGATCTGTTTGTAAGTGTGTCTTCTAGTCTACGAGGTTGAACTGATCTGTTTGTAAGTTCATCTCTCAAATCACAAGATTGAACCGATCTGTAGTAGGTTCATCTTCTAAACAGTGAAATTGAACCAATCTGTTTGTAGGTTCATTCACTAACACACATGTCTCAAAGTTGAACTGGTTTAGCGCTTCATGTTTGACTTTGTGTGCAAGAGTGTTCCTAGGTTTATGAATCCGCTCAGCGTCTGGAATTCATGATCTAGAAGATCAGCTAGATGAACAAGTGGGTCATATCCACCCATCTTCTGATTCACCAACCTCAAGATCAACCGGCTCAGTGCTTTGAGTTGTATTTTGTGTGATTGGTCATTGAATAGTTAAGATTGAACTGATATGTTAGTAAGTTCATCTTCTAGATCAATCAAGATTGAGTCGATCTGCTAGTAGACTCATCTTCTATCCCTCCATAGAGATTGATCTGATATGTTTGTAAGATTGTCTCTCGGAGCTATAAAGATTGAACTGATCTGTAGTAAGTTCATCTTTCTCTATCACAGAATGAACTGATCTGTTAGTAAGTTCATCTGCATCTGTCATTAATCAGCGAATTGATCTGTAGTAAGTTCGTCTGCCCACACTCCATGTAGGTTGAATCGATCTGTTAGTAAATTCAATTTACACTATATCTGTATCTGTGAACTGATCCGTAGTAAGTTCACCTGCATCCTTTTTACTTGCATTAATGGACTGATCTGTAGTAAGTTCATATATACCTCTGTCATCTGTTTCAATGAAGCGATCTGTAGTAAGTTCATCTATACCTCTGTTATCCGTTTCAATGAACTGATCTGTAGTAAGTTCATCTCTATCTCTATTATATGTCTCAATGAACTGATCTGTAGTAAGTTCATCTGTATCTGCATCTGCATCTATTATCTATTTTGAATTTGAACTGATCTGATTGTAAGTTCATTTTCATCTATTTCTAAACCCCGAACTGATTTGTAGTAATTTCGTGTGTCAACACCCTATGTAAAATGAATCGATCTGTTTGTAGATTCAATTTACATTGTACCCTGACGATAGAACTGATCTATTGGTAAGTTCATCTTCTCCGCCATACCTGCCTCACTGGACTGATCTATTAGTAAGTCCAGGGTGCTTTAGTGATCCCATCACTAAAGCATTTAACCACTCGACCACTTGATTATCATTCAGCTATAGTATTTGCTTCATCTTTCGAGATCCAGAGGTGGCTCGAGGTTAGTAGCCCAGGGTAATTAACGGTGGGGCTTGCACCCAACGGAATCTAAAAGGATCCCCAATTATCAAAAACCCCCTGAATGTGCATCCAAATGGGTCTGAGCGGTGAGTTCAACCGGCGCTAAATAAATGCACGCTCGGGAGGAATCTCCGTGTCCTTCTTTCGCATCCCATCGCCCCCGAATCAGCGGTGCGGAGCATGCGAAAAAGGGTCGCACACATTTGTAGAAAAATGTACTAAACTGAGAGCCAACAAGTGAGAAACTTTTCCTACATCTTCATCTTGGTCGAGAAGATGGAATATCACCCATCATGGCCCAAGCGGAAGCTACTTTGGCAACCAAGACCTTGGAATTACAAGCAGAAAATGATGAAACTAGTGATGGTAGTGAACTCTGTGATTCAGAAATAAGAAAAATCATTGTAGAGGTTCAAACTTATGATACTACCTCGGTGTAATTTGCCAACTGAAAAACCAAAGAAGTATATGTATGTTATCTTTCTTACAAAGTTATCTCGTAGAAATATTGATATTTTAATATCTAATGTGATACATTATTAGTTATGAATATCAGTCAACAGATATGAACTAAGTGTAGTAACAATCAGAGTTAATTTAATAATACCAATTTGTTTGTATTAAGTTACATTTTATGCAACTCAATAGAAGAAAGCAAAGGAGATGCAGCTTGATCCAGACTACGCTGGAAGAGAAGATATTGATCTGTATCGTATAGCAAGTAATGGGAAATATCATGGTAGAGTTTTTGGCTTTGGGAGCACATATGAGGGAACTTCTCCAACACCAATCTTGCGAGGCAGGTCTCGTCATAGAACATCCATAGTGACAACAGAATTCGATAAAATCTTAGAGGATCGTGATGCTCATTTTGCTGAGAAAATTGCTAAGAGAGATCAACTCATTGAAGAATGTGATAAAAAATACAACAAGATGGTTGAAGAACAGACAAAACTACAATTCACTATTAATCATCTGTATGCAGTTTGCGAAGTTCAACAGCCTATTTTTCAAGTAACAAAGACTGAATTTAAGACAATTATTGAGAGGTACTGATTTGTTGATAACATACTAATTTATATTATTAATTTCACTCATAGGATCATCATGATCCCATTTCTCAGTCATTTCAAAGAGCTATGGGGATGCATGTAGCTTTACCTCAGGTGAATTTTTAGCTTTCTATAGTGAGAATTGAGTGCAAACATGTAAGATAGAATTGAGTGCAAACATGAATTTTTAGTCTTGTTTCTCAGTCAACTCAAGGACATCATATGCCTTTATTTCAGGTAAGTATAATTTCTAACAACTTTGAATACGTGATGGTGTTTGACGGGAGTTGTGTAAGGTTTTTATAGTTTTTAACATTTGAGTGGACTAGTATTGTGAGATTCATGTATGTCAAAGTCTGTAGATTTAGTTTGTGTTTTAAGACTTTGTTGAAATTGATATAATAGATAGGTATGAATGTTGGTAATTATCATGTTTCACTAAAATTATATATATTTTCTAAAAAGGAATTATGATAAATTTCAGGCCTCTTATGCAGTCATAAAATATTAATATTTTTTTATTATTTACTTAGGGTCACACGACCCTTCCTTACACTGCACTTATGGGAATGTAAATGTCTCCGCACCAAGTAAGAACAAAACATATAGATTCAAATGTCTAAAGTTTGATCAATTTTCAATATTGGGTTTAAGGATGTGTTTAGTGGTAAATATTGTAATTTTATATTAGTCTAGTTTGAGAGCAAAAAGAAAAAATTATATTGTACACGCTTCAAAATAGAGAGATATAAAAGACTCAATTTTACAAATGTAGGTTGTTTAATTGTACTGATGCTTAAAAGTAAAAGATCCTAAGTATATTTTTTTTGTTCTATACTAGAGATTATCTTCAATGTCGCAACCAAATATGATGGGAGGGATGCAAGCACTTATAACGCAAGCTGCAACGGGTGAGGCGGCCATAAACCGATGGTGCAAGGGATCGAACTCAGACAATCAATAAATACAATAGTTAGGTTTGGTATGGGTAACTGTTTTTATTTTTTTGGTAATAAAATGTCCAATTATAGCAATATAGCAGACAAACAGCTTTTCAATTATAACAATATAACAGTTGATATACAGGTTTATATTTTGGCAGTTCAATACCTGTATTTTTTTATTTGATGTACTTTCAATTGGTGTTTTTATATGCTATATTATTTTTCTAATTGGTGTTACCGACATAAATAATGGGTTCATATATTTATTTATTTTTTAATCTGGCAGTAATAATTAAAAGTTACTAACATAAATAATTCGTATTACTAATAGAAATAATATGGTGTTACTGAACAAATAATGTGGTGTTACCGCAAAAAATAATGTTGTTTTTACTGACAAAAATAATGGGTTCACCTATTGTAATTTTTCTTATAATCTGCATAAATTAATTAATAATATAAAAATAATAATGTGGATGAGTAGAATTATTCTGTGACATGTTAAAGTTATTTCCGTGGAAGTAAGAACCATGGAAATAATATGAGTTATTTTGTTGCTCAATTCCTCGGAACTGCCAAATATTTACTACGGAATTAAGAACCGGAGCACTCAGACGTGAAACTATTTCTGTAGAATCATTTCCATGCTTAATTTCTCGGAAAAGAATTATCTATGTGGTAATCTACATAAATAGTATTTGTTCTAGCAATGAAAGTACCGTAGAAGTCTTTCCGTAGGTAATTCACGGAAATAACGTCTTTTCCGTGCTTGACTCCACAAAACAAGTGTTTTTCATTCTACGGTAATAATAACAATTCTAGTAGTGGTTGACGACACACGTTAGATAGGGACGTATGTATTGTCCTATTGGGTGAGTCCTGCCTAGTTGGCCAACCACAATTGTAAATAATAATAATAATAATAATAATAATAATAATAATAATAATAATTGTCTTAATTAGAAAAAAAATCGGCTCAATGTAATTGCTTTATTAGACGCAACACAAGACACCAGGAAATTAATTCATATGCAGCTCCATGTAAGGATCCATAGAGATGAAAGAGCAAAAGATCAATTTGTTCTGGCAGAAATTGATTGCTTGGTGAAGAACCGTTCAACAATTTGGAGCTCACAACTAGTATATATTTACGTATATCATGCTTCCATTTCAATCATTATTTTTTTTTCCTTTTTTTAGTTTGTGACATTGGTCCCTACGGCTCATGTGTGCAGGAATCTGATTCGTCCCATTTCACTTGTAGCAAGTTGCTTGTAGAATAGTGCTCTTACATATATATCGACAATTAATTAATTCCACATGCTAGCAGTTATTAGGTACTTTTTGTCTTTCTTTAATTTTCTATCTTCAAGAGATGGTGGCTTCATGTTTGAATCACATCCCTAGATGGTCGTTTTTTTGCGAAATTAGCTAGCTACCTACTTATCAATTTCTTGTTTTGAGATTTTTACCCATCAAATTGATCGAATTATATATTTACCCATCATTTAGTTATGTTCTTTGATATATTTTTTTGAGTAAAAGATGAGGATCCGGCTCTCAAATATCATTGATTTCGGTCACAAATTGTCACCTAAGTTACAAAGTGAAAGTTAAAAAGAATGAAAAAAAAAAAAAGAATGAGAATGAGAAGAGATGAAGTGCAATCCAATTTGTCTCGCTTGTTATTATGTACATAGCATGTGCATCCATATTTTTAAGTGAACAATTATAATTTTTCTTTTGTAAAGGACTTGCAATGGACTCTTATAATTGAGAATTTTACTTGGCAATGTATTAATTAAATAAGTAGCGGTTAATATGGTATCCGACCAATATTGTTTTGGAATATTGCTTTGAAATAAAAGAACCCGAGTTACATCAAGTAAATGCCTATTTTTTCTTTCCGAAATACCGTTTTGTTGCGGTGTATAAATACACGTAGTTTGATGTAAAATTCCCTTTTATTTTAAAAAAATTAGAAAATCTTTCATTCATAAACTCCGTTCTGTTATCGGTTCTAAATATTTTAATTTTAGAACCAAATTGATTTTCTATGAAAATACAAAATTCTTGGAAAAAAGAAAAAATCTCACTTTTATTCTTCATTAGATATAACCATGTGACTTTAGTGAAATCTTCTATAAAAATAACAAAGTACTTGTATCCATTATATGAATCATTAGGGGCGGGGCCCCATACATCTGAATGAACGAGCTCAAAAGGTTCATTACTAGTACAATTTGATAATTTAAAAGGTAATCTAGTATGTTTTCCTAGATTATAAATTTCACAACTACTACAATCTAGTTTTGGAAAATAAAAAAGGTATTTCAAAATTTTATTGGAAGGATGCCCTATTCTTTTGTGCCAAAGCTTGCCTAGTTCATCATCCTTTTTAATAATGAAATTGTATTTCCTTTCTCCCATGTTATAAAGTCCATTTTACAAATAACCTTCACCAATCACTCTCTTAGTTATCCGCTCCTGAAAAATCACATTCCTTGAGGAAAATATAATTTCATAATTTAATTCATTAGTGATTTTACTAATGGATATTAAGTTGGATGCATAATTTCTCACATGCAAGACATTTTGAATATTTTTTGAAAAGAAATTAATTGAACCATTTCCTAATATTTCCATTTTATCACCAGCTACAACCACAAATTATTTTCCCTCATGACATTTATAGTTATTCAACAGATTTTTATCACCCGTCATATGATCAGTTGCACCCGAATCTAGCACCCAATTAGTATTTAAAAAATTAGTAGCTAAATTAGAGACAATACCATTGAATTGTTGAGTATTTGTTTGAAGCATCACAGAGAGCTGCTGGATCATTTGCCTCATTTGATCCAGATTCGGCTCAACGACTTGTTTAAGTGCTAGCTCGTGTTTGATTTCTTGCACCAAGCCTATTTGAGCCGAGTATCCTCTTTTCTCTTTTCTCTGGCGATTTTCGCATCGCTCTACATACTTCTCTCCCTGTCGACGATTTTCGCCCTTGAAACCACCCTTGTAGCCATCCTTTGGTCGGAGGTTTGGGTGGAGACACCAACATTCTTCTTTACATCGCCTTCCTTCTTACAAAACTCACACCGGTTAGGATTTGCTTGGTCTCCTCGAATATTCGATCTAGGGTTAAGGTACAACCTTGTTACTGCCATGGCTTTGGCCTCTGAGTCACCAACCGACTGTGAGCCCATGACAACTCTCCTGGTCTCTTCTCCTTCTACACGACCCACAACATCATCTATTGAGGGAAGTTTTGGTAGGAGAAGGATTTAAGAATGAACAGACTCGTAGCTTGAGTCTAGGCTAGCTAAGAAGCGGAATATCTCATCTTATTCTTCTCGCTTGCTAATTTCTTCAGGATCTGAAGTGGGGGGTCGGTACAATTTTAGCTCATCTGCCTTTTCTTGTAAGAGGGCAAAGATCTTAGAGATAGATTGGTTTGGTTGTTGCTTGATTTGATGAAGCTCTTGTTGTAGCCGGTACACGTGTGAATGGTTCTTCCTTTTGCCATATAATTTCTCAGCTTTCTCCCACATTTGTCTGGCTGTATTTTGATAAGTCATGATTTTGGCGATATGAGGCTCCATAGTTGCTAAAAGTCAGTCTGAAACCTTGTTGTCATTCTTCTTTCAGTCTTTGAGGGCTTTGTTCTCTTCTTCTGTGAGAGCTCAAGTACTTTTTGGTACCGGTTTGGTTATCTCACCATTTACATACTCCAACTTGTCTCTACCAACTAGCCCAAATGAGACTTGTCTAGCCCACATATTATAATTTTTGCCATCAAGGAGCACTGAGGTCAGTCTTTCAATCGCTTGATTTGACATTTTTGGTTCTGGTAGTGGATTTTCTGGTACTGATGGTTGGTTTTCTAGTTTTGGCAGTTGAATTTTTCTGAATGTGTTTGATGAGACTTTCTCTGATCTTGATAAGAATAGATACTACTTGACCCTTTTTCTCTCTGAACTTTGATAAGAACAGATATTGGCTGGCTTTGTGACACCGTGCTGGTACTGGTACAGAGCTCCTCACTGTTCAATTAATTAATTACACGATTGCTTTTATGATCAATATATGCTCAACATAAATTACAAAGAATTTCAGTACTTAACAGTAAACAGAAACTCAATGCCTCAACCTATTATTCTATCAATTTTATTAATTACACTATTTTATCGTTTCAGTTTACTAAAGCCATCCATTTAATGAGTCAATATGTGACCAATAGATCCATACTTTTTTTTATTTGCTAAAGAATATATGAGTTTTCCACGCAGCTCTTTCTCTCAGCCCTTCACAATATACTTATGAACTTAAAGCCAGGAGCTTAATTAACTTCTTTGTAAACTAACTTCTTTATAAACTGATGCTTCTATCTAGATAGTTAGGCCACAGAGCTCTGGAATAAATATATGAGATCGATCTAGTAAAAGCTACTACAAGAGATTTCCCATGTGGTAGATTTAGCCTTTTCTAAGGAAGTAAGGATATGTAGATAATGTGGATGCTTGTCGCAACGGAGATCTCGAGTGATCTTCAATTTTTAAGATATAGGCACCGCTAAGAAAGTGCATGCAATAGAGTTTAGTATCTCGATACGAAAATATTAGAAGAGACAGCAGAGATGAGCGATCGCTCTTCTCTGACATTAACATCAGAAAGGGTAAAATTGTACATTGTTAAAATAAGTATTAATTTAGTTTACATTGTAACTAAATGTGGGGAACCCTGCTCTAGTTGTACACCTTGAAGTATGATATGTAATTATTAAGACAATTTTCTTGGGATATTTTACACAAAAAGGATATAAATGTTATGATCCGATAAATCATAAATTTTATATCTCAAGAGATGTAACGTTTTAAGAAAATGAACCTTACTTTAAAGAAAGCGAAAAGAAGGTTAATGAACTTGATTTATCAAATATTTTTATTTATCCTCAAATTAATTGTTCGGAAGATAGTGAAATCGAAATGGTAAATGAGGATGAGTGTGAAACTGGGGAGGTAACCCAAACACGAGGAGGAAAATGAAGTCTCTCAAGTGCAAGAGGAGAGCGAAGAAAATATTATAGAGGGACCACTACGAAAAACAACCCGAGTGCCCTGTGCTTCGAGTAGGTTATGAGACTTCGTAACCTATAAGGTATGTTATCCCATACAAGATTTTATTATTTATGATAATGTTGCGCCTCAATATAAAGCTCTTCTAACCTTAATTTCAAATAAAAAAGAACCAAGTAATTTTGAGGAAGCAATAAACCAACCGGTATGGTGTAAAGCAATGAAAGAGGAGTTTGACGCCTTAGAAAGAAATGAAACTTGGGAGATTGTTCAATTACCAAAAGGGAAGAAAGTAGTGGGGTGCAAATAGGTATATAAACTTAAATACAATAGTGATAGAACTATCGAAAGATATAAAGCGAGACTAGTAGTAAAGGGATATACTCAAACTCATGGGATAGATTACCAAGAAACATTTACGCCCGTAACTAAAATGAATGCCGTTAGAATTTTTTCAATAGCGGTAAACCAAAATTGTACCCTATATCAATTGGATGTAAAAAAATTATATTTTTATAAGGAAATTTAGATGAAGAGGTCTATATGGCACTTCCACTGGGGCACAATAAAGAAGGTGATGTTACTACTGTGTGTAAATTAAAAAAGTCAATTTATGGACTAAACCAATCATTTCGGACATGGTATGGAAAATTAAGTTCTTACTAAATTTTTTGTGATTTTAAAGTTAGTAATGTTGATCACTCAATATTTTCAAAGGGGGTGAGAATTACGTTATTATTATTTTAGTGTATGTTGATGATATAATAATTACGGGGAATAGTTTAGAAGAAATTAAGAGGGTAAAAATACAATTAAAAAAATTCGATATCAAGGATCTAGGTCTTTTGAAATATTTTTTAGGAATTGAAATTGCTCATTCTTCTAAAGGATTGTTTATTTCGCAAAGAAAATATACACTTGATTTACTAAAAGAAACCGAAAAGCTAGGGTGCAAACCGACCTCTACACCGGTCGATAGTAAATACATATTAAACACCTAAGAGGGTAAACCTTTAGAAGATATAAATCATTTTCAAAGAATTATTGGGAGATTAATTTACCTTACGGTAACGAGACCGGATATCTCATTCTCGGTGAGTCAAATTAGAGAGTTAATGCATGCACCTCGAACAACTCATTTAAATGCCATAGATAGGATTCAAAGGTATTTGAAAGGCACACCCGGAAAAAGAAATATGGATGAAAAATAATAATTCTAATGAAATATGTGGCTATTCCGATGCAGATGGAAAATCGACAACCGACTTTTACATATTTATAGGCGGAAATCTAGCCATATGGAAGAGTAAGAAATAAAATGTTGTGGCTCGGTCGAGTGACGAAGCAGAATACCGAGCCATGGTATCAACCACGAGTGAGTTAATATGGGTAAAACAACTCCTCATGGATATTGGGATCGAAACACGAGATCCAATGAAAATGTTTTGCGACAATCAAGCGGCAAGACATATTACGTTGAATCCCATCTTTCACAAGCGAACAAAACACATAGAGGTGGATTGCCACTTTATCCGAGAAAAATTCTAATCAAAAGAAATTGAGACTCCGTATGTCAAGAGCGGAGATCAATTAGCCGATATGTTCACGAAAGGATTGGATCCGGAAGTATTGGAAAGAAATTCTTGCAAGTTGAGGATGATCGACATCTATATCCCATCCCCAAGTTGAGGGAGAGTGTTAAAAATAATAATTAAAAATAGAGATGTAATTATAATTAGAGAATTAGCCTCAAACTCGTTGGGTTTATTCTCATCATTGGCTAATTAGAGAAAGAAGAGTTTCTAATCTTTTTATTAATTGATAATTAGGAGATAAAGACATCTCAACTCTTTCTTTTTATTTTTTAGTCAACTAATTATTGGTACTGTGTTTGTACCGTTATAATTTTTTTTCCCATTAAGAATAAAACTATATAAGCCCTAACTTGTAATAAAATAGTATCAGTTTTTTCTCAATAAAAAAAATTATCATCAATTATTTCCAACACATAGAGTATACTCAATGTAGTATTAGAAAGGGAGACGGGAGCTGACATTGAAGAGGCAGCAATTATTTTATAAGGGTAAAATGGTCTATTGTTAAAATAAATGTTAGTTTAGTTAACAAATCTCAGTCGAAGCTAAATTAGGGACGGATATCAATGAAAACAGCTAAAATGATGGATAAATGTCTAATTTGGAAGATTTGATGGGAAAATATCTGGAAACATGGAATTTGATGCATGGTGTAGCTTAATTTCGTCTTTTTTTTTTCTTTTAATGGCTTGGGATTCTATTCATTGCTTGGGAAAAATAAAGCAGCCCGAACAGGGCTTTGATATGGGTAGACCGACGAGAACTGGACTAACAAATAAGATTGAATACATTTGATCGACTTGGCACGGAAAGGTTGGATTTTTCTAATGTATCTTTTTTGTTTTTGTTTTTTGAAGGGGAGCCGAAAAGCCTATTCAATTTTTCATTGAAAATACAAAAAACATATGTACAAGATTCAAGATGAAAGGCAGACAAAAAAAAAGAACAGAAAGAGAAAATACAAGAATTTACAAAAACGCTTCAAAAGAAAGAAAAAATAAAAAAAATAAAAAAATAAAGATAAAAGTGATGAAGTGGTCGTCGTCGTCAGTGAGGTCGCTGTACATCAGATTCGGATGCGGGGGATCAAATCCAGAGTTGGACGGTCATCGTGGTGATCGGACAGAAGCGGGTCATCGTAGTCATGATGGTGAAGGCGGTCGTGGTCGCTGAGGCGGTGGCCATGGTCGTAAGCAGTGGCTACCTTGTGTTTTCGGGTGAGGATGAGAGGAAGTTATTGAGGAGAAATGAGGTGAGGATGGGGAGGAAGAGAAGAGAGGAGGGGAGAGGTTGGCGGCGGCGGCGTCTCCCCCGCCTAGGGTTTGGATTTTCAGTGGGGGCTTCTTGTCGGGCTTTTTTCCTACCTCTTTTCGCTCCTTAGAGGTAGTCTCTTTTGGATCGATTTTTTTAATTGATCTTACTTCACTGTCAAAAAAAAAAGACTTTTACAAGCGCCTATTTATCACTGGTAAAATAGAAAACTGATTCTAAAAGGGTTCAATAATAGTGTGGTAATTTGAGTAAAAATTTTTAGAGCTGGTTTTTATAAAATAACAGATTTTAATAGTAATAGTATCGTTGTTAGATGAGAGTTAGAGTTAGTTTTCATAAAAATCGATTTAGAGCTCTATTTTAGCATTTTTCTACACTTTTTGCAAAATCGACTCTAATCAAATTAATTATGCACCAATTTTTATAAAATTGACTTAACCAAATTATTTTAGTATTAGTTTTTATATAAATCGACTCTAACCAAATTATTTTAGCATCAGTTTTTATAAAAATCAAGTCTAAACATTTTAGAAACCGTTTTTATAAAATACTTTAGAGATGGTTTTATTAAATTTAGGTTTTAATTCAAAAAACTTAATTAAAGCTGATTTCAAAAATGATTCAAAATAATTAATAGAGGCGGTTTTTATAAAAATCGGTTCTAATTCATAAAACTTAATCAAAGCTGATTCTATATAATTAAAAGAGCCAATTTATATTATAACCGGGTTTAATTCATAAAATTTAATTAGAGTAAAAAATGATTCATAAAATTTAACCTTTAGTTTGAGTAAAAAAATGATTCTAAATAATGAGTTAGAGTTTTTGATTTATACAGTTCTATATTTTTAATTTTAATAAAATTCTATAACAAAAAAAATCGGTTCTGAAACTTTAAAACTGGCTCTAAAAAATTTTCTGACATAATTGCATCAATAAATAGAATATTATTTTTTTGCTCCTATGGATTGTTATGTTTTTTAATCTGTTCGTTCGTTCATCCTGATCCAACGATTTAAAAACTAAATCTCATGAATTGGAACCGTTGTAAATTGCATAAATGATCTTTAATAAACAATCAAATGTTAATTAAATTTTATAAAATTTGAAACACTATCAATAAGTTCAAAAATATGTCTATAAAGTCTTTTTCGAATTTTTGAAATTATTATTTTTTACTTAATTTGAAGTTTCATTGTAATATATATGCAAAATGTTGCATGGGTCATGATCCGGGTAAAACTGTCTGTGAACTATTGAAACATGTGGCCTTTTCTTATTGGGGGTGAGATTATGTATATCTTTGGATTTCTTTTTTAATAGATGCAATCTAATAACATTACATAGTTTTAATATTTTTTCTCCATAAATAAGAAATAATGATCCTCCTACCAAACATGATGAAAATTAAAGAGTTGACAATAATTCACACTTTTGCACAAGATCTTCCAAAAGCCTCTCAGCTGTCTCCTCTAATGTTTTATTTCTTCTTTTGGTATGAAGCCTTCTCCAATCCACTTATCCACATACCGATTAATTGTTCAACTTGAATTTTGAAATCTTCGGGTAATGCAGCAAAGTACATGAAACAATACTTGAGAGCAAGTGGCAAGTCATCATAGCTACTGGCTAGAAGTTTGATACACCGCTTTCCATCAGTATGCCAATTCATTGTTAGTAATAAACTTATTCCACTCAGTATATTCTGGTGGCTTTCTAGACAATAGGCCGCCTAAAACTATCAATGCGAGTTCAAACTTTTGATTCGGATGACGGTTGAAAGAAATATAGCAAATACCTTATATTCTTCATCATTTTTTTGGGGTTCATTGAGCAAAATGTCTTATTTTAAGCTTATTGCTCGCAAAATGTCGCTTTTGGGGTTCTTTATTATTTCGTAATGCTCGCATTATTTAAGTTTCCAGCTCATCATGCCCTTTTGTTAGTTTTTTTTTTTTTTTGAACAGGCCCATAGGCACATCAATAGAGCTCGATCCCCTTAGGCCTTAGCCCATCAATAGAGCTCGATCCCCGGACCTCCTAAGGGATCGCTATCGTCTGCTGCGCGGCACACGAGCGGCACGCAGCGACACAACCGACAGCCGTTGGATTCACGGGGGTCCTTTAAGATTGGTGAAGCACGAATCTCCACGCGTATCAAACGGCGCCAAAATCGCGCTGCACGGTGCAGCGCAGCAGGCGATAAGAATTCCCTCCTAAGAGGAAGGCTAATATCACTACCAACTTATGTTATTTCGATACTTCTAATAACCTGTAGAATAAGTATCTAATACGCGTCGGCTACATATACACTCTGGATATGATTTGGATATATATCGGATACGTCACATAGTATATCCGATTATTTTATTTAGTTTGACTAACGGATTCGTTCTCCGATACTCCACGTGGCACTTCAAGTGCGTTTCTAATACATTTCAAACAATACAAAAAAAAAAAGCTACACACGCTACCACATGGTTCACCCACAATTAATCTTGTAATTTCGCTTAGGAAAGACTGTCACGCACGTAATCACACGAATAATGCAGCACATGATCCTTAACTGCACTTGAAAATTCTTCTAAATTCAAACCCTAGAGTGAGGGTAGAGGCGCACTCCTACTCTTAAGCAGTGAGAACTAGGGCAAAGTTGCCTTGTGCTATATTACTTTTTCTATTTTATACATCATCAATGAAATAGACCCTTTGACTTTTAATTTCATTTGCTATTATATTTTTATTTTTATGTAATAATTTATTATATATAGCCGCGCCTGTATTTTAGTTTTTTTAAAATTTCTATATCACCGCATCCGCACCGTATCGAATACGAACTCACACCCGTATCTGTGCAACGTAGCTACCAACTGCCCCTTAGCCCATCAACGGGGCTCGTCACTGCAATTTTGTTAGTGACTTAGTGTGCCTTTGTTCTGACATGATGTCATATGCTGACTAGGTAGTCACAAGTTGGTGCCGCGTGATATGTCGATGGGGCAGTTTTTATATTTTAGGTAGAGATTTTTTAAAATAATTATTAAAATATTTTTATTTTAATAATAAATAATATTGAATTAATATTTTGAAAATATGAATGACAACGACAATGACAGTAGCGCTTTGTACATACGTTAATCCAACTTACGCATTTGTACAAATACATCACTGTCGCTAGTGTTTTTTTTTTCTTTTTTTACCACTTTTTTCAATTACTTTCTTAAAAAAAAATCAACGCCATTCTCTTCCATTGGCAATATGAAAAATGCATTCAAATGCTTGACGCTAGTAAATAAAAAAAAATATGAAGCACGTAGTTTGCAAAAGATATGCATCGGCATTTGTGCAAAGTATATAATAAAAAAAACATCAGTGTTGTGACGTCTTTGTACAAACGTGTCAGTCTGTCAATCCGACTGATACATTTACAAAACATTACCGTCACTGACGCGCTGTCATTCGTATTTTTAAAATTTTAATTTAATAATACTTATCATTAAAAATATAATTATTTTAAAAAATCTCTGTATTTTAGATGCTCCACTTAATTTCCCTTCTGACAAGGCTCTCTTTGTCTTTGTGAAAACCACGCTTCCTTAAACAAGTTGCTTCTTTATTTAATTATGTGCTTTAATTTGCAGAAAATTTAAATTTGCATTTTTTTTTCACAGAGCAGGAAAAGAAAGCAATCGCTCTGTGCAGGAGTAGGAAATAACAGTTTGTGTTGTGTGATTACGGCATGAACATGAATACGAATGTGAATACGTGATACTCAGTGGCGGATCTAGGATTTTGATTAAGGGGGGCAATTATCGGATTGTAATGGCTTATCGGGTTCAAACCCATTAACTAATCGGGTACTAAATAAAAAAATTAATAATTTAATATATATATTTAACTAATAATTTTTTTATTAAATAATAATATTTTATATATTAAAATAATAATAAAATAAAGCTCAAAGTAATAGATAATCAAGTTGATGAACAAAGTTTTCGACTAAGTAACTTTATATTTTGATATCTTTGCATAATTATTTCATTATGCACGGTATTAAATATTTTTTCTCAATAAAAATAACCAGACAATTCAGGGGGGGCAAAAAAAATTTCCAGGAGGGAACAATTACCGAAAAGCACTATTTTTCAAAATCCAGGGGGGCACGTGCCCCCCCCCCCCTGGATTACATTGGGTCCGCCCCTGGTGATACTACAGGGAGTCTGATGGATTCAGTATACCAAGGTTACATGGATGAGGATGGATTCTGGTACATATAGTACAACAGTGAGAAGATTTATTATTCGTGGGGGTGGAGAATGGATGAGACGGGATGGAGAACGAGTAGCGATAGATATAATTGGGAATATTAATTATTGATGATATTTTGATAATTAAAATGATTTTGAAATAATATTAGAATAACAATGAATTTTAAAATTTTATTTTTATAATTTTAAAGTTTTGAATTAATAAGAGAGATTTTTTTTAACATCAAATGCTTTCAGCGACGAAACAAAAAATAAATAAATTCTATAAACTAATATGTTGTGGGACTCGGTCAAACTGCGGAATCCGAGAAAATTCAAAAAAGTTGTTGAACTAATACACGAAGCCATGTAGATGCAAGTATTTACATTAGAGAGTGGGATCCATTAATAATGAGTTATTTTGATAATCTTGACAATGAAACCTTTAAATAAATATAGAATAAAGTTTAAAAATATTTTTTTTTATAGATGTGTTTTTTTATCTTTAGATTGATGATCATTTAAATTTTATGTAATTTTATTATCGTTTGGTAGTCCATCAAAGACTGTTAAATTGAAACTGTTATAAATTGCATGAAAATTTGATGGTCTTTGATGGACAACTAAATAATAATGAAATGGCATGAAATTTAAATGACCATCAATCTAAAGGTAGAAATATATATTTATAAACTTTTTTTCATTTTTAAGATTTTTTTGTATTGATTTAAGGTTCATTGTTAAGGTTGTCAAAATAACTCATTGTCAACGGATCTCTTCTCTTTACTTTATTAAAAATAAAATATTAATATGGTAATCCTGATGGGATTCACATCAGCTATCATATTTTTCTATGTAATAAGGTGTTATATTGTTTTTTACTTGAATGGTGATTGGGACCAAAAAAAGAAGCACTTCTATTTCAAATTAAATCCAACACTATATAAACTAAGGATTTAAAATACGGATTTGAATATGCATGTGGAAGAACTCTGTATAATGCATATGCGGTATGCGGCCACATATGCGATGGTATATATGCGGATTATGTAGAGTTTCATCCTCATATATAACAAATATTAGTATATAAATGTCATAAAAAAGAGCTGGTGTAGTGGAGAGGCGCCTAACTCTTAGCGCGAAAACCTGGGGTTTGGTTCGATACTCAGCTCTCGCAACTTTACATAATTTCAATAACTTTATAGGATCTTTTGTGATGAAGATGATGCAGCAACCCGTATATACAACTCTTTATTAGTGTATTTCTAGATATTCTTTGATGAAAATTATGTGGCTATGCATATGGTATATATGCGGATTATGTAGCAGTCTACATACGTATATATGCGGATTGAGATCCATATTGAGAATCCACAGATGGAAAATTTGAAAACAGTGGTTTGGAAGGGTCATTTTATGAGAGTGCTATGACCACTCTACGATTTAAAAAGTAAATTCGTTTTTAAGAGAGTGCTTGACGGAAATGTTATTTCTCGTTACGGGACAAAATAGTAAATTCGTTTTTATTATTTTTATAAAATCTCCAACTTAACTAATTGGTTTTCTTATTTTTATAAATTATTCAACTTAACTGTTAGTAATAGAAAAACGGTAATATGGGCCCTAAGCTAGCCCTACACAAAGCGTTGGAGGGGAAAATAGTAAATATATATAGATAAGTTAATGGTACAGTTAGGGTGTCAATTATTGATTTGATCCAATAGGTTAATCCGATCTAATTCGAAGATAAATGAGCCAGATATGAATTTATTTTTTTTGATCCAAATCGAATTGGATCGGGTTCGGGTCAACCCGACCCAACCTGTTTAATTATGTTTTTTGAAGTAATTTTGTGATTTAGTACCTATATTGTATGATTGTGGGTGTGAATATCGTGTCCGGTACAGTACGGATACGACGATATAGAATTTTTCAAAAAAATAAAATACAGATGCTGCTATATATATTAAATTATTATATAAATTAAAAATTAACAAATAAAACTAAAATTCAAAGAGTCGAAGCAGCAACATAGTTTAATTGGTCTATATAAAATAAATTACATAACCAGGTTTGATTGATAATATATATAAGAAAACTTACATAATGCAAAGACCTCATTGGCCTAGTGGATAATGCGCGAGCTCTCCTTGCCAATGTCCAGGTTCGAATCGTTCTCCGCATTTTGCAAATTTCAAGTACTTCCAATTGCAATTATGATCAGATGCGGCGTTGTCTGTGCGACCACATGTGTGGCAGGGTTCTCTCAACAAGCGAGTGTAACCGGTACGTCACGTGGCTCCCTCAGTGAGCTCGATACCGAGCTCGCACCCATACCCGATATGTGTCCGGTGTTTATGCGGCTAGATATATGAAGTATTCGGTAACATAGTTTAGTACTAATTAAAACTTAAATATATAATAATTATAATACTAATTAAGATTAATTATAAATTAACTAATATTTAATTGAATAAAATTATATAAAAATAATTAATAAATACTTTATTATTTTATACATATCAGGTCGATTTGTGATCCAATCGGACGGATATAGATAAAAAAATTATCCGGATTTAAACGGATCGGATCGGCTCAAAAAAATAATAAAATATTAATTACTCGATTCGAACTCAACCCGACTTGACCCATTTACACCCCTAAATTATTCAAAATCGTATAGCCGTTCAATCACCTTGCCTTCAAAAGCAATTACTTTCAGACAATATAACAATCTAATGTAGATGTTAGCACAATTTCAGCGGTAATAAATCTCAATCTGATCAAAATGAAAAGATTAAAGTAATCAAGCGGTGTGTAATAAACTAGCTCTTACTAGTCTTTCACCGAACAATTTTTAATACTTCTCATCTGTTTTTTTTTATCACAAAATAAAACCATTCATAGAAGTCCGAGTTCTCAATCTTAATCTGCTGATATTTGGTTGCACGTATGAGTTGGTTCCAATTTTGAGTTTCAAAACAATGGAACATTTGGGATAGTTGTATCGGAATCTGAGTTGATTTTTTTGTCACTAGGTGTGAAGATGCTTAAAAAGGAAATCCAAAACAATTGTAATAATTTCGTTACAAGCTTGTCAAAATGAAAGAGATCATGTTTTTCTATTTTTTTTTATTTGCCGCCTATTTTCTATTTTGTTCATTTTAATAATTTTATTTTCCTCTTTTGTTCGGAAACTTCTCAGGTCTTAATTTTTTGTATTATTTCTATATGCAATCATAAACTAACCCGGTTTCTTATTAACCACCTGTAAAGCTTGATTTAACTTATTTACCTCTCAATCTTTATAATAATTTCTTATTTATCCATCATACAATTAATCCTAATAACTCCAATTAAATAGGAAAGAATAGTTGATTAATCTCTAACTAAAAAATAGAAGACAAAACTGTTTTGAGACGGAAGAGGAGAACTTGGACTGGACAAAAGCTACAGTACATTAAAATAAAAGTAATGAAGACATCCACTAATGTTTGTGTTAAATTTGAAAAAAAAAATAAAACTAAAGACTAATCATACAAGATATAAAAAAATATGCTCCTAATACATTGATTAATGAAGCCGTAAATCTAAGTTTAGCTATGCAATAGATTGAAATCAGTTCGTACCAAATTATACAATAAGTAATTAAATTATGCATGCAAGTTCAGGTCCACACATGGATGCATATATGTTAAACGTACAAATAAATTAAGTCCTAAGTCCAACTGCAGTGAGATATGGCCATAGAATAAAGTATAAAGCTTTCTGGCAAAAATAACTTTTATGGAGGAAATGAAACAGCAGGGTTTTCTCTGAACTGGCCAAATCCATTGTGAATTTAGTGGCAGCAGTAGAGCAGGAAATTGGCACTTCTTGTATTTTTGCTAAATACGAAGTGTTGTTAGTTCAATGGGATCGAATACATGTAATTGGGTGCTAGATTTTGTGTCGCGGCTACATATATTTCCCATTTGAAACTGTAAACTGTGTAATTTTTACTTAATTTATATAATTGTCGCATGACAAATCACAAACTCGTTTCATCCTTCTTCGTTGCATCAATTTCTGAAAATTAGTAACTCCTCTATGATTAAGATTCTCAGTGTCAGCGTTTATGATGGGACAATTTTGATTCCCACTTGAAAGGGTTGGATCAGTATAATGAGGGAGGAATAGCTCTGGAGACTCCATCTCAAACAAGCAGAATGAATCGATTTTATTACCCTCCAAGTGGCTTTTTAATTTATGTTATGCTATTACAAATTAATAGAGACATGTTATGTCAGCTAGTGATAGCTGCTATATGTTTTTTTTTTTTTGCACCGTATTTCTCGATCTACAAGTGCTAATTTAGGAGCTTGAAGTTCAAACCACATCTCCAATTACTTTTCCCTCCAAGTTAACAGATATTTATTCCGAATTATAAACTTGTATTCTCTCTCAGATTTCTCTACCATGCTTTCGGATTTTTCATTCTAGGTTAGCAATGACATGTGATGTTAGATTTGGGCCCTTACACGAGCTGAACTACAATTCCGATTTGGGCTAGAAACTTCTTTTTTCTTTTGTGTTTTTCCATGTGATCCTACTTCTTTTTCTTGTTTTTACTATGATTCTTTAATGACCGATTTTTATTCTGGAACAGATAGCGACTATTCATCCGTGCTTTGATGTTTTTGTAGTTTAAGACTTACTCTTGTGTCAATTAATTAAACATATAGCAAGCATGTAGTACTTAGAAGGAAAATAAAATTCTAAATACTATTTTTGGTAAATATGACAATTGACGTGTTTTTTTTTGGGGGTTTTTTTACATGCGCCATATGTTTCAGACCAGGTGAAGAATTGAACTATTGTAACACATTTAGGCGTGGTAATTGATGGGAGGTGCATTTAGAAGATCTGAATCTTGTATCTTTTTGGACCAAAATGCGAAATCAGCGACATTACTAGCTAGAATTTCTCACTTCAATTAATTAATTGCATTCAGATATTTCTCAGAATACAGCACATAAAAGCCTTGTGAGATATAGTTTTAGTAATCTGCAATGTAATTCAGTAAAAAAGTTGCTGTGATAATTCAACTGTCCCTTCTCATTATTTATCGCAATTCGCAATAATTAAATTTAACTTTGCCTTCTAATGAAGTCATATTTATCATACTTCAAAAACTGCCGGACATAAAAGCCATATCTTATCCATTCAAGTGAGTCCTCCCGTATGAAAAGTCAAAACAAATAAAACCTCATTTATCAGCTGTACTCCAATAATTCAGTAATCCTACTTATCACAACCAACCAAAAATACACAATGGATCCAGATACCGAGCTGTTGTATGACTTTCCACCATTCCTCCGTCAGTACAAGAGTGGCCTTGTCGAGCGCATAATCCCAATTGACTTCGTCCCAGCTTCACATGATCCCTCCACTGGCATCACCACCAGAGACACAGTCATCAACCCAGATGTTGGCCTCTCTGCTCGCCTTTACATGCCAGGCATCTCTAACTATCAATCTGACAATAGTAAAAATCTCCCAGTATTAATATTCATCCATGGTGGAGGCTTTGTAATCCATTCGGCCTTTTCAAGACTCTACCACAGTTTTGTCAGTTTGCTAGTCTCCAAAAGCAGGGTTCTAGCCGTCTCTGTAGATTACCGCCTTGCCCCTGAGCACCCGCTTCCGGCTGCATATGACGACTCATATGCAGCTCTTAAATGGGTTCTGTCTAATTGCAAATCCGGTCCAGATCCATGGTTGTCCCGGCATGAGGATTCTAGCTGTGTTTTCATGGCTGGGGACAGTGCTGGTGCAAACATCGCGCATAATGCGGTGTTACGAGCTGGGAGGGACGGAATCAAGATCAATGGATTGGTGTTGATGCATCCATTTTTTTGGGGTAAAGATCCTGTTCGGTCAGAGACGACAGAACCAGAAATCAGGGAGGAGGCAAAGAAGAGATGGAATTATGTTTGTGCGGGGGCTTTTGGTATTGACCACCTGTGTCTGAACCCGATGGGGCCAAGACAGGAATGGGAGATGTTGGGTTGCAAACGGGTGCTGGTCACAGTAGCAGAGAAGGACTACTTCAGAGAGAGGGGGATGGCATATGTCGAAGGGTTGAAGAAGAGTGTGTGGTGCGGAGATGCAGAGTTGCATGTGTCAGAAGGGGAGGAACATGTGTTCTTCCTTGTGAAGACACAATCCGAAAAGGCAGTGAAGGAAATGGAGATGGTGGTTGCTTTTGTGAACACTAGATTTAGGAATTCATGCGTACTGAGATCAAATGTTTAGTGATTACCTCTCTTTAAATCTAGTGCCAAGTTTTCAGTAAAGGTTTGCTTTACCATTTGAAAGGTTAATTAAATGAAGATTCACAGATATAATTTGAGAAAAAGGAATGTTTCTTAGAGAAGGATAACTATGGAAATGTTTGTTAAATTTATATGCTTATCATCTTGAATCAATTTATTCAACTATCCATTATTACCAGTCAATTTATGGTTTCTGCTAACTCGGACACATGTTAAGTAATGTGATGGAACCAAAAGAAATTTCTCACAATATTATGGTCCGCTTTTTGGACAAGAAATGTACAATCATTTGATAGTGTTCAGTGTTCACAAAAGTCGTTTTGTTCTCTAATAGAGGGTGGTGTGGTTGGATCTAAATCTCATTGTAACCTGCTCTCCGTAGCCTAGGTTGCCTTCAATTTTCCTCACCTAATTCTAATTTATTGGACCCCAAAAAAGAATACCCACAAAAGCAGTCTTAATATGGGTTCGCTATCATTCTTCTTTACTCTTTTCTTCCATTCAGACTGAATTCTAGTATTTTACACACCCTTCTCAATTTTTCTTCCTAATCATTTCACCATGGTCAACACTCAACATCCTCCACATGAAATCAAAATGGGGAGAAATAAATTCTCAAGGCTATTGTCCTCAATTCCTCTCCTTGCCAAGCTTATAATCGCTGCTCTCCTTCTCACTGCTCTTATTCTGATATTAATTACACAATTACACCGCTCGCACCACCAATCGAGTCAATCTGCTCCGCAACCAGCAAATCCACCGCCGCCACCTCATGTTGTACCTACACCGATCGATCCAAACACCACAATTCAGTTTGATTTCTCACCTTACCTTCGCCTTTTCAAGAATGGCCGAGTCGAGCGCCTTAGTGGCACGAGAATTGTCAGTGCCGGATTAGACACCACCACGGGGGTAAATTCGAAAGATGTAGTTATCAATTCCTCAACTGGTCTTGGTGCACGGCTTTACATACCAAAGCTGAATGCAACAAAGGATGAAAAATTCCCAGTCCTTGTTTTTTACCATGGTGGTGCATTCGTTATTGAATCACCATTTTCTCCTACCTATCATGGTTATCTAAATACTTTAGTTTCCATAGCCAGGGTTGTGGCGGTGTCCGTGAATTACCGACGCGCACCAGAGCATTGGCTCCCGGTTGCATATAACGACTCCTTTGAGGCATATAAATGGACTGTTACAAATGCTAATTCTGGACCCGAAGAATGGTTATCCAAATATGGTGATATAGACCGGTTGTTTCTAGGTGGTGACAGTGCCGGTGGTAACATCGCACATAATGTCGCAATCATGGACGGGGTCAATGCATTAGGATTGGCATTACTGAATCCATACTTCTGGGGCTCAAAACCCCTCCAAAATGAAACCACAGACCTGGTAGAAAGGCGCAAGTTGGAGGTGACATGGGAGTTTGTGTGCAATAATAGATACAGTATCGACGACCCACTCGTGAACCCCATGGGATCCCCATCGATTTGGGATAACTTATCATGCAAACAAGTGTTGGTGACTTTGTCGGAGCTGGATACTTTTAAAGAGAGGGGAATGGCCTATGTGGAGGGGTTGAAGGAGAGTGGATGGGATGGAGAGGTGGAGACATATGAAACCAAAGGGGAAGATCATGTCTATTTCTTGTACCAGCTCAAGAGCGATAAGGCTGTGAAGGAGATGGCGTTTGTGGCTTCTTTTCTGAACAGTGCTTAGTTTTGGTTTTTATTTAATTTTCACTTATTTATTCTGGGGATTGGTTAATAGTTACTACATTTAATTTTAGTTTCTAGATAAATGTTGAGATTATTACCGGAGGATGATTCAGTTTAGTTAGAATTACACAATATTAGAAATAATATTACTATGTAGAGCATTTCGTGATCCACTTTGTACCTTTACTAATTGAGTAGTTGCGTTTGTCTTTTCCATTTTGTCAATTGTTGGTTGGAATAAGCTTGTTACAAAGCGATCAACAAATCTAACCAAATATAGTCATGCTGTTTCTGCTTCGTACAAATAGCATCCTTCTACCTAATATGAAATTTCAAATTAACCTCTATATAATTTTGCTTTTTGCGAAAAGGCAGAGATAGGCATGCCACAGAAGTTTATCAATGAAAAGGTACATGAACTGACAGCTACAAATAGCAACCTTCCACCTAATACAAGGAGTTGTGTACTTGTACTAGAAAAGAGATTTAATCGACTCGCGTGCAATAGGCCCAGTCTCTGTTTGACTAAACAGATATGGGTAATTGAGAAAAAACCAAAGGGTATAGGTTGAAGCCCAGAACAAGATAGATCTGGTGTAATAGAAATATTTGGGCTCTAATCGTTGGGCTTCTTATCCTTTTGTGCTTTTTATTTTATTTTATTTTAATTCTTAATATGATAAATATTATATAATTGACTGTTATACTCATTATTTATTATTTATGACTTTCGTTATTAGTTAATTTTATTTTGATACATAAAAATAAATATAAATGTTATATAAAAATAACTTTATATTCAATATATTTACAGTTTTTAGAAAAATTTAGTATTTATCTTTCACATAGGTGCATAATTAAAATTTCAAAATTGAAGGAAGTTTTCACATATATCATACACTGAACAAATAAATATTTTTAATATATATATTCTTTATAATATAATATAAATAAAAGCGAGACAATATTACTGACCTGATATCAAACTCTTCATTGATATTTTCAAGAGAGTTCTCTCTGGAAAAGGACATTTAGTTTGTATAAATTGTTAATGCAAAACCTTAGTATCTTTTATAGAAAGAGTTATCCTCCAGATATTTGTTAGCCCCTCGTTAATTAGACGGGTGTTAAGATAAACTGCGACCCCTTTTCATTTTCTTCTTTTTTGTTATATTTTCCTATATTTGATCAAATAACAGGTTGGGATCAGTGTCAACTTAATGTTCTTCAATATATACTTCAACTTGTCACAATGAAAATTGTAGAAGCAAACAGGCAATTGTGAAACTTCAGATCGAAAAGAAATCTTTCCCCATACTTCCAACCCTAGCACTTCCTCAAAATGAATCCTGATGCAGAAATTGAGTTTGAATTGTCATCTGCATCTACAAGAGCGGCCGCGTCGAGAAGTTTGCGCCTGCACCAGCCGGCCATGACCGCGAAACCGAGGTAACATAACATCCAAGGACGTCTTAAGATATAAGCAAAGGGACACAAATGAATTAAAAATCTAACAAAAGCTAACAAATTGGGTGCCATAAACTCAATTTCTTGATTTCATGAAAGATCAAAGTAGGTTCTTTTACCTAGCTACTTAACTTTAACTCAAAAAAAGAAGAAAAAAAATGGATTTGATGCATATTGGCAAATGTACCGCGCGCGCGGGCTAATGCCAAGCTGTGTGATACACTGATACTGCGATCGCTGAAGACCTGAGCCCTGATTCCCTGAAGGCCTGTTGCAGTTAACGGCATCATATTCCTACGTTACACGTGCCGCAAAAGATCAAGTTTACACTGGACAGTAGGATGAGAGTCTGTAGCACTATGTTACTCGGATTTTTTTTCTAACTCACCGAATAAGTATCAGATATGTATTCGATATGGGTGCGTGTTTAATACGGTGCGAATGCATATTCGAAACATCACGTGACATATCGGATTATCTTATTCACTTTGACCAGTGAATTCGATCTCCGATAGGTCCCGATACTTCTATATACATCTTGGATACGTCTTGATGTGTCTCTGATACATTATGATACGTCCTGATATATCTTAGATACGATCTAATTAATTCTTTTTTTTTATTTTATTCACTTTTAAGGAACTTTTATTCGTATTTTTTCTTTTTGTAATCATTGACAAAGTTACAAATTCATTTCAAATTCTTCAAAATTTTATCATAATACAATAAATTATTTTTTATATATTATATAAAAATATATTTTATTATTATATATAGCTACACTATATTTTGTATTTTTAAACTTTTCCGTAGTGCCGCATCCGCACCGTGTCCAATACAATACCTTCCCCGTACCTATGCAACATAGGTGTGTAGGCCTTGTCTTTCTAGTAAAAATAGTAACAAAATTGATAATTATGAATTATTCGGATTTGAGTAGTTGGCGAATTAATCAGCATATTATATGATAGTTGGTGAATTAAACGATTAATACGTGAATAATTCGTGAACTCTACGAATTTGATGTATTATACGAATTTATTCAGATAAGACTTCTTGCTGAGTCAAATAAAAAGGTAAAACAGGAGCAACTTTTATCAATTTCATCGCTCCATCATTTCACTTTCCTTTATTTCTCAAAAACATGACATAATCGTGTGACTCTGAAACACTTTTGTAGGAAAAAGTCATCTTTTCTACAACATAGACTTCAACAATTCAAAATGTGGATTATTTTTTAATATAAAATATCTGCTTTATTGGGATCTTCTATAACAATTGATTATATAATTATATTTATTAAAAAAAATTAAAAATACTAATAAATAACAAAACATTTGATATATTATTTAAAAATAATTAATAATTTTTTTAAATAATATATGTATTATACTCGAATTATGAATTTTAAATATCGTCAAACAATTCCCGAACTCTTAATTTATCACTATGATCTCCAGCAGCAAGCCTGCAAAGCATAAGTTAAGGCAAAACAGCAAAACACGTGTTTGACATTGTTGATATTTGTTTGTGGCTGAGAATCACTCGGTGTTGCCAAAGCTACATAGTTTTCATGTGGCGGAGTTATTATGTATTAGTTACAGATATTCTTACATTTGTTATGGCACAGATAATCTCAGAAACTGGGGAAGAGAAGTTACCACTTACCATTGGCAACACCGAGTGATTCCAATGGGTTGGGACCAAAATTTGTCCCAAATCTTATTTTAACCATTGGATCAATTATTTTTTACCAATCTCGATGCAACTCATTTTCTATTTTATACTTTTTCCAATCTCAATGCTAATCCAATGGTTGAAACAAGATTTGGAACAATGATATGATTGCACCGAACAATGCATTTACAGTCAGACTCAAAATTTAAATTTGGTCCTTTTTTGATTAATTGTTTGTTTAATGATTTATTTATTATTATTTTTTTATAATTTTTAATAGTTTGTTTACTTATCTGTTCAATGGTTAGTTATTTTATTATGTTTAAGTATCTGACTATGGGTGCAAATATTGGGTGCAATCATACCATTTTTCTATCTTTATTTATTTTATTTACAAAAAAAATCTGACAATTAAGGGAGGAGAAAATTGAGCAATTATGTTCTATTACTTGACTTTGGGTTTTCTTAGTTCTTAATTTTTTTTCTATGGAATTTACCTTCCATTTGGTAATTAAAATGAAGTAAATATATCAGATCAACTTAAAAGTAATTTGAGTAAAAAATATTAAAAAAGATTAATAATTTAACTGTAAAGTGCTTCCATGGACATTTAACTTGTTTTTAAATATTTGTATTTGATGCATTAAAATATATTAAATTAATTAAATCTTCATAATATATTTGAAACTACATTATGAAGATTGTCAAAATAAATATTGTCATCCATCATCTTTAGTTGTTTTCAATTCAGTGAAGAATGAAGATAACATTGTCTAAACCTCCAAAAGAATCTAAATATATAAAAGAAAATTCCATGTGAGATGTTGATTTGTGGATCTCACATGGCAGTCTATGACATCAACTCTTATTTGTAAAATTCAAAAACAAAACTTCTTTTGTATTATTTCATATTTACCCTAACCAAACTTTTCATATTCACCCTATGAAATTTTTATAATATTTCGTATTTCAACTAAATTCTAATTTTGTTCATATTTAGTTAGAGAGTTGATACTCAACTATCATCTCATTAATTGTTAAGTATCGATCTTCAACAGACTTGTGTATCGATTCTACGCTTACTAAGTATAACTCTCCTGTTGTTTATTAATAAATAATTAATAAAAAAAAATTTTCTTTAAGTTTCGAACTACAAACTGTATATTTTACAAATGCGTATTTTATATTACTAAACTACTATCACTACGATAAATAAAAGAGAAAAATAATACAAACAAAATTTTCAAATTTAGGTGGATAATTTTGCGTAAACTCTAGTCATATCTATATGTTTATAGGGGTCCATTAGAAAAGTTCTAATGAAATAAAAAATATATCATAATAAATATTTAAAACTGACAGCAAAAGAAATTAAGTAATACAACACTAAATAACATGATCCCACGAAGCTACGAAGATGAACAAATTTCTCTATATAGGCGACAACTAATAATTTGATCAAGTTTTCATTACGAGAAAGAGACTGAATTTTAAAATTGTTTGACTTATCGAGGACCGTAGGATCAAACGACATGAGGACATTCAACTTTACCAAGAATTAGAATGGGATGTCTAAATTATTGGAGCAAATGCTACGTTACCGCAAACTCAAGCGAGAAAAAAATATTTTTGACGAAACCATTAAAGTACTCAAAATGTTGTTAAATTTTTTTTTGATACTAGGGGTGTTAATTCTTGATCCGATCCGACGAGTTTAATCCGATCCGATCCGACTCGATCCGATACGACTTGAAAATAAATGGATCGGGTATGGATTCAATTTTTTTTATCCGAATCGGGTCGGGTCGGGTTCGGATCAACCCGACCCGATTAATTATATTTTTTGAAGTAATTTTGTGATTTAGTACTAATTAAACTTAAATATACACTAATTAAGACTAATTATAAATTAATTAATATTTTATTGCTTAAAATTATATAAAAATAATTAATAAATAATTATTTTACACGGATCGGGTCGGGTAGATCCGTGACCCGTCGGATCGGAAATGGATTAAGATTTTTTGACCTAAATTTAATTAAAAAATAATAATAAAATAATATGATCCGACGCGACCCGACCCGACCCATTGACAGAAAGATAAATAGAAAAGTATTGGTGTGACCTAGTGAGATCTAAGAGATTTTATATATAGCAACATTAAAAAGATTCCTTTCGTAACCTACTCCCTCTAATATAAAAAATTATAATAATATGTTTATTCGTATTAGAGTTAACTAAATCATTGTGTAGTATATGATCACCAGTTCCAATGGTTATCTAAACATTACTATTCACAAATTTATATGAAAATATGGAACTGTTCAACCTCCGTGTTTTCTTAAATCCAACATTTGGATTGGTTCAATTTTTTAAAATTTAAGAAATATCAATACACACGGTTCACATTCTTAAATTTATGTATGAATAAATAAATAGGCACAACGAACATCAATGACGATAGTAATTAAACACAACGAACATCAATGACGATAGTAATTAAATTTCTTCTCTTATAAAATATGTCTTCAATTAATTTTATTATTTAAGTTTAAACAATAGTTATTTAATATCTAATTTTATGGACACAAATATGACACTAATGACTATGATAATTTGATCCCTCCACCTATCGAGAAGGGATCCAATTACTATCATCATTGATGTCCGTTGTGTCTAGAGGTGTCAATTGTTGACCCGACCAACGGGTTAACGACCCGTTAACCCGACCCGATCCGAAAATAAATGGGTTGAATATGAGTTTAATTTTTTTTACCCGAATCGGGTCGGGTCAGGTTCGGATCATCAACCCGACCTGACCCGATTAATTATGTTTTTTGAAGTAAATTTATGATTTAGTACTAATTAAAGCTTAAATATACATAGATTATATAATAATTAAGATTAATTATAATATAATCAATATTTTATTGCTTAATTAAGATTTTTTGACCCGAATTTAATCAGGTCGGGTCAAGAAAAATAATAAAATAATATGATCCGACTCGAACCTGACCCGACCCGATCCATTGACACCCCTAGTTGTGTCTATTACTTATTCATACATAAATTTAAAAATATAAATCATTAGATGTTCTATATCATCTTAATTATATATATATATATATATATATATATATATATATATATTAAAAATCAGAAAATTTTAACTTTTTTTACAATAGTCATGTAATCATAAATCATAAATTTGGTCCATTGATTTTATTAGTGCTTGATGCATATATAATAATATTAAAATTATTTAAGGTTTGTATATACATATATAAAATTATATTTATAAAATATATTTTCAATTAATTTTGTTATTTAAGAATTTAAACAATAGTTGGTTGATATTTAATTTTATGAGCACCGATGTGATGCCAACGACCATGATAATTCGATCCCTCCTCATTTTGTAAATATCTTCTTATTTATGTATATAAAAAATTATATAATTTCAATATTATTCATATATGCGTCAAGTATTAATAAAATCAACGGATCAAATTTTTATGATTTACCCTCCATACTTATGACTATTGAAATGAAGTTAAAATTTTATGATTTTTCATACACATATAGTTGAGATGATATAAAATATATCCAATAATTCATATTTTTTTTTTAAATTTATGCATGAATAAGTAAATAGACACAACAAACATCAATAATGATAGTAATTAGATCCCTTCTCTTTAAACAATTATTCGTTTGTCCAAAAAAAAAAGATTACTATCTTGTGGAAATAAAACATCTCTGTATTATTTGTTCTAAGACTTCTGTTACAAATTACAAATCAGTTTTTAAAAAATGCTATTCAAATAATAAAAGTAGAATAATTATGTAAAATTGAACGAGTCACTATACTGTTTTTGAAAGTGATTTTTTTTTACAAAATGTTAGTAAAATAGTAGAATAATTTATAATATTTGAGGGGTTAGCAAAGGATTAAAATGCATCTGTTAAACTAAGTTGTTATTTTCCATTTTCTAGTGACAAAATTAATTTGCAATATAACATAAAGAAAAAACAATGCAAATTATGCTTTAAAAGACTTTGCTTAAACAATAATATTTTAGAAAAATAAGAATAAAAAGAAATGCCAGCTCTTCGCAAACTTAAATAATTTGGCATCTCACCAAACTTTCCAATTGAAAACCGTTATCAAAACCTGGGGATAAACATCAGAGCCATTATAAAAATGTCAAATATCCACCATCATTAAATAAACATCTCCACAACCAACTTATGAGCATATGATACAAACAATAACAATAAAGTCTATATAAGATACTTATAACCCATAAACTGCTCCATCGATTCATGATGTCCTAATTAGAATCCATTTTAGTGTTTATGGATCTTAAAAAAAACAGATCAAATTGTATATGTTAATTAATTAATTTTTTTTATCGGAAGGTGCTGGTACAAACCAAAATGGTGCGATACTCTGATCCAAGGAACGGTTAGAAACATTTGGTGACCTTCAAAATCCAATGATGTAGCCTCTCACCTTCCATCATCCTTAATCCTTTCCAGTTGTACACTTCCACTAACAATAATTTTAACACTTAAGCAACCCCCCAACAACTTGATCCCACGCTTCTAAGATTTCTCAATCCCAACACCAAGACGAGTAGACAACCATTCAACGTTCTACCAGTAAAAAAAAAAAGAAAAAGAAAAAGCCAAAGCACAATGTACAATTTAGAGATTAAAAGAAAAACCAAAGTGAAAGAGACCATGGACATGATTTCTTCACCGCGAGGCGAGACCCAGAGAAATGCCACACCAGTGCTTTGCACCACTACGACCGAGTCCACTTAGATCCATCTCAACTGCCTCCTCTAAAACAAAAATCTCTCCCTCAAAATTGAAACCTTCAATGCCCCAAACCCAATACCAACTCCTCCTTCCCCACCTCCGTCGCCCCCGCCTGGTCGTCCTTCTCCCTCTCCTCCTCTTCCTCCTGTGGTTCTACGCTGCCTCTCTCTTCTCCTCATCCCCTCCTACCTCCATGGCGTCCGGTTCCGATTCCAACACCACCTCCAATTCCATCCCTCTCCCCGTCATCCCTCCTCCCAAGGCCGACGAGGAGCTTGTCTACGAGTCCCTCCCCTGTATCCGCATCTACAAGAGTGGTCTTGTCGAGCGCTACTTCGGCTCTGAGTTCACTCCGGCTGGTACTAACACTGCCACTGGGGTTGCCTCCAAGGATGTGGTGATTGACTCCAGGATTGGGGTAGGCACCCGGATTTACCTCCCAAAACTGACTGATTCATCGAAGAAGGTCCCAATTTTGGTTTACTACCATGGGGGAGGGTTCTGTCTCGGGTCGGCGTATAACCCCACTTTCCACAATTACTTCAATGGGTTTGTTGCGCTGTCGAATGTGTTGGTTGTTTCGGTTGAGTATAGGCTTGCACCAGAGCATCCCATACCAGCACAGTATGAGGATTCCTGGTTGGTGCTTGATTGGGTTGTTTCTCATGTCGACGGGGCTGGTCCTGAGCCGTGGATCTCCACACATGCTGACTTTGACCGGCTTTATCTAGGTGGGGAGAGTGCCGGTGCTAATATTGCGCACCACATGGCAATGAAAGCAGGATCAAGTGGTATTGGGAGACCAGTGAAGATTAATGGTCTTGCAATGATCCATCCATACTTTTTGGGGAGTAACAAGGTAGAGTCCGATAATATAGATCCAGCAGCAAGTGAGAGTTTGGCAAGCCTTTGGAAGGTCGTTGCTCCAAACACAACTGGAATTGATGATCCGTGGATTAATCCATTTGTTGCCAGTGCGCCAAAATTGGATACGTTGGCGTGTGATCGGATTTTGGTTTGTGTTGCCGGAAAGGATGCACTTAGAGATCGCGGCAAGTTGTATTATAACAAGTTGAAGGAGAGCGGATGGAATGGAGAATTGGAGCTCAGAGAAGCGCCGGGTGTGGGTCACACTTTCCATATGTTGTTTCCTACACACGATGAGGCGGTTGCACAAGATCGCGCCATCAGTGCATTTCTCAATCATTAATGAAGAGATAATTGGTGAGATTTGATGCATTTATCATTTAGAGGTGGATTGCGTTAATTTGTGTTTTTTGTTTAAGCTTTGTTTATTTTGTTTAATTATTTGGGTTATTTTAATTTCAAATTGATGCTAAATAGCAAGATATCTTGTGGTTTTTTTTCCAATGGAGTCTTAGTTTTTGTGGGTTTTTTCCCTAGCATAGTACTGGAGAAATTATTCGAACCAGTGTAAGCTGTTATTTTATCAGTCTGTTCTTATATTTTAATTTTACGTGCTGGGGCTTATGGCCGACCTTGATAAATATTAAAAAAATCTTTTGAAAAATTTAATCTAGGTTTCATCGCAACTCACAAGCCAGCAGATATTATAGCACTAGAGAAATTATTTGACAATATAATTTTTTATCTTCCTAATTAGTGAAATAACGTGCCCCGAGTTCAATGATGTCAATTGATTGACAGAACCTCACATGACAATTAACATTTTGGTCAACTCTTTATGCGCATTAAAAAAAAAAAAAAAAAGTTTCAAATCTGGTCCAAAGACCTTACTCTTATTGTATCTCCTAATTCTCCTTAGTCTTCCAAAATCCAAATCCTTCTCCATCTCTATTCTTCTGAGTCAGAATGGATTCCAATGATGAAATCATCTATTATAGTGAGGGTTATATCAGAATCTATAAGAACGGCCGTGCTGATCGCTTGTATGGAATGGAGTTCGCACCGCCATCAATTGACACAGCCGCCGCTGTCTCCTCCAAAGACACTACCATCGTGCCAGGTGTAACGGCGCGCCTTTACATCCCCAAGATAGACTCTGATAAGAAGCTCCCCATACTTGTGCACTTTCATGGTGGTGCGTTCTGCATGGGATCCCCATTTGATCCACTTGAGCACAACTACATCAACTCATTGGTTGCTCTTGCCAGTGTCATTGTCGTATCGGTCCACCACCGACTTGCTCCAGAGCATTATCTTCCAGCGGCATATGAGGATTCATATGCTGCATTAGACTGGGTTCTCTCACATACCAATGGTGGTTCAGAGCCATGGCTAACCGACCATGGAGATTTCACTCGAGTATACGCTAGTGGTGAGAGTTCCGGTGCCAACATCGCACATCACATGGCCATGTATGGTGCGGGCAAACTGCTTGGTGCAGTTCTGATACACCCATACTTCCTTTCTTCAAAAAAGGTTGAATCGGAGGAGTTCAATCTGGAAATGACCGAGAATCTGGCAAAAATATGGAAAATAGTATGTCCATCAACAAGGGGTTTGGATGATCCATGGATCAACCCGTTAGCAGATGATGCACCGCCGCTTGCCACACTTGGGTGCAAGCGGGTTCTGGTCTTAGTTGGAGGTGCTGACACATTAAGGGACAGGGGCAGGGCGTATTACAATAAGTTGAAGGAGAGCAAATGGGAAGGGGAGATGAAGTATTGGGAGGCTCCAGGAGAGGGACATGGTTTTTACATGATGAAGCCGGAGGCTGAGCTGTCAGTTATGCAAAATCAGATCATTGCTGATTTTTTGAACAAGATATGATTACAATTCTGTTCTACAAGTTAGGGGCGCTTTTGTATTTGTTCATCTCTTGTTTATGGTAAAAGGGAAAAATACTGATGTTCATAGGTTTAGTTTTGAATGGTTGTTTGGTGGCATGATGAAATTGTTGATTGTTGGTAATTGATTATCATAATTCTATTGAAAACTAGATCTGTAATTATGATTGCAGCAACACAATTGGATCTTATGTAGACTCTTTTTACATATAGAGGCTATATCTTATTTGGGACTTCATATGATATCAACTAACCAGACATGATTTTCTCTGTGGTACCAAACTTAAAATCTTAACTGTTCCAACCTACTACATAGAGCTGGCAGAACCCGATCCGGGAAACTCGTCCGACCTGCTCGGATCCGAATTCGATCCGATCTAATTTTTTTTTAAAATCAAACTGATCCGACTCAACCTGATCCGAACCTAACCTGACTCGACCCGATCCGAGATCAAATAACATTCAATTCAATTGAAATCAATCAAAAATCTGAAAAAACATAACATGTAAATTGATCTGATCCAACTTGACCCAACTTGATCTGATTTCTTTCAGAAGGTCAAACTGATACAATCGTCCAACTCGAAATTGAACTTGACCCGACCCGACCTTCCTGATTGCCACCTCTACTCCTACATTTGCTTTCTTCATAATTGGTTTTAACAAATCATACATGTAAAGTCATAGTATTGGATATTGATAAAGAAAAGTCATGGATATTATTAGTCAAGGAAACATTTCTTGTCATTTTTCTTTCAACAAATCATACATGTAAAGTCATAGTATTGAATATTGATAAAGAAAAGTCATGGATATTATTAGTCAAGGAAACATTTCTTGTCATTTTTCTTTCCTCTTAGATGTAAATTGTGAAAAACTTCATCTGATGATGTATTGTATGATTTGTTCGAACCAATGAGGTAATATGTTGTTACCTGTCGAGCCTTCAATCATAAAAGTCTTGTTTGAATTTCGTATCGTTTATATTTTCCGATACAATATGAATCATTAATTTGTAGGTCCTAATTAATTTAATACAAAATTAGTAACAGGTGGGCCTGTTGAGGTAGATGAACGTCACCGCCACGCATTCAAGTTTAAATGAATTCTTCGGAAAGATAGAGAAGAGGAAGAATTCTTAGGATTTTGTCTTTTCGTTTTCTGTTTCTCTACAAATGCAGAGCCATTATTTTTTCATAGTTTGTTTTAATTATTCATATTATTTATTACATAGTAATTCGAGTTAAAAAGGCCGGCGATTAAAAATTATGAAGCAAATATGCCTTATATTATATAAATGATCCTTATTTGATTTTAGGAATTAATGGCTATAATTTGGGATGCTCACTAAAATCCGTTGTACACTAAATTAAATCTTTGATTAAAAGATATTTTTGATAAATATATTATAAGTTTATTAATATCGAATTGATAAAAAGATATTTTGATTTCCTAAATTCTTAATACAATTTACCAATTTTAACTAATATAGACCTGGTCTATTAATTTTTCAGTAATCAGTATTTTTTCTCTCTTTAGTTCTCCTTGCCTAGACCAAAGCATTTAAACTTCATGATCAGGTTAGGTTGGTAAGAGTTACCGAATTAATAGCTGGACATCATTAGTCCAGGGAAGTGTTAGCTTTAAAAGGACCTAAGGAAGCTATGCTGTACTAAGATGTGAGCTGGTTTGAATTGGAAAGAGTAACCCTTGCTTTGACCATTCAAAAAGAAAAAAAAGAAGAAGAAGATCCAGTTGTTTAATTAACTACGGCTGTACCAAAACATATATGCAAAATAGATTGCACAAGCATGTTTTGTTGTAAATCATAATGTATCTCCATATTTAAACTCTTTATTGAACAACATTAAAGACAATTATAATTAGAGGAGGGTTCGCCATCAATTTTGTCTATCATCAAATGCCATCAATTTTGTCTTTTACTTTATATTTAAAATTTTGACACTCAAATTTGAAATCCAAATAGTTAATCTTTTTAATTTTCATGGTAGATGTAGTAAATTTTCATGAATTTTGGAGTTCATTAGATCAAATGATAACAAAATAAACGCATAAAAATTAATTTATCATAGTTAATTAGATTTATTCATTTTGTTATCATTTGATTAATATAAAATAAACTCTAAAAATCATAAAATTTCATGAGCATATATATTTACCCTGAAAATAAACAATGTCAATGATTTGAATTTTGAGTGTCAAATTTTTAGATACGAATTGAAAAATGAGTTAGATAAAAATTTAATGACACAAACATTAATAGCATTAAACTCTCCTCTCATAATTATATATAACGCATCAATTAATTAGATTGCATCTGGTAGGTCCACCCTTCATATATTCTTGAATATATAAAATATTTTCAAAACTAGCTCAACCACTCATAAGCAACCACGTACATCGATTTATTATATATGTTCCATTAAAATATCTAATTCTTGCCTATATCTCCTCTACCTTCTACCTCATACTTCATGTGACTAGAGAGAGAAGCGGCATATTTTATTTTGAACAGAAACAAAATCGATTTTGATTATTTCATACAGCATGAGAGGGTATTTTGGTCATTGAAATAAAGTTCTGTATTTTCATTTTTAATTACGTTATTTTATACTTAAAATGTTTTTTCTCTTAAAAAATTTAGTTTATAGTGGCATTAACCAAAACTTAAAGTTTCCAATTGCATTTTGCTAGATTCTGGGTTTTGAAATGGCAGCGAACCAAATTTCCCTATAAAATATTATCAAAACTAGCTCAACCACTCAGAAGCAACCACGTACATCGATTCATTATATATGTTCCATTAAAATATCTAATTCTTGCCTATATCTCCTCTACCTTCTACCTCATACTTCATTTCCTGAGTCAGAATGGAAACCCATGATGAAATCATGTATGATGTCCCGGGTTACATAAGGATTTACAAAAGTGGCCGCGCCGATCGCTTCCTCGGCACTGAGTTCGTACCACCATCAACAGATCCAACCACTGATGTCTCTTCCAAGGACACCATGATCATGCCAGGTGTGCGTGCACGGCTTTACATCCCCAAAATTGAATCTGACGAGAAACTTCCGATACTGATCCACTATCATGGTGGCGCATTCTGCCTTGGTTCCGCATTTGAACCGCTTTTGAACAGTTACATGATCTCCTTAGTTGCTCGAGCGAAGGTTGTTGCAGTGTCGGTCCAATATCGACTAGCACCAGAGCACCCCGTTCCGGTAGCTTATGAGGATTCTTATGCCGCATTAGACTGGGTTCTCTCTCACTGTAATGGTGGGCCAGAACCATGGCTTGCGAAACACGGAGATTTCACCCAATTATACATCAGCGGCGAGAGTGCCGGCGGCAACATTGCACATCACGTGGCCATGTATGGTGGGGCCAAGATCAAAGGCACGGTGCTGATCCATCCATACTTCCTTTCTTCAAAAGAGGTCAAATCAGAGAAGCTCGATCCAGGGGTAACTGAGACGCTAACAAGCATATGGAAAATAGTGTGTCCTTCTACAACGGGCTTGGATGATCCATGGATCAACCCATTATCAGAGAATGCACCGCCGCTCACAGAGCTCAGGTGTAAGCGGATCTTGGTCTTGGTCGGAGGCACCGACACATTAAGGGATCGGGGAAGGGATTATTATGAGAAGTTGAAGGAAAGTGGATGGAAAGGGGAGTTGAAATTTTGGGAAACCATTGGACAAGGGCATTGTTTCCATTTGGGGAAGCCAGAATCTGATCAGACCCGGGCTCAAGATGAAGTTATATGTGAATTCCTGAATAAGCTCTGATATATTCAGCTAAGTTCTTTATATTTCATATAGACAATTCTTGTTTTCAGTGGCTATTTAATTTCAAGTAGTAATTATGTTATACAAATAAATAACAAAAATTTATGAAGAAATGAATTGCGTTGACTATTGTGTTATAACTCCTAAAATTTTTGTTGTCAGATCATCAGTAAACTATATATACTTTATAATTTGATCAGTGGTAATTTTTCGGAGATATGTTGATGTAACATACCAGAACTATGCGCTTACAATGATCAAGCTATGGCACTTTGACAAGTGAAGCCTGGAAAAAATATCTGGGAATAGAACTTGTGGTACCAGTATATGTGAATTTCAGACTCCTCATGGAAAGATAAAGTAAAACACCAGTTAAATTTTCAATTTAATTCCTCAGTTCCGCGAATTAGTACCTCAGATGATGTACTAAACTGAACATCCTATTTATCAGGAGGTTCAATACTAATGAACAAATTAGAACTATGTTGTAATTCTCCTTTAATCGAACTAGAAAATCAATTTCAATGTCCTTTAGAAAATCATGAAAGGATCCATCAACCAAGTAACCAACGGAGCTATTATTAGCTGAAGATTGACTACATGTTAAACAATCTTTAATTGCAAGTTATATACAGTATTGCTTTTACTGAGTTGGAGCTCAGAAATCCTGGGTCCTGGCTTTGAACAAATTTGGGGTATAACAGGACAAAAAGGAACCATCATTCCCACAAGAAAAGATAATTGATATACCTTTCTATTCGTCTTTCTTCTTATTCTTTTTTTGTTGGTACATATTAATAACATCCATATTGAGAACACAACCATTGTCGTGTTTAATTTTCAAAAAAGTTTCCTGCTTCTTCGAAGTTAACCTAGTTTGACAGGTACTGGAATTAAAATAGCTTCTGTCGCATTTCAAGTTACTAAGATGGGAAGATGAATGCAAGAGGTACTTAAATTTGAAACAACAACTAATTGCGTGTTCTATTTAATGATCTCCCTCAAATCTCATCAAATTCTAAATCATACAGACATACAATAATCGCTTTTTACTTTCTCCAACTCGTGCCATTTAATTTTCTCATCTCAAACCCTTAAAAAATCAACCGATTCCTAATAAAATAGCTTCCTTGATTGCTAAAGTGATGACTGATGAGATCATTCATGTGGTGGAACTTATTATTTAAATTTTATTTTGAATCAAATTCTTAAGTCTCAAAATCACTCTAATAAATTCTTTAATTTTAATTTTAAAAATAGGTAAGGGACGAATATATTTGAAATCATTCATGGCAGTTAAAATTTCCTATAAATAGCCATGCACGGATCACATATATTGATCATCATAAGATACAATCACATATAAGCGCATACATACGCATACATACAATTTAGTTCAGTTTCTGAAATAAAATATAAACAATTATACAGACGTTCAACATTTTGTCTATTCTCTTGATCTCTCAATCTGAGAAAGATTACTATAAGTATTAAGGAACTCAATGAACAATTAAAATGATGTAACTTTTTTATATGATCATTTATAAATTATTATGTATTTATTTATATTATTTATTATTATAATAATTATTATTATTATTATCATTATTACTTAGCATTTAAAAAAATTGTGTTCAAATTTTCTTTAATGTGAAATTTTATTAAATATATTTAAATTTTTTATATTGTTAATTACTTATTTGAGGACCATATTATCAAGACAAATTCCAAGTTACAGCTCTAGTTTTATAAAATTTGTCTACATAGCTCTCCAGCGAAAAGACGCCAAAAGCATTTAGTGTCACAGTGCACCACTTTGAGCTATTTACAATTATATTATTAACTATTTATATTGACTTAAATAGCTATTAATTCATATTGTTCTATATTGTTTGACTTTTAAATATGGTTCAATGAAAAAGTCTCAAGCTTATGCAATATCTGATCTAACCTATTTATAGTTGTTAAAAAAATTATTTACATTGACTGAATTAGTTATCAGTAACTAGTTTTATAACTTTTATAAATATTCAATATGTAAGTTCGATTTATAATTACCAACTACATTATAATTTCCTATTTATAATTATCTATTTTCTTATTTATACATTTTAAAGCTAGTAATTTATCAAAATTAAGATTTATCATTGTGTTTTTTATTATTATCTTAACATTTATTTACAATAGTTGGAAGAAATTATTTATACAAACTATAATAATGATCAAATTTGCTGTCGTAGGTCATGACATGATTTTCCTTCTCAAAAGTTTCATGATATGCACATAAGTATGAAAAAATGATTAGAAAACATCTTCCGGTTATTGCAGTGAATTAAGACATGAAGGGCAGCATCGTGCACAGAGAGAGAGATAGCAGGGGGTTGGGGCGCTGAATAATTTGAGATAATAGATGGATGAAAGATTTTAAATAAAAAAATGATAGTTGTAATCAAATAAAGAGGCACCTCTTTGACTAATTGTCATTTGTTAGATACTCAAATAGATATAATTTGACGTTGGGGGAAACAAATAATTATCCTAGTACAAATACTGTATAAAATAATTACACTATTAAATTTTTATATGAATACTTGAATAATAAAATTAGTATCAATGGCACCTCCAGATGTTGTCCTAAAAAAATCTAGGTGTTGTTGCGTCTCATTTCCCAACATTATCCAGCTTTGTAGAAATTTACCTAGTTTGACCAAAATTGGAATTATAGCAGCGGAGATTATCAGATGAACCCAAGCGGTGGTAAATTTTGAGACGACAATTCCTTTTCTATTTAATGACACCCGTTCACATATCATTATTTTCAATTTAATCGTCCACCAAACTCTTCTACTCTCCCCTACTCGTTCCTTCCCTTTTGTTTTCTCATCTGATTAGCTCGGCCGACATCCTCGCTTTCGAACACAAAAAAGGGGAAAATATACACAAATGGACCCAAATGTTGAGATCATCTTTGATATAGACCAAGCCATCAAAATCTACAAGACCAGCCGTGTCAAGCGGCTTCTAAGCACCGGGTTCGTACCGCCATCAACAGATCCAAAAAAATTATAAAAGTGTTTTAATTACTAGAATAAACAATCACTTTATTTCTACATTCCTCATTTTTTTTTTATTCTCTCCTCTAACTCTCTTTTGTTCAAAGCATATAAAAAAGAAGCAGCCACCAGCCAAGATTTTACTATAGCAATCATAACTGTTCAACAACATTCTCTCTCCAAAAGGGAAGAGTTCAAGAGAATATAAACAGTCCATGAAAAATGGACCAAAATGGAATTTAGACCTAAATAACCCAACAAGAAGTTGAAGGAGAGTGGATGAAAATGGGAGGTGAATTTTTGGCAGGTGGCAAGAGAAGGGCACAGTTTCCATATGGTTAAGCCGGAATCTGAGAAAGCAATTGCACAAGCTCAGATCATTGCTGATTTTATCAATGAAATGTGATGGGATCATCCGTAGCAATTTTTTTGTATAGGTGTTTGTCAAATGCTTGCTTCTAGTAAGAGAGTACCTGTTGTTACGAGACTCAGGGGATTTTTATTTTTAATTTGTTTCAGATTTGAAAAATGTCTGTGAGATAGCATTTCCAGCATCATTTTAATTTCACAAAGTTTGAAATTTATTATCCTTTGAATGCAATACAGATATAACTCAAATAAAATATATTATTTTTATAATTTAAATCATACACAAAAAATACTAATGTTTATACAAAACAAATTATGATTTCAAAACTGTTAGAATATTGACATTTCAATTGAATCAGGTTTCATGATGATATGATGAATTCTAAAAATAAACCAAAGAATGAGGCCTGTTAATGAAGGCCCAATTGCTGGGTGCTTTCAACAGATTGACTTGCTTTGCCTTTCAGATCCAACCAAAGCCTTTTCTATATTGTTGTTTTTTTATAGGGTTACAAACTCCCTCAGCTCTTCCACAACTCAGATTATTATTTTAAAATGTGACTGCCGCATATGTTTATGCGGTACGATATCATATGTATAAGAATATGTATTCGTATATTTAATAATACGTATTATTTTTTAAATATTTATTGTATTAATAAAATTAATTATAAATTTTTTACAAAAATTATATATTAATATTTTATTATATATTTTTTATTTTATATTAAAATTTTCATAAATAAATAATCAATTCAAATATTATAAAAAAAAAGATTAAATACATATCCACTTACTAAATCATATATACACTCACATATCATATATATATTATATAGTAATTAATCGTAAGTATATTGAAATCTCCATTTTAAAACCTTACTCAAACAATAGATTAGATTGGTGCCTGGCCTCGCGTTCTCGCCTCGTGCAGTTCTCTTTTTTTTTTTTAATTTATTTCTATAATGCTCCCAATTTGGAGTATTGTCTGTGAAAAGCATTCAATGGAATCAGCGCATTTCAGCTGAGAAGAAAGGTAATAGATAGTGGGTGAAGTCATGAGGACTGGCTTCTTAATCTGAACTCATTAGGAGTTTGATTGCGCCATAATATTAAGGTAAAAATTGTTTTATGTAAACTAGTTTCTTCATTCTGCATAAGAATTGAAATATGTCTATATAGTTTCTTTTTCAGCATTTTGGGTTTTGGGGGTGGGGTGGGGCAAGGACAGGGGGAGACAAGATTTTAGATTGGAGGGCTAAGGTTAGAGGATCAAATATTTATTATATAGTAAAAAATATTAAATAAGGTTAGATAAATAAAATTTTAATTTTTTTATGAAATTATAAAGATGTTTTTGAAAAATTAGGGCCAGCTCCCTTGAATCCGCCCGGGTGGGGGGTGGGGGTGGGGGGTCTGCTACTGTCATATCGTCATGTCATGTGCTTCAGTTCGATCTGTCTCTGAGTTCTGGATAACGCCCTTTTATCTTTGAACTTGAAGCAAAGGCGCGGGTAGTTAGCAAGTTGACTACCAGACGAGAATAAAATAGGTACCTGGATCTCCTGTATTGAAATAGAACTAAAAAAATATACCTCTCTGCAATCCATTCAGACCCTTACCTAACCTGACTAAACTGGAATATGTATATCTAAAGCTCAGCAGCATGACGTAGAAAACCCGAAATATACAATGAATGCAAACTAACTTTATACTTGTAAAAAAAAAAACAGAAATATCAAGACAAATGTACAGTACTCAGCAATGAATCTAACTGCCCTGAAAACAAAATCACACATGTTCTGTAATCCAAAAGTGTATTTTTTTCAGAAAGCCAACATGACCAGAAGCAACCCCTAGTTGTAGTGATTTGACACCTGAGATATTCTGATGATCAAAAACACAAATTGAATACTACAAGTTGACAAAACATGGCTTGAACCAGTTATTTACCGCATACTGTTATAGGTTGCTCTGGATGCTTTGTCTTTTAAGTTGGTTCATCCTGAATTCTTGGTATATTGAGGTCTCATACTATTAACTGAAGCTATTAACAAAATAAACTGACTTTTTTTGTTTGCTGAGTTTGGTTAGGTTATGTCCATGTTTGTGAGTAGGATCCATTGCAGGTTTTTGATTATTCATGTTTAAGCTCTTTTGGGTTTGGTTTATTCAGGATTGGGTTTAGTCATGTCCTCACAGTGTATACTAGTCTGTTTTCAGGTTCATCTGATTAGCATTGGAGCATTAAGCATATTTCAGTCCAATTGCGTTATATTTCAGTCCAATTTACATGGGCTTGGTTCAAGAAATTAGCATTGTTGTGGCTAGTATTTTATCATGTGTATCACATCTTTACGTCTAGTTGTTACCAAACTTTAGCAAGAGTTCTGAGAGTTACTGAAGCTAATTAAAGCAACATATTGATGTTGGAATTAATTATTATTAATTAGCAATATGCTGTTAATTGTAATAAATATTTATATAATAATCAAATTATACCCATAATAAATGATCATGAGAAGTCTATGCACGGTGTTTATATATGTTGAGAATGGGGCCTTTAATTAGACGTATTAATGACCAATTTAGTGACCATTGACATGTAATATAATTAGCTTCTGAGTTTGGCCTAACCCGTTAAGAGAGAAACAATGAACTTTTGATGGTCCATGGTCAAAGTAAATCAATTTTTAAAATCAGTGGCAATACTTAAAACATATAACTGTTATTGTTTATAAACTAATACCTTTCATTTTGTTGGCTAATTTTGCTGAGCTGATGTAATGCAGGTCAATTTAATATATATGTCGATATTTTAACACTTAATAGGTTTCTTTTTACTTGTATTTTCAGAAAAATAACAAGATAGTACATGTATTTGTAATTTTAATTTGACACATGCAGTGATGTATGTGAAAGACGACAACATGACTTCTTTGTAAAACTGAAACTGTTAAACGAAAAATTCTTTGGCAGTAGTTAGGTAATTTCTACAAGTTGGGCAAGTTGGGCAAGTTGATGCTTAACATATTGAATACTGCATGCTAGCTTTGATTGTTATGTTAGGGAAGAGTTTCTTATCTTGTTTTATTGGATGAAAATAAGAAGTACCTAACCATCAAAACTGAAAGTCACAATATTACTTTCAGTTCCAGGATTTTCTAAGATTCAACTTTAGACCATTCAATTTGTGTAATAAGGGCATAATGCTACTCCTACAAGTAGACTTTCAAAAAGATTTTCTTTATTTTTATTCTTGTACATAGTATTTGAGATTTAATGTACTGATATAGATGATCAACACAATTTAAGGACTTGTTTCTTTTTGTAATAACTATAGAAGAGTCTTGAGTGGATCTCAATTAAAATTCACTTAATACTTTAAAAGTAAAAAAATTCTTTAGATGCATGACATATTTTTCTGGAGTAAAGTATTTTCACAAGTCTTTTATTCCAGCTCTCTCTCTCTCTCTCTCTCTCTCTCTCTCTCTCTCTTTATAGATGTGCCTCTCCAAATGTCTGTTCAAAGTCCAAAAAGGTGCCAGCAGGTATTGACCTAATTGATGTGATAATTTGGCAACCTAGTGCCTGTACAATTTGTGGTTGAAAAATGCAACCCATGATTCATGTTCAGGCAGTAATATTGTGGTCGAATTATCAATCTGAGTATAGAAGATAGAGGAATTAGAGGCGTTTTACCATCTGTTAGGTTATCTTTCCTTGAGTCAGTTGCTGGTACTGGCACTATGTTCTGATAAATTGTTGAAATTTTGGTTCCTGGGTACAATTTATGTAACAACATTAGCAAAAGGTGTTTGGGGCTTTGGGCAATAGCAGACTACTTTTTATCTGTTTTTGAAATAGCATTAGAACCAAGAGAAAAGATCATTTTTCTTTGTGTGTGGGTGCTTATTGGTATTAGATAGAGCAAAAATGTGCTTCTACTTAACAGTCAAACACCAAGGGAAAATAAATATATGTGCTCATTGGCAGACAGTCATTCCTTTTGCCTCTTCTTTTGGTCATCTCTGAACCACATTCATACTTGCAAATGAAGACTTTTCTTATGTAATTTTTATTACCTGATTTGATTATGAAGAAATTGGATGGATAAAGTGTCAGGCTGGCAGATTACTTTGATGTGACAGTACAGACCAGCATAGGTGGCCACATAATGGTGATTCTGGCAGTTCCGTAACTCAAAAAATTTGTCTCTTTAAACATCCAAGGATATAGAGAACTACTTGGAGAACTGACAAGATATTTCCTCGATCCTGGTTGGTATTATCTACAAATATTTCATACCTGCTTTCAGTACCAAGTTGCAAAGTTTTTGATACTGGTTGCTATTTGTACTCGTACCATTTGGTTTTAACTGGTGCTGATATTTTTGGGTTGGATACAATGCTATAATGCTCATGAAGTCGTGGACTACCACTGATTTCTACTCATTTCCCTTAATACTTACTCATCGAATGGACAAGACAGGTACATCACAAAAATTGCCAAATGATGGGGTAATTTTGGTTGGGTGCTCAACCAAGGACGCACTCCTCAAGTCTGTGCTTTCACAAATCCAGTGCCAATATGGTTGATATCCACATTCAGTAGTATTCCAGGCTATACACTGTCAGCTATATTATTTAGAGATTCAAGTATCATCACATGTATTTTCAGCTACATTAATATCTATATATGGTCGTGGCTACGGTATTTGTGTGTGTTCTTTTACTTGCATCTTGTTTTCATTTAATGCATGGAACTATGTACCTTTTAATATCAATGAAATTGCTTGCGTCATTTTCCCCCTAAAGTTTCATAACGCCCTCTTGAGAATTCTGATGCAACAAATATAGAGCAAGAATCAAACTGTCAGTTTTCTTGTTTTGTACATGGTTTTTAAGATAACTAGGATGGACATTATTTCATAAATGCGGACTAATGACATCCCACTACTGGTTAACAAGTCTCGGAGGAATCCGTGTAACTCATGAAATAACACATACAAATTGCATAGGAAGGCTATACTGTTGAATTGCTGGTTCATCAGAGGTCGTGCTATCAGCCTATCACAAAATAACAAGTATTGACAGGTACCCATATGAATTTAAAGAAATGAAATAGATAATCCACATTATACAATTTATAGGATCGACTGAACAGTGGTTGATCAATTAGAATATTCAGAATAAAATGAATCAGAATAAAAGCAGAAAACTTTAAATATGGGAGCAGCTAATAGTTAACAGACAATGAAGGCCCAGAAGGCCCATTAAAAAAACAACAATGAAGGAGCCTTTCACTTTCACTTCGCCATTTCCTTCTCTTCCTAAAAATGAAAAAAGAAAAAAAAAATTCCTTCCCTCTACCAGTCTCCCCCTCCGCCGCTCTTTCGCTAATTCCTCCCGCAGCTCACTGTTCAAAAAGTCTGAAACAAAGCCTCAAATTTAGACTGCACCTTTACTTTATTTCCTGGGTGCTTCCCCGCAATGCTCTTGATGGGGAAGGTTGTAGAGTTTGATAATGGTTTCTGCCTAAGAGAATCAGCTGATTCAGTTCGGAAGCTATGTGGCAGGTACTGCAGGTCTGATGCGGTGATTCCTGTTCTGGATCCTCTGCGGCATCTGATTGCGTGATATGATGAGGTAGATTTCCCTTTCTTGTCACTTGGTTGATGGATTTCTGTCTTATTTATGTTTAATTGGCAATGATGGTCGATGCTTGTGCCTATGTGCTACTCCCAATTTGGACAGAATAAGTTTCTATTTAGTGGGCCATGATCGCTAGTACGAGATGCTTTTGAAATTCTGTGTCAGGTGCCTGCTGCCATATCTTAGTAAGAAGATTATTTGCCGTCTGCTGATACTTTTCTGTTATGTTAAAAAATTTAATAAACTACAATTTCATATCATAAAGTAAAAATGTTATATAATATGTTGTAAGCAGCCTCTATTATCAACAATTATTCATTCTCTGTTTTTTTTTGAAGTAGCTAGCGATAGCCAGCTAGAATTATATTAATAACAGAAAAATGTACATCCCTTTGTAGGGTCTTAAGTAGAAAACTAATGTGCACTAATTCCTATTCCTCTTAATTGGTTCGGACTGAAATAACATTTTTTTGTTCCCTGCTATGAAGGGTCCATTGTCTTCATTGTTACTAGTTTTCCTTTGATATTTTCAGTAAATAGAGGTGACAAGTGGTTAGGCAGGTTTACCTGGGTTAAATATGTGTAGTGTAAATTTCAGGTGGTGATTCTTCTGTTCATACTGTATTTGTGTTTTTAGTTAGGTGAGCACTCAGTCTGCTTTGAGTTTCTAGTTGATTAAGTTGCCTATTTAATGTGTTACTTGTTTTTTGGACATAGTTTTTTCTGTTCTCAGTTTGGGTCAGATTTTATATTTTTTCAGACAATTTCTCCTATTATACCACTACGTATTAAATCTGGCTTTTTTTTAGCTAAAAGTAGAATGACTTTCCTTATACTCCCAGAAAAAATATGCAGAGCCATTAAGGATCCACCAGCAGGAATGCACAGTTGAGGAATTGGCATTTGAACAGCATGCACTTTCAGATGAGCTGTATCTAATTTGTGTAGTTCTCATGAGAGCAGGTTTAGCATTTCTGAACCCAATGACCATAGAAAAGATTGATAAGCACACAAACTGAAGTTCAGATGAGCTGTATCTAATTTGTGTAGTTCTCATGAGAGCAGGTTTAGCATTTCTGAACCCAATGACCATAGAAAAGATTGATAAGCACACAAACTGAAGTACAGAAGGTGCTTGTCAAATCCCAAAAGAAGAGAAATAATATGAAAAATGGCGCTTTTATGAGGAAGTTACTAATCATTTCTGTTATCTGTAATGAGCTAGTCATCACTACTGTACACCAGATATTGCTTGTGATTATGGGAACATTAGTATATGATAACAGATTTTAGAAAGAAAGGATTATTATTAAAATATAGAGATAATAAGAAGTTATGAATATTATAGTTATTCATTGCCTTTGTACTAGCCTAAGCCCACTGTTTGTCCAATGCATAGCTACCATCTAGGGAAGTATTGTTGTAAGGTCTTATTTTAGCTTAACAATATTCTTTCAGCTAGATGTTTCTTTTATCAATTATAAAAACAAAGCAAGTAATGAAACGGTAGTTTGGTAAACTTGCAATTTGATCTTGTTGATTTGAACCCACCTTCCTATGGGATGGATTATTTTGCTGAGTGAATTATCTATTCTAACTTGATATTGAATTGTATAAAGAAAGATTGAGATGCCACCTAACAATCAAAACTATCAGTCCCTATCTTACCTTCAGTTCAGGGCTCTTCCATCATTTGGCTCCACACACTGAATTTAAATAACAATAAAGCACAATTGCATGAGCCTATCATTTTAATTTGAACCTCCAAAGTGTTTTATTGCTGGTCTTGTATATTTATGTCAAAAATCAGTGTATGGGATAGATCCCATATTTTATTAAGACATAACTTTGTTTGTATAAAAGAGTGCAGCATCGATCGGATGAATTACATTGATAGATAAAATATAATCTTTGGAATTAGATATAGATTACTACAGATATTTGATCTTTCAGGTTTCATATATACTATATCAAGGACAATTGTTACTAATAGTGAAAGCAAGTTGATCTAACTATGTCATAATGACATTGTGCACACATAATCCTGTGCCAAGATTTTTTTTTAAAAAAAAAGGCATTGTGCACACATAAACCAACTAAGAAGTACGTCGCATTCAACAATAATGACACGTAGTTAATCCTGAAGTAAAAGTAATAACTTACAAATAGATAACGTGGGGCATTATAGAATAAGGCGGCTTATGCAAAATCCAAAAGCCCACTTTGAATATTGAACAAGACAGCAAATCTGCGGTAAAAGAAGACTACGCACATGTTTTGGGCATGCGGGTCGTAAACAAAATATGACTAACGAAGGTTCAATGTACTTTTCTAGGATTGCAAAATCTATATATATTGACCCCATAATGATCCAGACACACAAAATAGTTTTCTCTTCAGATCTCTAGCTTCATTCCTGTCCTCTTACTTTGAAAGCCTGAGAACTTTTGTTAGACAAAAACAGAAAATAAACAAGTAGATTAAAAGATTGCGGAGAGAATGGTCTCCAAACTACAGTTCCAGGCACCAACTTATGGCAACCTAATCACCATTCTGAGTATTGATGGTGGAGGAATTAGAGGCATTATACCTGCTGTTATATTATCTTTCCTTGAATCAGAGTTGCAGGTATTGACACTTGACCATGAGTCCATGATGCCTCAAGTGCTCCATTTTTTTGTTAGTCAGGTTATGAATTTTGTGTCTGCAACTTTTGAAATTGTTCCATGTGAAGTATTTTAGTGCCAAATTGCTAAAAAAAATGTGTGGAATGGTTCACTGTCTTCTTCTGTTCTTTTTTTCTCATCATTGGAGCCAGGGATAAACAAATTTTTTTTCTTATTTGGAGCTATGCTCACCGATAGTACTAATGAGCAATGGGCAACTAAATAACAATAAAAAAAATCATGAGTTGTGCTGATGGTTTTGCACCAGTGGAGATTTTTCTAATCTAATTCTTTATTAACTTTTCTGAAGAAACTGGATGGAGAAGATGCCAGGATAGCTGATTATTTTGATGTCATAGCGGGTACCAGCACAGGTGGCCTTGTTACGGCAATGTTGGCAGCTCCGGATTCCAAAAATCGGCCTCTTTTTGCAGCCAAGGATATTGAGACCTTCTACATGGAGAACTCTGCCAAGATATTTCCTCAATTCTGGTAGGTTTAATGAACAAATATTTATGCTTGTGCTTTTGGTATATGTGCGAAGTGTGCCAAGTGCACTCTTTCACTAACACTGGTAGGTTTTAATCAACAAATACATTTCCTCTTTTATTTACAGTGGAATGGTAGGAAAAGCAATGAAGTTGCTCCGTGCAATATGGGGCCCACAATATGATGGAAAGTACCTTCATAATATTATCAGGAAGAACTTAGGAAATGCAAGGCTGCATCAAACTGTTACTAATATTGTCATCCCAACCTTTGATATCAAGCACCTTCAGCCTACCATATTCTCTACCTATGAGGTATGTTCATAGTCTCACTCCATCCATCCCTACCTACCTATCTCTATCTCTCTTTGTACATAATCCATCTTAATGAAACTGTTGACATGTTTCAATAGGTTCACAACGACAAAAGCCTTAAAAATGCACTTCTATCTGACATCACTATTGGCTCGTCGGCTGCCCCAACTTATCTGCCGCCACATTACTTCACTACCGAAGATAGCCATGGCAACATGAGAGAATTCAATCTAATTGATGGAGGCGTAGCTGCTAATAATCCGGTAAGAAAATGGCAAAATCTGAAGGGAAATAATAAAATAATATGCTTCAGTGTCTAATGCAATTTGCAGAGAGCTAAAAATGGAAAAGAAAAATAAATAAAAAATGAAAGAAATAATTCCCTTTCTTGCTAAAAATTAGAGGCAAGCACATGTTGTTTTGCCTCCCAGATCTCTGACAGTTGATTTCAGTTTCATTATTGGTTGACTTTTTTTTGGTCAAAATGGATCATACTGGTTTTTGGGTTTAAGTGGAGCCTGTTGGACTTAAGCTCTGGTGTAATTAGGTGGGTTCTTCTTGTTGTACCTCCACTGATAACAATTATAAATTAGCAAAACTGGATTGTAAAAAACATTCTAAAGATGAATATACCATCCAAAAGTTCAGGAGGTTTTTTTTCTTTAATAATTATTAACTTATTAATTAAAAGCTAAATTTTTTTTAGGCTCTGGTTGCAATGGGAGAGGTCACAAAACAGGTCATAAAAGAGAATCCAGATTTCTTCCCAATGAAACCCATGGACTATCGACGGTTCCTGGTCATCTCTCTTGGTACCGGCTCCTCAAAAGGAGAAGACAGGTACACTGCAGAGCTTGCCAAAAGGTGGGGAGTCTTTGGTTGGCTGCTCAGCCAGGGATCAACACCTTTGGTTGATGTTTTCATGCAAGCAAGCGCTGACATGGTTGACATCCACATCTCGGTTGCTTTTCAGGCTCTTCACTCTAAGCAAAATTATCTCAGAATCCAAGTAAGTGTATTATTCAATTATAATATTTTTCTTATACTCTTGGTCATTTTGACTTTGGATATCATTTACCATGCTGACTACTTAAAATGGGGTTAAATAGGATGATTCCTTGACTGGGACGGTAGCCACGGTTGATGTAGCAACAAAGGAGAACTTGGAGAATTTGGTGAACGTTGGCAAGTCATTGTTGAAGAAACCAATCTCAAGGGAGAATCTTGAGACTGGCCGTGTGGAGCCGACTGATGAAGGGACCAATGAACAAGCTTTAGTGAGGTTAGTTTGTACTATAGAAAGAACATCCTGATTCATGTGGATATTTTTGTAGAATGCTGATAATTATTTTCATTTCATATTTTTGCAGATTTGCAAAGTTATTATCGGCTGAAAGACGACTGCGCGAGATCCGATCACCTCAAGCTAGAGTTCCACGATCTTTTTCAGCCATCTGATTTGCTTAAGTTGTAACAATGGAATTCTTTATTGTAACTTATAATGAATTAGTTTATCGTTTATGGATAATGAATAAAATGTATGCCAATCCGTAGTTTATTTGGGCTTGCTCCCGTTAGCTCTCGTTCTATTGTAATTTTGTTCTCTGAAAAAGAGAGAAAATGTGTAAAAGAAATAAAATTGATCTTTTCTTGTACTTGATACCGGGGTTCCTTGTTTGCTATCTAAATAGACTTTAAATTGCCAAGTTTTTGTGCTCTCGCGCGGGTGAAATGGGCCAAGATTATATATACACTCGGGCCCATTAAAGGACGACAATGAAGCTCTTATCGACCGACGCTTTTCATCTTTAGCCGGAGCCTCACCATTTCCTTTTTTTTTTCTTTATTTTTTTCCAAAATATTGGCGGTGTTTTTTTTATTGAATTAAAAATTAACAACATTTTACATTTTTTTTTCTCGAGTGGCTCCTAACTTTTATTGAATCAAAGAAAACAACATTTTGCATCATAATACATGCTCATCACGATGAAAATCTCTCAACCTTACCATTTCGCTGCTGAAAAATTCGTTGATCTAAAATGTGTCCGTATGACATATGCAATTACTTATACTTATTACATAAGTAGTACGCTACACACATAAAAATATACATTCATATATTTAATAATATATAATATTTTGATTTTTTTATCATATTTAAGCTTTTAAAAAACGTTTAACGGCTCTTAACGTTGAGGTGATCAGTTAACGGTTAACGTTTTATACGGCCGTGAAATTAAAAAATGGTCAATCATTTTTACCTATTAATTAATAAAATTAAGTAAAAATAATAATTATAATATTAATTAAGTACTTAAAAGTTAAAAATATTAAATTATATTAAACTATTACATGATGTATTTGCTTTCTGTTTTTATTAGAGTCTTAATTTACATCAAAAAATAAAAAGAAAATAAAATTTTAGAGTCACAAACTATTAAGATTTAAAACAAAAAAAAATCAGTCGTTAAATGTGTGTTTTTTTTAAAAAAATAATGATTTTAATGTAAGATAAAACGGTTAAATCATAAAAAACTATTAAATCCGTCTTTTCTCAAAAACTTAACACGCAAAATTGTTAAAACGGTTAAAACGTTAAAACTTTCATTTTTAAAAGCTTGATCATATTAAATCTTAAAACTAATTATATAATATATTTTATACAAAAAAATTTTACATGGCCTTAGCTTTGTGTTTATTGAGATTTCTCTCTCTTCTCAACGTAGGGAGTAGAGCTACTACGTTCTTCATTATCGTGAACGAGTTTCCCTCATAATATAGACTATAGAGTCGGTATGTGCTTTATTCCTTTCAGAAGTAGGAACAAGAACTTCATCCTTCTACTGTCTTCGGGCTGATTCTCGAACTTAGTTATTCCATTGGTTGGTTAAACCTTGTAAAGCTTTCTCATAAAAGACTCGCTGTACTCAACACTTCTATTTTTAGAAAACAAAGAGAAGACCTCATCGCTGCGCGCCTGCTGCTTTCATCTTAGAACTCTTTGACTCAGTTAACTCTGGTTTCTTACGAAGTCCTCAAAACAAGAAATAATAGAATTGATTGTTGTTGCAAAACCTCTCCTCTCTAATACATTGCTAATGTACAAATGATGTCTATCATGACCAGTTCTAATGTTAGCTGCTCTAATTAATGTAGCTCTTTTCTGTCCTTGGGCGTTCAAATCCTAAAAAATACGCATCCTCGTACGAAATGAGCCACATCATTTTGCATTTGCGGCCTGTAACTAGACATATCGTTGCGGGTTCTGTATTGTTTTCAATGGTAATCCTTGGTGATTTTACACTGGGCCAGCAATCAAATGCCTCTGGCACTCCTGCACTCAGTTCTTCCTCCGCCACCTCTGGTTCCGAACGAGATTCTCTGAGGAATTAAAAAACTCCATAAAATGCAGAGCTTAATGCTCGTGATTTAATAATAATAAATTTTCTGTATATTATAATAATTTCTCACCGCCGTTGTGATCTAATCTAACAATAGTTAAGATTAACCTGTGCATGAGTTAATATACTCGGCAAACGATTCTGAACCCCGTCGCTCCTGCTCTAAAATATGGAATTTTAGCACTGTTATTAAAACCAGACCAGACGGTTCAACCAGAAAAAACCGGATCCGGTCCTCTTTCCAGTTTATTTTGTTTAATGGATCATTTCTGCAGTTGCACCGGTACAAACAGGATTAATTAGCCGATTTTCATGAAAAATCCGAGGTCCATTATTTAGAAGGACCGGTTAAATGCCTTTGCACCTCCTTTTCCTGCTGCATTTATTATGAGAGAGAATGCGAGAGTACCTATAATACGTAGGTGGTGCAATCTGGAGGTTCAAATTAAGTCATTGTTTATTTATTTTTGATATAAAATTTACACTAAAAATCCATAGAATGCTAGAATTACATATAGTGTAGACTCTGAGTTTGTTTGGCAAAACAAGAAATAAATTTGAAAGAGTGATAAAATAGTGTATTTTTTGAAAAGTGGTAGGAAGAGTGGTATTCTTAACTATTTGGAAGAGCAAAAATATTATTTGGCAGTTGTTAATTAAAATAGTTAAAATATGAAAAATTATTATACTAACAATGATGATAATAAAAATAATAGTAAAATAATAATAATAATATAATAATAATATATAATAATAATAAAAAATAATCATAATCATAATCATAATAAATAATAATATTCATAGTTGTAATCATAATAATATAATAAAAATATAAACATAATCATAATATAGTAATAATAATAATAATTATAATTATAATCATAATGATAATAATAATGATAAATATCATAATTTTAATAATATAATACAACATAATCAAATAATAAAAGAATAATAATAATAATAATAATAATAATAATCATAATAATATAATAATAATATAACCATAATCATAATATAGTAATAATAATAATAATAATAATATTATAATGATAATTATAATAATAATATAATAATAATATAATAATCATAATCATAATAATAAAATAATAAAATAATCATATTTCTATTCATAATATAATATATAAATAAAATCATATTTATTATAATATAATAATAATAGTGATGATAATATATAAAATAATAATAATCATAATTTAATAATAATAATAATAATATATATTAATCATAATATTAATATAATAATGAATTATAATCATAATATAATAATAATCATAATCATAATATAATAATATAATAATAATAAATCATAATCATAATCATAATCATAATATAATAATATAATATAACATAATCAAACAATAATCGCTATTTTGATGATAGCTAATCCGGTATACCACCTATAACTTGATATACCGAATTAGCATTCTTTCGCACTCATCTACTAAATTAAAAATTCGTTTGGAAAATTAATTCATCGGAATAGCAATTATATTCTTACTTTTTGCTATTCCATGCATTGTCAAACAAACCCATGTATAATTATATAATTTATAAAAAAAAATTACAGTTTACTTTCCCCAAAGAAAAATTACTTTACCTTATTTTATTATTTTAAGGAAATTCCTTCAAAGCATGTGTTTTTCAATTTAATTGAGTCAAAGAGTTCGTTTTGTGTCTTAGTAGCATAATAACAACAATCAATTTTATTATTTTTTGTTTTGAGGACTTTACCTCATGGGCTTTATCACCAACAACTCAGTTAACTCTGGTTTATTACTTTATCTTATGTTATTACTTTACCTTAAGTTATTATTTTTTTTATTATTACAAAATAACTCATAATAATCAAATAAAAATTCAGAATCTTATTATATTATGAATGATAACATCAATATTTTAATTTAACTATGTAAAATAATTTCTAAATTCATTATGATTTCCGTTTTATATTTATCAATAAATATATATTTGTGAATTTAGTTACATATTATGAGAGAAATATTATAATATAATATTTCTCATATTTAATAGATACAACAATATCTAAAAATCAGCGGTTAAACCGATTGATCCAACGATCTAACTAGTGAACCATTGGCCAGAGCTTTACCGGTCGATGTTCGGTTCGGTTCTGATAAGATTAGAGTTCGCAAAACCTAGCCTCTAATTAGGATCGCACCGTTAGTTTCTCCGACTAGAATTTTGTACAATGGTCTTGATCGGAGGCGTCGTAAGGTCTCAGAATCAGCGCATTCCTTTGAGTAGGAGGTGGCAATGGGTGGATACATGAAGTCGTAAACTAGTGATTCACGTTATGGGGCTTTCAAGGAATTTGAATGCGCGATCGTGTGAGTTGAATTTTCCTACTACACATTCTTTTGTGGAATTTCATTTTGTTTGGCAATAATTGTCTATGTCCCTGTGGATGTACCGTGTCAATCAGGGAAAAAGAATCGTACGTTGTTAAGCTTCCAGATTAAGCTCCATTGAACTTCTTATTACTGAATAACCTTCATTTTTTTTTGGTGAAAAGCACAAAATGCTCCCAATTAAATTGATTAATTATACCTCTCTGATTGGGTAGAACTGGAAAGCACTGCGCTTTGTGCCAATATAGTTTTTAACTCTTTATTAATTGCTCATGGGCTTTATCACCAACAAATAAAAGATTGTCATTATTTTATTTTTTTTATTAATTCCGGTTTTATAACTGGGTTTAACAAATTGTCAGGTGGGTTCACTGTGTATTTACGGAGGTGATTGAAATAATGGGTTGTTGTGCTTCCATTCGTAGTGTATCATGTTTTGAGTAAGGTGGGGCATTGTCCAGTTTGATTGGATTTGGATTTTATTCAGTTTGGGTTATTGTATAATAATATATTAATAATGGCTTTGTCTGGAAATCACATGATGTTTGAAAGATAAATTGTTAGTTTAGTGTCTTGGTAGCACACACTTTTACATGTGTATGTGAAGTGGAGAACACATATGGGACACATCTAGTCACAGTTTCTGAACCAAGTAAAAAGAAAAACATGTTGATAAGTATGTAATTTGAACTAAAAAGGCTGGTAAAACACACAAAATAATAAAAAATCAATTTAAAAGGCAACTGGCATCTGACTGGATAAGCGGTTTCTCATTTCAATTTATTATGAGCTGTTCATCCCCAGCCCCAGATTGACCAACAAATGCATCTTATCTTGACTCATAATTATATATGATAATGTGTTGTAGAAACAAGATATGAAAAATCAAAAGACTTGAAACCATGAGACTTTAATAATGTCATTGTTGATGATGATGTTCAAATGCAACTATTTATGGTTTTTGTACCAGATTGAATATACTCTTTATGGCAATGCATGCACATATCATATGTGGTGTTTATCAGCTGATTACTTACAAATATTCTTTCAGCTGTTAGTTTATATTTTTAGCTTTACTTACAGTGTTACAAATATAAGGTGGCTTGGTATAGTCAGTCAATAATGTCAGAAGTATTAACCTTGACATTATTAATCGTCAACTAATTAGAACAAACGATGGAGATGTTGCTTGTCAATTTTTTGCAATTTGATTTAGTTGGTTTGAACCATGTTTCGTTTCAGATACATACATAAATTATGTTATTACAGAATTTTCAAACTCTACTATTACATTGGTAAAATGGAAGATTAGACGCCACCTAACAATCAAAACTATGTCCCTGTCTTACCTTCAAGTCAGAGTTCTTCCTTTATTTGACTCCATGCATTCAATTTAATATTTATTAATGCTATTGCTGCATGAGCCTATCTTTTCAATTAGACCCTCCAAGAATTTCATAAGATATAATGTCTTTGCAAAGAAGAGGTTAAATTGTTTTTATAAAAGAAATTATTTAGAAACAAGTTGTATATTGTTTGGGAGATAATAGTGGTAGGCAAGTTGATCTAACTTATACATGGTACTCTTGAATCTTGATACAATCTTGTGCAAATAAAAATAGCAAGGCAGTGAAGTCTATGTGACTCGTGCAAAATTCCAATAGTTGCAAATATATGTTGAGTATTGTTGACCTAGTTAACAACTCTACCGCACGTGCATTGTACGCGTTTCTGTAGTCAATAAAGTACAACTTGAGATGGAGTGCATGATCTTTCTCAGGTTTCCAAAATCTATATATAGTAAACCCTAGTGGTCCACTTTCATCACACCTGACAATAATTTAAAGTTCTCTTCTGATTTGTAATTGTCTCCCTGTCCTCTTTCAGAAAAGCTCAAAGCTAAATAAGAAACAAATTGATATTGAAATGGTGCAGAGAGTGAGGTCAAAATTTGAGATACAGGCACCAACATATGGCAACCTAATCACTATTCTGAGTATTGATGGTGGAGGAATTAGAGGCATTATACCATCTGTTATCTTATCTTTCCTTGAATCAGAATTGCAGGTATATACACAATCTTGGACCAAAAGTGGAATCTCCTAGACAGTTTGGTTAATAATTAGCTTTTATCTTTTTTGCTTATAAACTATAATAGGTTAGTAAGGAAGACTTTTTTTTGTGGCATAATTTCAGATCCAGGAATGAAACAAATTTCTTATTTGCATGCATACTGTTATTACTTGTGGGCAATGTACTGCAAGTTAATATTCTAGCAGAAAACAAGAGCCAAATCTTGAATAGTGAATATGTTTGTAAACTAGGATTTTATTTTATTTTCTTTTGGAATAAATTGGATTTCGGATTGTGTTTCATTTCTAGCCTACCCCAATTTTTTGGGATTAAAGCCTTTGTTTTTTTTTCTTTGTTGTCTTTTGCAAGAAATTGGACGGGGAAGATGCCAGGTTGGCAGATTACTTTGATGTGATTGCGGGGACCAGCACAGGTGGTCTCACGACGGCGATGTTGACAGCTCCAAACTCAGAAAACCGACCTCTTTTTGCAGCGAAGGATATAAAGAACTTCTACTTGGAGAACTCTGACAAGATATTTCCTCAATCATGGTTGGTAATCAGTGGCAGTTTTTGATGATGATGTTGTGATTTTTATGATGATATGATTATGGTCTTATTTGCTAGTCATTTTTTCCTTTGCCAGTGGAATATTTGGAAAAGCAATGAAGTTGTTTCGTGCGATTTGGGGTCCATGCTATGATGGTAAGTACCTTCATGCTATTATCAGGAAGAACTTAGGAAGCACGAGGCTGCATCAGACTCTTACTAATGTTGTCATACCGACCTTTGATATCAAGCGCCTTCAGCCTACCATCTTCTCTACCTATGAGGTAAGGCATATTGATCTCTCTCTCTTTCTCTGCCGCAGTCAACATAATCTTCTAGCTAATTAAATTGTTGGCATATATCACTAGGTGCGTAACAACAAAAGCTTAAAAAATGCACTTCTATCCGACATTGTCATCGGCACATCAGCAGCTCCAACTTATTTGCCACCATATTACTTCAAGACTGCAGATAGCTGTGGCAAGATGAAAGAATTTGATCTAATTGATGGAGGTGTTGCTGCAAATAATCCGGTAAAGAAAATTGCAACTTCAGCCGCTTTTTTTGTACGATGTACGACAACAACAACAACAACTACTACAAAGCCTTTAATCCCAAATAAACTGGGGTAGGCTAGAAATGAAAACCAGTCTAAAATCATAGAGAACAAAGATCTCAAATATCGAAAATCAATGATAGTAATAGTGATAATGATACTGATAGAAAAAGTTTGATTCTCTTTGTCAGGCTCTTGTTGCAATGGGAGAAGTTTCTAAGCAGGTGATACAAGAGAATCCAGAATATTTTGCTAGAAAAGCCATGGATTACCGTCGGTTCTTGGTCATCTCTATCGGTACTGGTTCCACAAATGGAGAAGACAGGTACAGTGCGAAGCTTGCCAAGGGATGGGGCATTTTCAATTGGCTTCTCAGCCAAGGATCAACTCCTTTAGTTGATATTTTCACTGAATCTAGTGCCGACATGGTTGATATCCACATCTCAGTTACTTTCCAGGCTCTGCACTCAGAACAGAATTATCTCAGAATCCAGGTAGTTGAACTATCCAATCATATTAGAGTCTATGCTTTTGTATGTTTAAAAAATTGTAATCACTTTAATAAAAATGTGGGTAAGTAGGATGATCTGCTGACTGGGACGGTAGCCTCAGTTGACGTGGCAACAAAGGAGAATTTGGAGGATTTGATGAAGGTTGGAGAATCCTTGTTGAAGAAACCAGTCTCCAGGGTGAATCTTGAGACTGGTCGTGTGGAGCCCACCAAAGAGGGAACCAATGAACAAGCTTTAGTGAGGTTAATTCATATTATTGCAGAGAATGTTCTCTTAAATATTTACTGTTTTCAGTATGCTGATGATGGGAAAATTGTTAAATTTGCAGATTTGCGAAGTTATTGTCTGCTGAAAGACGATTGCGTGAGAGCCGATCTCCAAGAACTAGAATTGCTCGATGCTTTTCCATAGTCTGATTTGCTTGATAGGTAACATGAAATTCTTTATTGTTTTAATTTGTGTAATGGTTCGTTCATTAAACATGAATAAAGCGGGAGCCAACTTGTACTTTATTTGGGCTCTATCTTGTCTCTAATTCAACTGTGTAAATATCTGTCGTATTCAATTGTAATATACATATCTATTTGATATATAATTTTTTTCTTTTTTTTTTCTTGAGAAGGGCTTGTTTTCTATCTTAGCCCGTAGTCACTTGTTGTACGTACGTTAAAAAATTTCAATCGCAAAAACCTTGTTTGGTGATCTGTTGTTTGTGTAAAGAACAAAATTTGGCTCATTCACTTTGTGTAATGATTTTATTGGATGTCTTTATGAGTGTTTGAGAACATTTTAAAATGTTTATTAATCAGCCATTTTTTTTTTTTTGGCGAAATGAAACGGTATTCCGTAAAGGCTCTTCCAGAGTTGATTATCTCTTGACGGAGGTATATCTAAAAGGTGGGTCCGGAGGGGTACCCCTCAATGGGCACCATTTGATGGTTCACACTAAATCTTGGTCTTTTGATTAATTTCTTCTTCAGGATTGGTGCACATTTTTATTTCTTCTCCAGCTGTAGACAATTTTGCTTTAATTTTGCAGTCCCTAATATTTGAACTGTCTTACGTGCAAGAACATGTGTAATCAAGGCATTTCCCTGTTAAATGAGGCAAGACCTCCAGCTCCTGGAGATGACAAAGCCATGGTTACAAACAGTATGGTCCTGAATCTTCAGCATCGTTTTGTCTCTTGATTAAATATTTTTGTATTTGGCATCTTCAAGTTCAATCATGCAATGTGAAACCCCAGCTCCGAAAGGAAACGGAGAAAATGAAAAGAAAAGGAGGCAGGGAGAAGGTCATATATATGCCAACACTTTTCTCTCATTCAGATCTAACAATACAGATATAGCACACGCCCACAAAAGCAGCGTGACTCTGTCACTGGCTCAGATTGAGAACCTTTGCTATACAATTGTTATCCTGTTATGGTCCCATTGATCTGTTGGATTCAGTTTATATATAATTGAAACATTACTGATGATTAAATCTATGTTATATGGAGCATATTCAGCAATAATGTAGCAACCAACCAAACTATGCTGACAGTACACACACTATGTCAAAAGATGACTTACAAAACGAGTACTATGGAAAACAAGCATCTTCCATTGAGGACCAACTAATGAATAATCAGTCTCCCCTTTCCAAAGAGACGGCCATGAGCTTTTTTCGTAGCCATTCATGCATGGTATGGGAGGAACAAATTTTGCATTCTTCATTTTACAGAGATGGTGGTTTTCTCACCTCTGTGCTGCAGCCCGCAGAGCCATTCTTTAGGTTCATGATGATATTTACATTAGAAATTGTTGTTACTAATGTATGGTATATTCTTATCAAAGTCCGCATTGTTAGTAATATGTAGGCTAAATTGGTCTCTATTGTAAATAATTATTGTTCTTGAATGTGTATTTATATATCTTCTGTATGATTTCAAAGAATTTTGACAAGTAAAATGGAATCTATAGATAAGTCTGTATCCTCTGCAGTACTGCATGCGGTGCAGTAGCTGCCTATGAAATCCCAACCGTTTGTTTTGTGCTAACGGCACAGTGGTCACATTGCTGCCTCTTAAGATTCATGGGGACCCGTTTGCTATGCAGACAACTCACTGCGTGCATTATCGCAGATGATGCAATTTCATCTATAGATAACCTGGACATTTTCAGATTATATATAGCACTAGCATTGATCAAAGCAACTTAACTGTGACATTCTTAGTATAATGAATGTCTTTTTAAAATCAATTATGTGTCCATATCAAAATTGTTAAAGGTCTCATATTAGAGGATTTATTTCTTATTTTCTGAGTTCTTTTATAATGGCTAGTTTGCAGCGAGTGCAAAAGCTTTTTTTTTTTTTTTTTTTTTTTTTGAGAACAGCAAGTGCAAAAGTTTCTGTAGTGTATAAAAATGTTATCATTGCAACAGTCACATAATGAGCTAATCAACAACTAATTTCCTCTACCTCAAAGTTTTTCCCTCTTCTCTCTCAGCCTCTTTCCTGCTAAACACAAGTACACACTCATGGCTACATTGAAACACACAAGTAGTGTGTACATCGTCCTCATTTGTTTAACACTTGTAATCTCATACTACTTCCAGAGGATCATAATAGCATAACCAAAAGTTCTCCGAGTAGTGTTTTCAAGGCGAATATCACAATTGATGATACGATGGCAACAACACCAGGCCACAGCCTGGGGGCAGGTTGTAGAGGAGAATCTATAGAAGATTCAAACTTCTTTTTCTTTCTTTGTTTTTTTTTTCTCTCTTATACAACTGATATGCCTCCCTTGCTTGAATGTTTTTCTGCAATTGTGTAGATGTAAAAATTTAGCAATCTGAAGTTGAGATTGGAGATGAAAACTTAGAAATGCTCTGCTGTCTCTAAAATTCAGAGATGAACTTTAATTTTAATATTCCGTTTTCTTGTTTTAATGTCCACAAAGTATTTTCCAACTTCCAAATGTACATAGCTACTGGCAAAATGTATGACCTTTGAATTTTCTACAAGCATTAAATGATATGAACTCACTAAAATCAAAATTAATATGAATCTTGAACTATCTAAGATGAACCTAAATTAATTAGTGTCTTAGAAGATAAAACCAGTAACAACAAGGGCATATACATTTTAAATGTTTTGACTGTTTGAACAGAAACTGGGATCACTGGTTTGCAAAAAAAGGTTACCTTTGTTAATTTTTTATTTTTCTTTTTACTGCTTATTCTACAAGATTAAGGGGAAATAAAATAAAAAAGGTTTTAATCCTCTGCTGAGTAGATCAATATAGTATCAAGATTAATTAAGCTATGTAGTTCTCTTACAATTAATTAATTTACGTCAAGGTAATTTAAACCCTTTGAAGTTTCAGTACAAGGTGCCTCTGCATACTCTTTTGGGTGTAAATGGGTGTTTGAAAGCATTTTTACAGTTTACATTATCTATTTGTGGACCTGGCTGCTACTATTTCATAGCTCCCACACAAGGAGATGAGAAATATATATACATGAAGTTATATTAATGTATAATGTCATCTTTTATGTACAAAGGAAATATATGTTGACTATGTAAAAAGTATAATTCATACATCTTTGAGTGCTTACAAGAGGCCTTGAAATGGGCAGTCAAACACAACGTTATTTCAACATTCTAAGCTAGTTAATTATGAAAGTAGCGGCGTCAGTGCTGTAACAATTTGCCTTTGTCTGAGAATAAATTTAGCTACTGGAGCACTTTTATTAAAGATGGAACCGTTTTGTAAAATTCAATAGCTTTATGTCTTATTATATATATATATATATAAAGAAGCATGCAGTTTATCCAAAAGTTCTACTATGCAACCATATATGTACCAGTACTAAGCATTTCTTCTAGGAACAACTGAAGAGGTGAGTGCCACTATACTTGACAATATATGTATTATAACTTCACCACTATATTTGACAATATATACTTTATTGATAAACTGTATTTTGATTACATACAGATTACAAACCTCCGATTAATATTGTGCTTACTGTGCAAACCAAACTTCAAGTAGAGTTGAAAAAAAAATAATAAAGGCAGAATGATGGGGAATAGAGGGAGTCAGGTACCAGTACTCTTATTCTTTTAAATTACTAGTTGCATTACAAAAGGAGTATAGTGGGCTGCAAATGGCTTGGATTGGAGATCATGCTCTAAACCATTGATTTCCTACTTTACATGAAGACTCACAAAAATGGTCCCCTTAAGCGGTTGAATACAGTTTATAAATAAATATATCAATCCAAAAAAGGAGTACATTTAGTAATAACATATGTCATATATAACTCATAAGCATGACATTACAATAACCTTATCAAAAGTTTGGTACTCCACATCATTAAAAAAATCTACCTAATGAGTCTCAAGCCTCGATTGAACAGATGGAAAAAGGTATACACATGTCTAAAGATATTCATGTTTTGATAACGGCATTCGCTAAATATGCATTCAAATTTACTTGTCATACATTAACAACATCATTGGATAAATAATAGTAGAGATTAGTTTTTTATTTCTATGGAAATAACATATGCTTTTATGTTGTTCATGGTGTTTGAAAGCTTAAGATGATGAATTTATTTCATCATCAAGGACCACATAAGAAAATTATAACATAAGTGGAAACGTTATCTTGTTTCATGATTTTTCAGAAATTTCATTGGACTTGATCCGGTTACGTAATAATTTTTCTCTTTTTGAATCATTCTCTTCTCTTTGCGCACAATTCCAAAATGACAGCGGTTTTGTGATCTTCCAAGAGAATAAGTTTTTAGTTGTTGGTTCTCTTAATTATTTACGCGACAACACCGTTGTGTCACCCGATGGAAAAATTGCACAACATTAACCTTTTTTCTTCTTTTCTTTTCTTTTATTATTAAATTCAACAATCTCTCACTTGGACTATGTGTGTAACCTTTTAATTATATATTAATAAAGGCCTTTACTGATTATCACTTTAAGTGTAAACAATTATGTCCATCAACAAGAGACTTAAGCAGCGTTCGCCACATTTATGAGTGACTAGACCGACATAAATCATAATGCTAATAAACTAAATAACATGAATCATGAAATGAATGTATAGTGTGGAAATTACACGAAATGTGATCTTCGTGTTTGTTTTCAACTTGGTCTCCACTTTATTTGAGATCAAACAAATCCAGAATAAAACTGAAACTGAATAATATGCATGCACAATATAACTGTATAAATTTTAAACTTTAGACTATAAACTTTAAACCATAGAGTGCATCATATTATATAACTTTATATCTATAAATACATATAAAATATATATAATTTATTAAGCATTAAAATAAACTTTCAGACTCTCACTAAAACCGAACATCCTCCACTGAAACTATACTTATACGAGCAACATGCCCATGGAAAACTTTGGGAATCAAACCCATAGTCAGCGAGTCAGTTATCATGAGATCTGTACCAATGTGCTCAATACTGATCAGACCATTATGGACTATTTTCTTAACAACCAAGAACTTTATGTCAATGTGTTTAGACTTGCTTGAGCTCATATTGTTATTAGAATACGATAATGCAGAGTTATTATCATAATAAATCTTCAATGGTGACTGAATAGTCTCCATTATTCGTCCCAGTGACAAAATTGCGTAGCCATATCGCCTGATTAGATGCTTGAAAGTAAGATATGAATTATGCCTTCATGGTAGAAGTTGCAATGAATGACTGCTTTGCACTTTTCCATGAAATAGCTCCTCCGGCTAACATAAAATATAACCGATAGTGGACTTCTTGCTGTCTTGACATCCTGCAAAATCAGAGTCAGTATAACCAATGATCTCAAGTCTGTCAGACCTCTGATATGTCAGCATGTGATGTTTTGTTCTTTATAAATATTATAGTACTCTTTTGGCTGCTTTCCAGTGATCCAGTCCATAATTACTCAGGTACCTGCCTAGCATTCCAGTGATGTACATAATATCTGAACGCGTACACACTTGTGCATACATAATACTCTCAACAACTTAAGCATAGGGAATATTTTGCATTTCTGACTTCTCAAATTCTGTCCTTGGACACTGATTGAGATTAAACTTGTCTCCTTTTATCACAGGAGTATCTCCTGATTTGTACTGTTCCATACCATACCGCTTAAGTACTTTATCAATATATACTTGTTGTAAGATACCTTAAGAACGAACTCGGTGTATCTTTAATCCTAACACATAAGATGCTTCACCAAGATCTTTCATCTCAAAAAATATGTATAAATTTTTTTTAGTTTCACGCAAGTTGTTCATATCGTTTGTGACAAGTAGCAGGTCATCAACATACAAAACCAGAAATATAACTTTACTTTTACTGAACTTGTGATATATACATTCGTCAATCTGATTTGTCTCAAAACCAAATGAGACAATAACTTGAGCAAATTTAAAATACCACTACCAAGACGCTTGCTTAAATCCATAAATAGATTTCTTTAGTTGACAAACCATATCCTTTGGATCTTTCATCTCAAAATGAGGCAGTTGAACCATATAAATTGTTTCATCAAGTTCACCATTTAAGAAAGCGGTCTTAACATCCATTTGATATAACTCAAGATCTAAATGTGCCACTAGAGCCATGATGATCCTGAAAGAATCTTTCGTTGATACAGGTGAGAAAGTTTCATTATAGTCTTTGCCTTCCTTTTGGGTAAAATCCTTAGCAACAAGTCATGTTTTATATCGTTCCACATTACCTTTTGAATCTCGTTTGGTTTTAAATATCCATTTGCAACCAATATGTTTCGCACCTTCAGATAACAATACAATATTCCAAACTTTATTGTCATACATAGACTTTATTTTATCATTCATAGCTTCAATCCACTTTTCTGAATTTTAATTTTTTTAATGCTTGATGGATATTTTCAGGATCTATTTTCATCATACCGATGTCAAATTCATGTTCTTGAAGATAAACTACATAATCATTAGATATAAAATTTCTTCATTCACGAGTGGATCGCCTTAAAAGCACAGATTCTTGAGATATTAAAGGTTCCTCAATTGCATCATTCATTATCTGCGCATCATGATCATCCTACATAGCTTCCTGTGTAGTTTGTATGTCATCCTCTGTAGTTTGCACAGCTCCCTATACATTTTGAATAGGACTACCCGTGTGCTACAGTAAATCATCAGATGTATTTGTACCTTGTGCTATCTCACCAATAACTGGTTCGATTTGCATCTCTGTTATATTTTGATTTTCATATAAATTAATAGACCGATGCATATTATTCTCCACTGGAACTGAAATATTCTCAAAGAATTTAATTATATTTGTCTCGAAAATAGTTCTGTTAGCAGGATCATAAAATTTATATCCATGTGATCTTTCTGCATACCCAATAAAATAACAACTAATAGTCTTTTCATCCAGTTTCTTTTCATTTGGCCTATAAAGCCTAGCCTCAGATGGACTACCCTATACTCTGAAATATTACAAACTAGATTTGTGCCTAGTCTATAACTCATAAGGAGTTTTATTAGCTGCCTTAGTTGGTACGTGATTGAGAATGTAAGTTGCGATTTTAAGCGCTTCTCCCCAGAGAGATAATGGTAAAGTAGTGTTACTAAGCATACTATGAACTATTTTTATTAATGTGTGATTGCGCCTTTCTGTAACCCCGTTCATGGCAGGAGATCTTTGCATAGTATACTGTGGCACAATCCCATTTTCTTCTAGAAACTTAGCAAAAGGCCATGGACATTATTCACCTGAACCGTCATGTCGACTGTAGTATTCCCCTCCACGATCCGATCTGGTTTGTTTAATCATTTTATTGAGTTGTAACTCAACTTTAGTTTTAAAGGACTTGAACATATCCAAAACTTATTCTTTCTCTTTTAATTAAAAAATATGTAACTGTAACGTGTATAATCATCAATGAAATTGATAAAATATGTGTATCAATTTTGTATAACTGTATGAAATGGTCCACATATATTTATATGGATCAACTCCAATACTTTGTTGTACGTATGGCTTCATACTTTTAGATCTTTGTTTGTTTACCTTTATCACATTATACGCACAGATCAAAATTGGACATGTCTAAAGGTTTGAGAATTTCATTTTTGACTAGACGTTCCAATCTCTGTCGAGATATGTGACCTAACCGTCTATGCCATAAAGAACTTGAATTCTTATGAGTTAATTTATGCTTGACATTTTGAGTACTTGTATGCAATGATTCATTATATGAAGCTACATTAGTCAAAGCATAAAACTTACCAAAATCAGACATTTTTCCAAATCTGGCTAATTTAGATTCAAGAAACAAACTGAAATTTCTGTTTTCAAACTTGCAAAAAAAACCATTCTTGTCTAAACCGAAAACAGAAATTAAGTTCCGCCTAAATGACGGTACTATAAATGTTTCATACAAATCCAAATAAAATTTAGTATTTAGTAAAATCTTGAAATGTCCAATAGCTTTAACTTCTGCCTTGTTACCATCTCCCGAGTAAATATATTTTTTAACATCATTTGGCCTTTGATGACTCAGGCATCCCTGCATAGACATAGAAATATGAGTGGTGGTACCAGCGATCCACCAAGTGTCTATTGGTACTAAAACTGTATTAATTTCGGAACAAATAAAAGAAAAAAATCTTTTGTTTCCTTCTTGGCTAACCAAGCTTGATAATTGACACACTACTTCTTATAGTGTCATTTAACCTTGCAAAAAAATATATATCCGACTCTGATGTGGTAACCGGTTGTTTACCTTTGGCATCCTTTTGTTTCTTTTGTCCCTTATCCTTATCCTTATCCGCAGCTTTGTGTTTCTTCTTTCCCTTATTCTTAGAAGTCGTGGCAACATTAACACTTTCCACTGGTTTATTCTTTAATCTTTTCTCCTCTTGAACACAATGTGATATGAGTTCATTCATTGTCTATTTTTCCTTTTGACAATTATAACTCACAAGAAAGTATCCAACGCGTCAAGTTTCATAGCCCTTAACTTTGAAACTATATGAGTCATTTCAAGAATGTTCCCTTATGTTGCCTTGATCAGAATACTATTTTTGAGCAAAATTTCTTTAAGAGATTACCCATCTCAGTTTACTCATTCTTTACAAAGCTTTTGTCAATATCAGCTAAAAAATCTTTAGTTGTTGTGGTTTCAGAAACGGCTCCCCTGAAAGCCTCAAAAATGGTCTTTTGCATGACCTTAAGACACATATGATTTAATCTTTCCTAGCGGGACATGTCTAACTTTTCATCATTTGTGCTATCTTTAGTTAGAGCTGTTGGTATATTTGATTGTAACGCAATGTCTTGGTCAACAAGATCAAGAACAATTTCCAATTGATCTTTCCATTCCTTATAATTAGAACCATTGAGAGTCAGAATATCTTTAATGCTAGCAATATTTACTTAAAATTTTCAAAGAACGTACCTAGCAACATATATAAAATTTTAGACTTTAATAATAAAATTAAATCATAAATAGAACACTCCATCTACTAATCATTTTTCAATACTAAGTGCTCTTTGGAGTAAGTTAATATTATCCAACAATTAGGTGCAATAATAAAAATATGATAATTTCTTATATGTTAATTAGTCACCTTCTTTTGAGCCGATGTACTAATTATATATTAACCTTATAATTATCAACCATTTATTTATCACTAACCATGCATATATGATTCAGCTAAATATTGCTCTTCCTTTGGGCCGATCTAGTATTTACATATAACATATATACAATCATTTATAAATTAGAAAATAAATAATCATTGATATGAGAGCTCAGTTTGACGAGATGATATCATAATTATTTGTTTACTAAAATTTATACTTTAATAGTTCCATTATGATTCAAGATTATCCCTTAAACATAGTTTCAAATTAACTTTTCAATCAAAAAATAATTGATCAGGTATTAAGGTATAGCGTCATGACGATATGGTACCGTTACATCTCGGTAGGTTATGTCTTTTCGAGATTTCTAAAATTTTTTAAGTCTATACTATAGCGTTATGATGCTAAGATACCATTATATAACAGTATTTAATACTTAGAAATTTTTAGAAACTCGTATTGTACCATTATGACACTACAACTGTGTTTGCTATAAATTTTAGTGCTCAGATCAAGAGATTTGAGTATTTATTGATAATTTAACAAGCAAAATAATACCATTATCAGACTTTAATTTCTATTTATTAGCCTTTTAGAATTTCTACAGAATTGTTTTTTTGAAATTCTATACTTTAAACCATACTTTAATGTAAAATTAATGCCAACCTTAATTATATTTATGACTTTAATGGTGATAATTGCTTGATTTAATTCACTATTAAATTAAAATTAATGCATATAAAACTTTAAAGATTGATTTTTAAACTTTATATAATTTTTATTAAATTTATTTTTCAGAAAAATAAATTAAATTCGTATTTTTCAGAGAAATCAGTCATAAATCTTATTTTCCACACTGAAATAATATCCTTTAAAATATCTTTTAAAAATTCAGAAAATTTCTCTAAAATCATCATAAATTCAGTATCGACAGAGAATATAATAAAGAACTTGATTCTCTGAAAATTTTTATGAAAATACTGAAAAAAATCAAGATATATCATGAAAAGTCAAACTTTTCTGAATCAGATTTTTTTCTACATTAATCATCTTGAAACCTTAATATCAGCATTAAATAAATTCTGAAATTTTCTGAAAAAGTCACCGGAAATTCGGAAAATTCTAGATCTTGAAGAATATGCAAAAATATTAACACGTTATTTTGAGATATTTTCATGAAATTCATATTTAAAGCCTCTTAAATTTTAAAAATACCGAAAAATCTGAATTTTCTTATATTTGTGAATTTCAAGATCTTTCATGGAACAAATCTTATGGTTCTCATCAAGTTGGCTCTGATACCAATTGATGAATCTTATTTCATCACCAAGGACCACTTGAGAAAATCATAACATGAGCGAAAGCGTTACCTTATTCCATGATTTCTCAGAAATTTCATTGGACTTGATCTAGTTGCGTAACAATCTTTCTCCTCTTGAATCATTCTCTTCTCTTGTGCGCATAACTCCAAGATAGCAGCGACTTTGTGATCTTCCAAGAGAATAAGTCTCTAGTTATCAGTTTCCTTAGTTCTTTACGTGATAACACTGTTGTGTCACCCGATGGAGTGGTTGCACAACTTTCACCTTTTCTCTCTTCTTTTATTTTCTTTGTGAGAGAGAGAATGAACTTGGGACACATTTCTGATTTAGTTCATCATAAATCTGATAATTATCTAAAAATTAATTCTACACATATAAGGACACATTTCTGTAACACTTTATATTCATATTATTTATACCTTAGTGATCACTTATTATGAATATATTATGAAATATAATTAATATATAATTGTATACCACATATGTCCATAATTTATATGGTATGTATAGCGTCCTATACAGTCCATTATATTGTAAAATTCAACATAAGAGAATGTAAAAGTTAACTTCTTCCTAATACAGGAAAGGATTCTTTGCTTAATTTATATGATCAGAGAAGTTTGTTGAAATGTAAAAGTTAACTTCTTCCTAATACAGGAAAGGGTGCTTTGCTTAATTTAACCAATCTACGTTAATTTTGAGATATTTAATCCATGTTGCAAATGAATCATTGTTGATGTTGAAGCGCCTTGGATGTGGCCTCATATATTTCATATAAGGTCCACAATCTTGTACTTTTGAAAGAGTATATATTTCCATTGAAGTATTATTAGTTTGATTAAATGATGAATGAAGACAAGGTAAGCAAGCATATTTAATTTCGCCCAGATTATACTCTGCGATTAGACTTATCATTTTACATAACATTTTATATATAGAGAGAGTAAAATTAATATGCTCCTAGGAGTACGGAGTCCCTCCGTGATTCTAGCTCAAAAAATATAACAAATTATCTTCAAATTTTGATTTATCATTCTCATTAAATTCTTCATATTGAAATCTTATAGAGTACAAAAATTTGGGATATTTCGAGTTTTCTAAGTCACGCTTTTTAATTTTTAAAAATCAACTCTAAAAATAATAAAAAAATATTCAATGTTTATATATTATTTTCAAAAATTAAAAAGAGCGATTTAAAAAAACTCGAAACACTTCAAATTTTTTAACCCCACAAGATTTCAATATGAAGAATTTAATGAGAGTGATAAATTAAAGTTTAGAGATCATTTGTTATACTTTTTGAGTTAGAAACACGGAGGGGCTCCATGCTTCTAGGAGTACGCTAATCTTACTATATATATATAATGATGCTATTGTGCTTCGTGAAGCATAAAATTTTTTGTGTTTCGCGTTCATATCTCGAATTTAAAAGTTCAAACGGCCGATCCAAACCGTTGAACATCATCTTCATATTGAAATATCCTTGGATATCAAATTTTATATTTTTTTGAAATTTTTTGCTATTTTTTAAATAGGTACAAAATTTGCTGATCTAACGATTTCTGCACCATCCAAAACTAACAATTTTGTACCCATCTAAAAAATAGCAAAAAATTCAAAAAAAATATATATATAATTCGATCTCCAAGGATATTTCAATATGAAAATGATGTTCAACGGTTTGGATCGGTCATTTGAATTTTTAAATTCGAGATACGGATGCGAAACACAAAATATTTTGTGCTTCGCAAAGCACCATGACATCACTATATATATATATATATATATATATATATATATAACTTAAAAGGATGCATGTATTCCGTAAATGGAAAATAAAAGCATGATATCACCAGTGACATCACAGCTCAAAATTTAGGCTTTCCTTTTTTTTAATTCCTTTTACATGAGAATATTTTCTGCTTTGTAAAATTCCTTGTCTATTCTATGTGCGTGCATGGTCAGCATCAAGAAAAGTTTTGACAAATTATATATATATAATTAATAGCAAATGTTCTCAGAAGGTTGTCGTAAAAAAAATAATAAAAGCATGTTATTTTAATGATACTAAATTGATCAGTGCGTATGTACTGTGCCCGAAGCTGACATATGGTCAAAAAAAAATTCGTCCATGATAATTAAGTCTACACTTATATGTTAACTGTAATTTACTAATTAGGTTCTTCTATTTAGGTTTACACAATGAAAACTATAAAAACTAGTATTACTGCGCACAATGAAAGTATATCAATTACAATACAACATTTGCATCTCATTGTTCATCCGAAAAGAGATATGCAAATAAATTAATAATGGTATGCGATTGGCACTTGGCAGGGACAACTCACTTAACCATATGATTACTTACTTGAACCAAAGTATGTTTAATATATGTTCTCCTAATACCTACAGAATATGCTTTCCACCGTGAGGCCTTGCAAATTAAAAGCACATGAATTTGAAAAATGTCCATAATATATAACAATAACCTTATTTTATGTTAATAAAATCTTGAATAACTATAAATAGATCAAATATTGACTTAGTATAAATAAATGTAACTAATTCAATCTATATAAATTATAGATAAAAGTTTTTTATACCTCAACTTTTATAGTTCATTTTAAACCTCAACTATCTTAATTAATCTAACTACTTTTTAACTATTATTAAATTTAGATTGAAAGAAAAATAAAAAAATACGGGTCACATATTTGACTCATTTGAACCAAAGCTCCAATGGTATCTTTCTCATCTTTGAGAGTTACTCTTTGATAAGGGTCTTCGGTATAGGTATAGTATACCGAAACCTTAACTATTTCTGGAGAATGTATGTGTGTGAATAGCTAGACTGTGATCCCTTTCTCAGTAGACCGAGTTCCGACCAGATGGTTAGCTTTTGTACTTGCTGTTCTGACAGGTACTCGAGATGGACCTGGGCCACAATTAGGCCATATCATTAGCCCTCGAGCTTTGTCTTCGCGATTAGCAGAGGGTAAGCTGAACATGCTCGGTTGCCCGAGCTTTACAAGCGGGCCGAAGTAAGCCCTCGGGCGACGTCGGGACATGCAGAAGCCTCCATAGCTGATGATTCCTGAGGTGGTGATCGAAATTAGAGCCCTCGGGTGAAGTCGGGATTGAAGCCCTCGATGGAGATGTTGATTGAAATAAAGCCCTTTGGGTGATGTCGGGACATGCAAGTGCTTTCGGGTGCCGATTAAAGTAGTAGTCAGATTTGAAGCCCTCCGGAGGTTTCAGGGATGTTTTGTTGTGAATAATTCTTAAGATATCAGGGGATGTTTATACCTCGGGATGTGTTATTCTAATAGTCGCACTTGTGCTGCTCTTTCATTTCCCGAGAAGCTATCTTCTCTGACCGCCAGGCTGTCTCATGTGTCAGTGTCCTTTCGCCTCCCAGAGTCCATCAGATGCAACAGTTGAAGTTTCTCTTCATTCCGATAAAGTAATTGGACATCTCCCTTGGCACAGAATTCCATGATTTTTTTCTCTTTGCCCCCTCGTCTTTTTCCATTTCTCCTTCGATCTCGTATCCTACTTACGCACATTAACATTATCTCCTTCATTGTTTTAAATCTTCACACTCCGGTCCCCGACGCTTCTACTTCTCCCCTTCTCCCCATATAAACTTTTATGTCGCCTACTTCTTCTTCTTACAGCTTTCTCTTCCAACTTCCTTCTGCTTCGCGAGCTTCTCTTCCAGCTTCTTCACACATTCAAGCTTCTTCTCTTCTTCGTCTTCTTCGACGAACAGGTACTGCCATTACCTTCTCTGTTTATGTTTTCCCTAGCTCTTTTTTTTTCTTTCCAACAACTAGACTTGCATACCATAATTCTGTAAGACTTATTAGTTTTTGAGTTTTTCGCCATTATTGTCATTCTTTAGCTATTTTTTATTTCTTCTAGCCTTTCTTAGAACTTGTATACCATCGGCTTTCTGATTTTAGGTCCTGGGAATGTGGAGTATCTCAGCTTTGTCGAACTCGGCGCACATCCTTTGTAGTTCCTCCAAAATACTTTTTAATTTTTTCGTCCTTGGTCTCATAGACCCTTGAGATCGGATTCACAGCCAGCTGGGAGTCACTGTATACTACCACCCTTCGCACGCTCATGCTTTTGGTAAAACGCAACTCGGGGAGGAGTGTCTCGTACTCTGCTATGTTATTGGAGGCCATGAATAAGAGTTGCAGGGCGTAATTTACTACCTCACCTTGGGGGCTGACCATCGTTACTCTAATTCTCAATCCTTTATAAGAAGCTACCCGTCCACATATATACTATCCATCTGTCATCAACTTCGGATTTTGGCGATGTTGTGGGGACTGAGCTTTCAACCACGAAGTCAGCCAATACCTGTGACTTTAAAGCTGGACGGGGGTGGTAGTATACAACAGTTACCCTGAGGCATTGAAACACCCCAGGACTTTCTTTAATGGCTCCGTAGTCAGTACCCAAACTGAATGTTCTTGAAAGTAGGGCCGAAGTTTTTGGGATGCGATGATTAGGGCGAATGAAAATTTCTCGATAGGTGGGTAGCGGGTTTCGACATCCCGAATTATGTGAGATACATAGTAGATCGGTCGCTGCCCATCTTTCTCTTCTCGAACGAGGGCAGCACTCACCACACCCCATGTGGCGGCTAAATACAGGAATATAGTTTCTCTGGCCATTGGTTTGCTCATTACGGGTGGGTTAGATAAATATTCCTTGAGTTTAGCAAATGCCTTATCACACTCTTCATCTCACTCGAACTTCCTTGCTTTCTTGAGCGTTTTAAAAAAAGGGAGGTACACATCTCCCGACTTGGCGATGAATCTTGTCAGGGCTGCTATGCGCCCTGTGAGAATCTGTACCTCCTTAGTTGTTTTTTATGGTTGCATGTTTTATATCGCCTGACATTTCGAGGGGTGAATCTCAATACCCCGTTCTGACGCTATGAACCCTAAGAATTTTCCTCCTGACAATTTGAAAAAACTGTTGGTGGGGTTTAACTTCATGTTCAATGCTATCATGACTGAGAAAGCTTCCTCGAGATCCGCCAAATGGTCGGCCGCCGACGGGCTTTTTACCACCATATTGTCGATATATGCCTCCATATTTTGGCCCAACTATTTGTGGAAAACTTTGTTCACCATTCTTTAGTATGTTGTCCTTGTATTTTTCAGCCCGAACGACATCACCTTGTAGCAGTATAGTCCTTAATAGGTTACAAAGGTAGTCTTGTGTTCATCGGACCGGAGCATCTTTATCTGATTATATTTGGAGAATGCATCCATGAAGCTCAAACATTTAAACCCTGCTATGGAATCGACCAACTGGTCAATGCTCGGCAAGGGAAAAGAATCCTTCGGGCAGGCCTTATTGAGATTGCTGTAGTCAACACACATACGCCAAGTGCCATTGGACTTCTTTATCAGGACTGTATTCGCAATCTATTTCGGGCATTTTATTTCCTTGATGAACCCTGCCTTTAGCAGTTTGCCGACTTCTTTTTTCACTGATGCCTAGCATTCGGGCCCCAAACGTCTTTTATGTTGTTGTACCAGCTTCACCCTCAGATTCACATGAAGCCTGCACTCCACCACTTACCGGGATAGCCCAAGCATATCAACTGCTGACCATGTGAACACCGCTTCATGTTTCTTTAAAAATTCCCGTAGTGTAACATTTCTGACTTCCGGGAGCTGAGTTTCAATACACAAGCTCTTGCCTTCTCCCAAAATCAGTTGTTCGGTTGTCTCCACCGGTTCCGTGGATTTCATTTCCCTCTCGGTAGCTGGCATATCCTGATCCACTTGTACTACGTGTGATGCCTCGCATAGCTACCGAATAGCAACTTCTTGCTAGTTCTTAGTCCCCCTGCTCACATCCTATCATGTTCGGGGTTGAGAACTTCATCATCATATGAGGGGTAGACACTATGGCTCCCAATTGGTTTAAGGCCCTTTGACCTAATATGACATTGTAAGCCGACGAAGCCTCAACCACCAGGAAGGTGAGCTTCAAGGTCACCGTGTAGGGGCCTCGGCCGAATTGCACCTCCAACGGGACCGTACCCAAGGAGGATAAAGTGTCTCCCGGAAAACTGATCAGGGGTGTCCATTATATAGGATGTCGGACGAACTTTCCGTGTCCACCAGCACCCTTTTAACTCGCTGACTTACCCCTTTGGTGGCTGATTTCATCTTTAAAGCTAGGATCAGGGCATTATCATGTGGGAAGCGAACAGCCTTGAAGTTGGCACCGGAGAAAGTAATGGATGCGTCAAACCCTAAGAAGCGCTTCCCGATCTTGAAGACTTGTCCTTTGCTGAGATTGTTGGCATATCATCTTTGTTTATGGTCAGAATCTCCTCCCGAGGCTATCCTTCAGGAGATCATATGGATGGTGGGGGTTTACTCCACTACGTAGTTTGCGTGATGGGCCTGCTCCATGTCGGGTATCCTATCCCACGAGGGCTCACCGCCTCTTCAGGGGTTTTGGAGGCACTAGTTGTCGTAGGGCTTGGCCCGTCCAGTGTAACTCATTCGGACATATTTCGTGATGAACTTTTGGATGAACACCCACATATTTTTATCCCGAGCTAATCTCTCCAACTCATCTTTCAAGGCAACGCAGTCCAAGGTGTCATGACCCTTACTATTATGGAACCCGCAGTATCTTGCCGGGTCCTTTATCTTAAAGACTTCTAATCGGCTGGAAAACTTGAGATTCGGGTATGCCCGTATCTCTCGGAGGATTTCCTCTCTCAGCTTGCTCAGCTAGTGGTATGTGTTGTAGATTGGCTGGCGGGATGGGGTGGTTGAGTTGCGGGATGGGGCTGCCTGTCCCTTCTATTTTGGTGACTTCGGCCATTGTAATTTTGCCTTGGAGGTGTTCGGTGTCCCTGCCTCTTATCTTCCTCTGAACTATAGGTGTCCTCCTTGCCCTGGATGTAGGTGTTCGTGAAGGTCACAAATTCTTGGAGAGTTCGGAAAGTGTGCTTGCACGCCTCGAAACGCAGGGGGCCTTTGCAACCATTTTATCAAGGCTAGGACTGTTATCTTGTCATCGAAGTCAGACACCCGATATGCTGACTCGACGAATCTATTGACATATTGCCTGGTTGGCTCTCGGGGGCCCTGCTTGATGGACATGAGGCTGTCACAAGTGATTTTTGGCTTCTTGATGGTCTCAAATCGGGCCAAGAACCTTTGGGTGAGGGTGGAGAAGTCGAAGATGGACCCTTTCGGGAGAGAAACATATTAGTCCCAGGCTGCACCCTCCAGACATGTCTGGAATAGCTGGCACAATACAGCATTTGGGTATCCAAATAGCCTCAGACGCTCCCGAAAGTTAACCACAATCGCAGTCAGATCAGTAAACTTAGATTGTGGGGTCCCAAAGGTTCCCACACTCGGCATATCTGAATGTGGGGGATAGGTGAATGCATACAGCTCGGGAGCTAGCGGCCCCTCGAAGGAGAACGGTTGGGCGATGTCCATGTACTCAGATGTGGGAATGGGTGTAGAGTTTGGATGAACTATGGTCGGGTTCCCTGAGGGGGTTGTATGAGGGAGAGATGTAGATGAGAACATGTTTCGGCACATGCTGTCCCCGGGGTTGACTCCTCAGGGGTGGTCAAAATCAGTTGCCCCTGAGGGCATCGCCGACGGGAAAGTGAGTGGGGTGGCATATGGATATTGGGGAATAAAGATTACTGTTGATACATTATTGGGTGGGGGTATGGATAGTATGGTGGGAAGTAAGGTACGTTGTAAGGTTGTGGCTTGGTTCTGAGGAGGTATGTTGCCGAGGTTCTCGGATTGCGGTATCCCGAGATTGGGATCCAACCCATGCCTTGATGGTGTCGAGATGTTGTTGGCTTGTGATCGGTGAGGAGGTGTGTATCCAGGTGGAGTTGGGTTTCTCAGTCGAGTTACTAGTAGTCATTCTGATCTTATAATTTTATAAACCCCGAAATAGAAGCTACTCTCAATGAAAGTACCAAATGATAAGGGTCTTCGGTATAAGTATAGTATACCGAAATCTTAACTATTTCTGGAGAATGTGTGTGTGAATAGCTAGACTGTGATTCCTTTCTCAGTAATCCTGGGTCTGGTATTTATGGGCCTCCTCCGAGACTAGTAACAAACCTGTTGGGACCGAGTTTCGACCAGACGGTTAGCTTATGTACTTGCTGTTTTGATAGATACCCGAGATGGACCCGGGCCACAATTAGGCCCAATCATATTGGGCCATATCACCCTTCATGCTATATATCGTTGGAAAACTAGCGATGAGAAGAACAGAATGAGCTAAATTACATATGAAATGGAGCAATAATTTGGGATAAATTAAGGGAGAAATTATCTCGGTTAGAAATTCAATTGAAGCGATCTAGTGCGGGTGAGTCTCAATCAATTGGTCAAATATTTTCTCTAGGTTAAGGAGATGATACATGAAGTTTTAAGAAAGTGTTATAATATTCTAAGTGTTCGGATCACCATTTTATTTCTCATGCACAAGAAGTGGAGCTAGACTAATTTTTGAGACTAAGAAGATAAAATTTGAGTATTCATTCAAAATAATTGGTTGAGAAATAGGAGATAACACAAGAAGAGTATTTTATTATACTAAATAAATGTGCATCAAATTTAGTACAATACATATGAAGATTAATTGTACTAGGTACAAAATTTTATTATAAAAAATATAAAGACTTAGATCATAATATTGAGAATTGAGATTGAAGAAATTTCAATATAAAACTAATAAATACTATATTATTTGTACTAATAAAAATTAATATTAAACTATAAATTATATTCTGAATGATATATTAATATAAATTTTAATCAATAAACATGAAGAGTTATTTATAGTACATATTGAAGCGTGTATATAGTATATATTTAGATTTATTTGTAGTCGTAAAAATTAAGACTAAACTAAAAATTATATTTATAGTATATATTTTGATGACCGTCCAAATATAAATTTTAATTTTAAAGTTATGATTTATAATATTAGATATTAAGACGTCATTTTTTATGTATTAAGACTTAAAACATTCGATTTTAGCACATTAAAGTTTAGGTATATAGACTTATTTATTACCTGATGGATGCTCAAATATAAATTTTAAGTTCAAAATATGACTTACAATATTAAATATTAAGATATCGTATTTCTCGTATTAAGACCTGGCACATTTAGTTTTAAGATAATGAGGTTCAAGTATAAATACTTATAAATATTTTGATTGCCGCCCAAATATAAATTTTACATTTGAAATATAATTTATAATATTAGATGTTAAGACGTCGTATTTCTCTTATTAAGTTTTTAGACATTCAGTTTTAAGTCATTGAGGTTGAAGTATAAATACTTATAAATATTCTGATTACCCCCAAATATAAATTTTAAATTCAAAATATAATTTATAATATTAGATATTAAGACGTCATATTTATCTTGTTAAGATTTGAGACATTCAGTTTTAAGACATTGAGGTTCATTTATAAATACTTGCTCATATCTTGATTGCCGTCCAAATATAAATTTTAAATTTTAAATATAAACTTGATATATTAGGTATTAAGATTTTATTTCTCCAGTATTAAGACTTAGGACTTCTGATTTTAAGACTTTGATGATAGTACTCAGACGAACGATTTGTTGATGTTCGAGAACGTGGTTAACGATGTTTTCAATTGGGGTACAGATCAGAGTACAAATCTGAGATATAGTTAGTTGGTCTCTAAATTATAACTCCTTCAACAATTACTATTATCTTTCCCGTGCTTTGCTACGGTGATATCTTTCAGAAATATAAAAATTCATATCTTCATGTGAAAAATAAGAAAATAAAAATAATTTAGTAATTAATGTAAACTTTAATCATAGATACATAATTAATGCAAAATAAATATAAATTGAGAGAAAAGTTAACATTTAGCGTTTAAGGAAAGTTAAAATTCATAATTGATGGCAATCTAAGAAAAAAAGGAAACAAAATAAAAATAATTATACTTCTAAATTATGTAGCATTTCGTGAAACAAACAAAATTGACAGAAATTTTAACTTCAACACAAATGGTCATAGAGATAGTAACATTATTTGATGAATAACTCAATCCGATGAGTGATATTAGCTCTAAAAATTTAACAAACAATCTGAACCGTTACAAGATCAGAGTACATACGTGCTTAATAAGGAGTAGAGATAAATAACTCAATTCAAATGTTTGACAATTTTGCACCTTTTGATTATAACGCTATAAATAATCAATAATATTTAAAACATAAAATTAAGCCATTGACAATTAATTATATTTTTATAACAATTATTAGTGACTACTCAGTTTAGTATAAGCAATACATGTGATAACTATAAATAGCTAAAATTCTGTATATAATGTTAAAAGAGAGTATAAAGCATTTAAAGTCAATGTCATTTAATCATGTTTTTGCATCAATTATTAGTAATTAGTTGCAGTATAAAAAACTCATGTAACAAACGGCGTGCTTTGTATCTCTTCACTGATGGCTTTTTTGTCTTTCGCTGGAGTAGTTTTGAAGTCAAAATTTGGGGATTTCCTCACGAATAGATGCTTGGGGACTAATATCAGCCCCATATATATGGCCGGTTCAAGAATTTCCTCAAAAGCCAAAACTTCATGCATGGTTCGGGCTTATATTGAAAAAAGGAGAAGAAGAAGAAGATAGGGGTCTAATTGAGTTTCTAACAGTATTGTAAAAAATAATATTTTAGAAAATTCGTTACAAAATATGTATTTTAATGTTTTAGTAATACCGGCTAAATATTTTAGAAAAAATCGTTACAAAATGTGTTCTTTAATGTTTTAGTAATACCTGCCATTAGTCTCTCTTAATAACGGCATTGACTTATAACCGTTATTAAAAGGGATGTAGTCTAAATCATTTTCTGTCTACTTGAGTCCCTTATAGTATTGTAAAAAATAATCGCTTAGGATGATTAATCGTCTGATTAGTTAGAATCGGTGGCTAAAGCATCATCACATATAGTGTATTCAAAGGGTGTTTTGCCGTTATGAACAATTAATAGATTGCAAAAACTGATTAGTTGGCCGTCAAATCGTCAAATCCAATTAATCAGTTGATTAATTTCTAAGGTTGCACTTTGTTACTTATTAAGGTCATAATTTTTTCACTCAAACTCCTATTTTTATTATTCAAGTTTCTATAAAAAAAACTAGATTTCATTTATTTAAGCTGGCATTAAATTTTACTAAATTTGACATTGAAACTAATTTGATAATTAATTAAATTTGATTGATTAATTTGCACAATATTTTATACATAATATATGCATTGAAGAAAAAATATTCTATTATTTTCTATTTAAAAAAAATATATTTTGTAAGTCATAACTTATATGAATACTTAGACTCCTTAGTATCATTAAATATATATATATATATATATATATATATATATATTTGTTTTTTATTAATTGTTATGAACTTTAAAATTCTTTATCTGATTAAAAAATAAAAAAATACTAAACACATACACATTATTTTCAATTTTTTTAGATAACTAGAAAATAGTTAATTCATTGATCTACACTTTTATTCTATCATGTTTAAAGTAAAATTAATAACTAATCTATTATCAAGTATATAATTAGTATTTTATTTGAATTATTTATTTTATGTATATTGAACTATGAGCATCAAATTATCTATAAAAATCTGTATAATTAATCGTTTGGCGGTACTTCTTTAAACACTGTTCTCTAGTTTATGCTCCATCTAAAGTTCTCCTGAAAAAACTTATCTAAACTTTTCAAAGTCAAACAAATGCAAAAAAAGTTTGAAATTGATGGGGGTTTTTATCTTAACTTTTCAAAGTCAAACAAATGCAAAAAAAAAGTTGAAATTGATGGCTCAATAATTATTAAACAGTGTAAAAAGCAAAAATATTTCCTCTAAAGATTTCTTAGAATTGACAAGGATAACTGTTTCTTTTTTTTAGTATGAAATAAATTGCAAATTGTTCAACCTTATTTTGGATGCCACCGCCAAATTTTTAAACCTGCAAATATTTTTATATGGAGGACGATGACTCAACAGTTAATCTAAGCGTATATGGTTATTCTTTGAAAACTGTTATTTAATGGATTCTTCTCAAGGTAATGAGCGAAATTGTGGAACAAGCTCTCTTTGAAATATAATTTAGCAATAGTTGCATGTATGCACTGCCGCCCATAATATACATACATATTCAACGGAATAGTGAAAATATTTTTATTTCCTTACACCTACATGCATGTTACGGGTATGGTTTATAACATTCAAAAATATCCATTAGTGAATCATTAAACTTAACTGGCTACCGGAAATGAGAGCAACAATGAAAAAACACAAACGCTGCTTCATTGGAAGGATATATAGGTGTCAATTATTGACCCGACCTGACATAATCTGAAAATAAATAGGTCGGATATGGATTTGATTTTTTTGATTCTAATCGGGTCAGGTCGGGTTCGGGTCAATCCGACCTGACCCGATTAATTATGTTTTTTGAAATAATTTTATGATTTAGTACTAATTAAAGCTTAAATATATACTAATTATATACTAATTAAGATCAATTATAAATTAATTAATATTTAATTACTTAAAATTATATAAAATAATTAATATATATTGAATTATTTTACACGGATCGGGTCGGGTTGATCCATGACCCGATTGGGTAGAATATGAATCAAGATTTTTTTATCCGAATTTAATCGGATCGGGTTGAGATCGGATCAAAAAAATAATAAAATAATATGACCCAACCCAAATCCGACACGACCCGACCCATTAACAACCCTAATATACACTACCTATTACCTAGCACTAAACAGCAGCCCCTTTTTACGTTCACATCGAATCAATGGAGCAGAAGTTTTATGAAGTTACCATTCAATTTTGGCCTTAAAATTTTTAAAATATTAATTTTACTATTTAAATATTTTTTGACAATGATTTATTTTTAACAATCTCGATAATCAACTTAATATAAATTCATATAAAATCTTAAAAATATAAAATAATAAACGCATTCTTAAGCTTATAGATTGATTATGTTTTAAATTTCTTGCAATTTGAATGTTATTTGATACTTCATCAAAAACCATAAAAAAATATATGATAATTTTAATATTTTATATATTTAATGGCCTTTAATGGAATATCAAATGATATTCAAATTGCATGAAATTTGACACATAATTAATCCTTAAGTTTAACAACATGTTTATAAAGTTTTTTTCATTTTTAATTTTTATATGAATTTATATGAAATTGATTGTGAGGATGAGGAAGGCTCAAGTGCCTTAATTTTTTTTCAATCAAGCCTTTATTTTTTATTTTTATTTTTAATAACTCAAATTTAAAATTGTTAGATTTTATCTATATATTTTTTTTTATTTATTTATCACTTTCATTATTATAAATCAACAAGTTACAAAATCAATGTCCATAATCATATTAGTATTTTTTTTACAAGCACTTGATGTTACAACAACAACAAAATATTTGATATCAAAAAAATTAGGGTAGGCTATTTATAAGCTCTTGATGTTACATAAAATAATATTCATATGTCATATTTTTAAATTTATATTAATAAAATGACCTAAATCCTATGCTACTCGGATACTTCGCCTAACTCACTGAACAAGTATCAAATACATGTCCGATACGGTGTGGGCGCGTATTCGATATACCACGTGGCGTATCAGATTATTTTATTATCTTTGACCAACGGATTCGGTCTCCAATATGCCCCGATACGTCCCGATACATCTTGAATACACCTTGATATGTCTTCGATACGCCACAATACGTCTCCGATACGCCCCGATACATCTTGGATACAATCTAATTAGTTCTTTTTTTACTTTATTTTATTCACTTTTAAAAACAAATTATCGTTGATCTTTTTCTTTTTTATAATCACTGACAAAGTTACAAATCCATCTCAAATTTCTTAAAATTTTTTTATCATAATAAAACATTTTTTTTTATATATTATATAAAAATATTTTTTATTATTATATATGACCGCACTCGTATCCTATATTTTTAACTTTTCCATATCGCCGCACCCATACTATATCTGATACGATACCCGCACTCGCACCCGTGCAACACAACCTAAATCAAATGTAATGGCTTTACTTTAATATTTCAATTTTTAGTTTTTAATTATTAAAAATTTAAAAAGTGAAGACATGATTGAGTCACAAAAAATTAAGGTATTTGAACCCTCATCTATCAAGATTTGTCAAAATAAAATGATTGTCAAGAGATCCCACACTTATATGTATACATATAAGTCGTGATATTTGTATAATGTCCATTTTAGTAATGTTTTAACAAATATGAGGAATATTTACCTTCTCTCATAAACTGATTTTTGAACTATTTTAATCTAAATATACAATAAAAAAATATGGAAGAGTAATATATATTTGGAGAGGGATCCTTTACAACGGATATTTCGGCAATTTTAACAATGAAGTTTGAAATAAATATAAAAAATATCTTAAAATATATAGGTACATTCTTTTACTTATATATTAATAATATTTTAAATTTTATATGATTTAATTATCATTTAATAGTCCATAAAAAATCATTAAATTAGAATAGTTGTAAATTGCATAAAATTTCATGGTCAATGAACTATTAAACGCTAATAAAATTATATTAAAAGAACTGATATTTCTCATTGTTAAAATATTACTAAAACATGCATTATACAAATATCATGACCCATACATACAAGGTTGGGATCTCTTGACAACCATTCATTTTGACAATCTTGACAAAGGAGTGTTCAAATATCTTATTTTTTTCATATTTATTTAAAAATTCATTATCAAAATTGTCAAAATAAGCATCAAGAGATCCCTCTCTTTCTTTTTGTAATTTTAGCTTATTGAGGAAGATTTTTAGGATTTGGCTAATGTAGTTGATACCTAAGAATTCCTAATTTCAGAGAACAATATACCTTTTTCGATGCAGAAAATTGAACAAAGAAAAAAAAAAGGGGGGGGGGGGGGGGGGGGGGGGGGGGGGGGGGGCAGAAAGAATATTAAAGGTCAATGGCTGTGCTCACCCTTGCTTAACAATGTAGTTGCAAAATGGCGCTGATTGGTTAACAAAAGGTATTAGCCTCTGTTAATGGCTCAGATTCAAGGACCCTCAAACCATCGATAACTACCCTACTTTACACACTCTGTACCCATTGTATTGTGTTTAATTTGTGGTCGAACATCATGCAAGAATTTTCAATTAACAAGAAAAGGCTACGCACTCGGCTGATATTAAATATTTTTCTTTTCTTCTCGGTACCTTCAAAACATTTTCTGATATTATTTTAATAAATTTAAGCGGTAAGCACTTATCTTTGAAAGCGGTGCGTTTCGTAGCGTTTCGAATCAAATTTGAGTTCAAAGTATCTTCCAGCCTTTAAATTGTATCGAAATGTGTAACGATCATTGATATAAAATTAAAAAAAATCAAGTACGAATTAAAAAAAATCAATGACTGACTTCGAACCAATTTTTTGATCCGAAGCTCATAAAACCTCCCCCGCTTCCCTTATCTTTTCATAAGAAGAGCTAAACCCATCTTTTGTCAAGCCCAAAATTAATGTGTTTTGTACTAACAGAGCAAAGATTAAGCAAAAAAAATGCTATAATAAAATTAAGCAATTAGCATAATTGGATATCAAAATATTATTTTCTTTTTGGATGGCTTGATATTATAACCCTACATTTTGCAGTTTCCATCATTGCATGGAAAATTGTAAATTATTTGTAGCCGCAATAGATATCGGGGAGGAACGATGGGTTATTTTGATGTTTTTGACAATTGACAATAAATTTAAAAATAAAAAATTATAGATCTTTATTTATATATTTGATAGTATATAAAATTTTATGTAATTTTATTATTATTTGATAGTCCATTAATGACTATTAAATTTTATACAATTTACAATAACTTTAATTTAACGATCTTTGGTGTAATATCAAAATATAATGAAATTGCATGGAATTTGAAACTATCAATCTATAAGTAAATATATATATATAATTAATTTTATTTAAAAGTCCATTATCAAGATTATTTAAATAACCCATTGCAAAAGATCCTCCCCATAGATATAATTCTAATGCATCACAGAAAATCTAGTGAATAAAACCAGTCTGTTCCTTACAAAAGCTGCACAGAGGATCTAAAATTGGTAGGATAGGACCATCCACTCCACATTCCTATTTATTCAGACACCATCATTCCATTTCATTTCATCTAATTAACTTCCTCTCTCAGCTATATATATTTACATATATCATGGAAAAATGGAAACAAATGTCCCCCTACATCCTCCTCTTTTGTTTGACGATTGTAATCTCATGTACAGAAGCAAGAAAGCTACAGGTGAAGATAAATGTGATGCAAGGTGTTCATACTACCCGGACTGCCACAAGTTCTCTGAATCACGCGAACGGCACCATGATGACGATAGAAGACAACCGGCCAAGCTCACCGGGACATAGTCCGGGTGTAGGTCATAGAACTTTTAAAGGAAGGACTGCAGAGAAGAACCTCTAGCAGCTTGTGCTTTAAATACTGTTTTAAAATTTTAGTTGACGATTCAATAATCATCAATAGCACTTGTTACATCTTTTTTCTCCTTTTGGGACAATTTGATGTTCAACAAGCCAGGTTGAATTCTTGTACAATACTAATTTGTTGTTATGCTTGAATAATTATTAATTTATCTTTGTTGAAATGTAGCCACTTCCTCCTTTTATAAGAGAGTACGTGACTGTTGCATTTCTTGCATAATATTAATTCTTAATAGAAGAAGATCATTTTCATGGGAAAACGAATGTGTTAACTATTTTCTTATCGTTACTCAGATCGAGGACAAGACACTGATAAGTCCACTTAACAACCACAAAATAGTATTTATTACATGGGTAATATATACCCAGTTTTCCACTAATTAATTTCTTAATTAAGAATTAACATTCAACATGAACGACGAACAAATTAATTAAGAAATGGTACTATATTTGTGATATGCTTTGGGAACTCTTACACTTTCCGAATTCGTGCAGTACATACGTACATAATAATTTTTTTATTAAATGAAATAAAAATCAAGGTTACAAGGAGAATCCGCCTTTAGCACCTAGTTTAGTTTAGTGGTAAAAAATAATATTCTCTGTGTAAGAAGTCGTATATTCGAAATCTGAATAGTATTTTTTTATGAATATTTATGAAATTTGAGAGTTTGACTCTCATCATTCTTTGCGCAAAAAAAAACCAGAGTTACAAATTTGTGTATACTGTATATTATGTCTTTTGGACATTTTAATAGTTCTGTAGATATTTTGCCCACATTTTAAATATCCTCTGTTACCATCTCAAAAATGTCTCTTGTAGAGTGTTAAAATATAAATTGTAAAGTAGGATTAGAATTATGGGTCTCAGATAATTCATCACCGGTCCATATTAGAAAGCGAGCATGAATGAAATTAGAGCCGTTACTGTGCCATCAGAGTGTATCGTTGGTACATCAAGTATATAACTGATCATGTTCTAATTGTAAGAAGAAATCAATAATACAATTATCAATTCAATACACCTCTATTTCATAATTTCTTCATGGTATCAGAGCAAGATTGAAAGAATCTGTTTCATCATATACCTGATATAATATCGAAATCTGATACGGAGCTGCAACCCACAAGAGGAGACCTGTACTTGAGATCGGTACAAGATCAACCTCTGCGCAAGGAGCCATGTACCAAGATATCCAACATAATTCCACATCCAAAGCATGCCAGTAATTTCCAGTTGTCAGATTTAATATTTGTCAATTTATAAAATAATTTTATATAAATTTATCAGTTTCTTTGAGATTGATAAATACAGGTTAAAACTAATATGGAAGAATAATTTATTTGGGTTATACTATCTTAGAGAAGTCAAGAAATTTTAGGTTAGATTTATAATATATAAAGGTAATCAAATTGTTCTTGAGATTAAAGTAATTAAAATGAAGGTGTCATGCTCTAACCGTTGCAATGATTAGCACAACCATTGTAACATATTAAATCGATTTTCAATACAAATCTGAACCAAAAGTTTTCAGAGCATGGTCAATTCATAACCGTTACAATGGATCCATAACCGTTGTAACAGATTATTTTGAGACAAATTCCATTGTGTGCAGATTATAATCGTTGCAACGGTTATCATAACCATTATAACGGATTAAATCATTATGTGTACAAAAATGGTCCAAAAGTTATCGGAGCGTATTCCATCACAACCGTTATAATGGAACATTATTTCGTTATAACGGATAAATACTAATGAAATATGAATAAATTAATTGTTATAATCTGTAAACAACCATTGTAGCGGAATTCACATATGTTGTAATAGTTAATCTCAATTAGGGTTAGAATCAGGTAAACATTGCAACGGATGGACAACCGTTGTAACGGATATGGTGATTTCTTGTCAGATTTGTGTGACGAGTATATAAGGAGATGATCTCTCCTTTCCAGGTATGTGATTTTTGTGAATATCTTCCTCTAAATCTAAACCTAACCCAACCGTCACTGCTTCATTACTTAAAACCTTCATAATTTTTTTATTTAATCTCAAGAACAGTTTGTTAAATCTTGAATAGACCAGAGATTCAAAGTTGTACGAATTATTTTTTTAGTGACTCGGCGCAATTTGATAGTTCGTGATTGCGAGTCTCGAAGATGTAGACTCTTTTTATAACCAAACTCCGTTAAATACTGTGTCATCTCTTCCTTATCTTATTTTAATTTTAATCTTACTATGGTTAGATTTTAATACTATAATCCTATAGAAAATAAATATCTATACTTTTGTATCAACATTCATATCTGTAATGTCTCAACAATGTAAGCTTCATATCTATACCATAACATATCAAATGACCAATGTCATACTAGTAATATGTTCTTATTAGCAGAATAACTAGCAAAAACACATAAACCTATTCTTACTGGCAATACCAGAAGAGTAAAAAAATCTAAAAGTGACCAACAAATACAACTAGAAAGGACTGATATGTTCTTATCAGTTTGAAAATCCATAAAAACCACCAAAAATCTCTTTATACTCGCTGCCAAATTCTCAAAAAAAACCCTAATTAAAGGGGCAAAGGGGCAATCAGCGATAAATGTATCCACTGAAAACAACCAGGTCACAATAAAGAAAGTTGTTGCGTCCCCCAGTACTCCGACCAACAGGTTGGATAGATCAGCACAATAATGGTAGCAAGGGGGAGCGAAATAACAAGGACATCGATAAAGGCAAAAGAAGATGAGGATTATTTTAAAACAAAGGAGAGTTGAGAACCTTCTCCACAGTGAGAAGTCTCTCTAATGGGAGAACCACTGGTCTTATCTAGCATTGTTGGGATAGAGATGAGATCTATTATGGAAAGGGCAAGGACAGACGAGTCAACTGGGTCAAACATCAAAGATCGCATGCAAATGATGTTCAAGTAAATTTCCATTCAGTATGCCAACCAAAATTATGATAATATATCTTTAAACTCTTTCACCAAATTATACTTAATAGTGATGTAACTGACCATTTATTTTGTAATAAATATTATTTGTCCAATATGAAATCCATTAATAATAAGTAAAATATGTATTAGTTGCAAATGGAATAAAGACAAAGATTGATGGCATGAGAGAATTAGATCTATATTCAATTAAAATTAAAAATATACTATATATAGAATCTCTCTCAACTAATTTGCTTTTCATAAATAAATTAACATAAGAATTAAATTGTAATGTGATTTTTTTCTTCTAAATATATTGAATTTTAGACTGAGAGATTGAAAAAATAATTGGTGAAGAAATAATTAAAAATGGAATATATATTTTGAAAACTCAAGTGAAGAAATGTGCAATGGTTAAACACAAAGATCATGGATTTGACACAAGATATTTGAACATCCTTCTAATAAAGTTTTAAATATCTTTTTTGATATTCTTATAGATATTTGTACTAGGTGTGATATTTATAAAAGAGTTATGCTAACTAATTTAACTTTTAATTTGTCAATTATTAAGTCACGAAATATTTTTGAGATAGTTCATTATAATGTATGGGGGTCAGCCCCTAATTATTTTCTATAATGGATTTAAATATTTTTATTATATTTATTGATGATTTTTTAAGAAATACTTAGTTATATTTATTGAGATCAAAAGATGAAGGGTTTAATTATTTTGTAGAATTTTTTAATAGAGTTGAAAGACAATACAATGAAAAATAATATGTTTAGATTTTTGAATAGAGTTGAAAGACAATACAATGAAAAATAATATGTGTATATTTTTGAATAGAGTTGAAAGACAATACAATGAAATCAATTTTGTAAATAATAAATTTTCAAGTTTATTTAAGAACAAAATTATTCATCAAACAAGTTGCATAAACACATCCGAACAAAATAGAGTCTCAAAAAGAAAAAAAAATAGACACTTATTAGAAAAATAAGAACACTACTTTTTCAAAATAATATTTCAAAGAACACTAATCCGATGTTATTTTAAGTGCAAATATTATAATTAATTTGTTACCAAGTACTTCAATAAATAATAAAATTATTTTAGAAATACCTTTACAACGAAAAAAAATATTATCACTTAAAAGTTTTTAGGTCTTTATGTTTTGTTAAAATCAAAAGAAAATTATAGAATATAAATATTATGATCCTATAAATAAAAAAACTTATATATCAAGAGATGTAATTTTTGTTGAAGATGAATCATATTTCAAAAAGGAAAATGAGATAAAAATTCAATAAAATTTTCATACCATCAAATAGATCCAATTACCTCAATTATATGATTTAGACATTATAGAAAATAGGGAGCAAATTAATATTAGTTATGAGGATGAATTCATAAATTAAGAAGAAGAAGAAGAGGCAAGACAAGGTAACTACTCTTGAGGAGAATATTAATTAAAGAAGATCAAGATCACTACGATTATTGACTCGTCTCAAGAATTTCATCATATATAAGGTACAATATCCCATTCAAAAAAAATTCTCTTATAAATATATTTCAACTCAACATAAAGTGTTTCTAACATCCATTATCAAAGAATAAGAACCTTATACATACCTTGAGGCAATAAAAAATCCAATATGGTGCAAAGCCATAAAAGAATGACTAAGTGCCTTAAAAAAATTAACACTTGGACAATTGTACACTTACCTAAGAAAAAGAAGTCGATTGGGTAATTATTGTATAAAATCAAGTACACTTGGACAATAAAGATTGTATAAAATCATGTACAATAGTAATGGTTCTATAGAACGATACATGGTAAGATTGGTTATAAAAAGGTATACACAAATCTATGAAATAGACTATCAAAAAATATTTGCACCAATAGCAAAAATGAACACCATTAAAATACTATTGTCCATTATTTTACCAAGGATGGAACATTTATCAAATTGATGTTAGAAATGTCTTTCTTCAATGAACTCTTGATGAGGAATATATATGACATTGCCACTCGGACACAAGAAGGAACAAGATACAATCTCAGTGTGTAAGTTAATAAAATTAATTTATGATTTGAAACAATCTCAATGAGCATGGTATGAAAAAAAATAGCTCTTATTTTTTTTTGTGATTTTGAAGTAAGTAATGTCTACCAGTACAGTTAGAGGCGCAAAAAGCACTCGCTTAAGCGCAAAGGTGATGCACAAAAGCAATCTTCATTTTTTGGGTTGAGAGGCAAGCGTAGTTACAAAAGCGCGCACTTTTTGGTTAGCCGCAAAAATCAAAAGGCGCAAGGAGCGCGCGCCTGATGAAATTTTCTACATCTAAATTTAATTTATTATAATATTTAAATTTACTATGATTTTAAAATATATTAGGCTTTTTGATTTAAAATTTTATATGTCTTTAAAATATAATTTTAATGAAATGTTAATATATATGACAACAAAATAAAAAATATGAGAAATGAAAAGAAATAATATTAAAAATTCTATCATATCTTGTTATAAATATTATGTATCATTTTAGATTAAAAGTTTATGAACTACCATAATATACCATATAAAAAATAAAAGTTAAATAATAAATTAATAATGAAATATATCATTATAGCATGTCAATAAACTAATTTTATTTTATTTTGAAATTTGGTGAGATGATGAGTAATATTGTATATGTGTACATATTTTACTGTTATTTTGTATATCATAAATATATTTATATTTTATAACAGTTACAATGAAACATAATCAAAGTTTAGTTATGTTTTATTGAGATTTCGATATTAAATATTTAGAATATTAAATTATAATGAAAACTTTTAATTGTATATTTTTGTTTTATTTGAAATGAAATTCAAGTATTTTATTTATATTTTTCTATTCTAAGATATTATATATTATTTAAAAATAAAAAATAAAGTTAATGATAATGCATTTCTATATCAATTTTATTTTTAGCATATATTTCATTATATTAATTATATCAAATATAATTATGCGTCTCAAATTACTCATGCGATTTCAACCATTTGCGACTTGACTGCGCTTTTCGCCTCTTGCTACCTTGATGTTGACCACTCATTATTTATCAAGATCAACCATACTCACATCATCCTTATATTGATCTATGTTGATTATATTGATCTATGTTTATGATAAGGATCATAATCATAAAAATAACCTACTCACATGTTAATTTAATTGATAAAATTTTGAAATAGTTAAAAGGGACACGTGAAAAGGGAGTTCTTATAAAAAATAATAAATCTAATAAAATATGTTGCTATATTAATGCAGATTGGGCCGAAAACTTTGATAGAAAATTTACAACCAGCTATTGCACATTTATAGGCAAAAATATAGTCATGTGGAAGAGCAAGAAATAAAATATCATAGCGAGATCAAGCGCGGAAGTCGAATATCGTGCTATGGCATCAACAATGAGTGAATTGGTGTGGATCAAATAATTGCTAACCGACTTGAAGATCACAATTCATTCGCCAATAAAAATGTATTGTGATAATCAAGCGGCGCGTCATATAGTCTCCAATCTGATATTTCATGAGCAAACTAAATATATAGAGGTGAATTACCACTTTATTCGAGAGAAGATGAAGGGCATTGAAATAAAAACATCGTTTGTGAGAAGTAAAGATCAATTGGTGAATATATTCACAAAAAGATTAGAGCCTACTCCATTTGAAGTTAATATAAGCAAGTTAGAATTAATGGATATTTATAATCCAAATTAGAGGGAAGTATTAAAATATAAATTGTAAAGTAGGATTAGAATTATGGGCCTTAGATTATCCATCACCGGCCCATATAAGAAAGCAAGCATGAATGGCATTAGAGTCGTTATAGTACCGTTGGATTTTTTACCATTGGTACACCAAGTATATGACTCATGTACTGATTGGTAGCTTAGACTCTTATATTTATCTCAAATTAAATTAAAAAATAATACTGAAAAATATAATGCAGAGATTGATTCTTCTAGATAAGGGCATATTTAGCTTAGTCTAAGGGGACAACTGCCCCTCTAAATTTTGAAAAATAGTATTTTCAGATAATACTTTTGATAATCTGCCTCCATGAATTTTTTTTTGCACCCATGAATTATTTAATTATTTTTATTGAAGAAAATATTTAATCGACTTGATTATTTATACTTTGAGTTTTATTTTGTTGTTATTTTTAATATATAATAGAATATTATTTTATAGTTTTTTACTAGATAAAATATATATTAAATTATTATTTTTTTATTTAATATCTGATTAATTAATATTTGAATCTAATAAAGTATTACAATTTGATAACTAGCCTAACCAAAATCTATGTATCCGCCTTGCTTCTAGCACTTTCATTGCTTCTGCTTCTAACAAAAAGGTTCAAGTACCTTGCCAATTCTGAGTGGGTTAGAATTTGCCTGTTGTCACACAACCATAAATTGAAAAATAATTGTGGATCACATTTGACCTCTCACCGGGGCCCAAATGGCGTGGCAAATATTCAACCTTAGATTTGGCAAAAGTAGAAAATATTCAACCTTATACTCTAACTTTTTCATAATAAATAGGTACGGAGCCAATGGAAAATGATACCGGTCCCTTTGTCCAGGAAATGTCTCAGCTAGAAAAGACCCTAGAAAAAACGGTAAATTATCATCTTTCTTTTTCTCTGGAAAGTTTTCCGATTGCAGGACCTGCAAATTTTTGAACGTTCTAATTGTATCAATGGGTATGGTACAGATCGTATCGACATATTTTCATTATCATACTCATTTAGAATTGCTATTATTCATACTTTATTATTACTTATTAAAAATAAACTTACTCATACTATATTCTTATCTGTTAGAATAAAGTGTTAACAAAATTATAACGGATGCTAACAAATAATACTAATATATTACTTAATTTATCATCATTTATTAAAAAATATATAAATTCAATCATTTCATATGAATACATCTCTATTTTGCAAGTATGAAATCAACATATAATTATGCAATCAGTTCTAATTTGAGTCATTTCAAAATAAATAAAGTAAAAAATACAAACATCTCTTGTCTCATTCAATCATTTTAAGAAATACTCTACTAAATATTATTCAAATATTATAATCTATAATATGATTAAATTTTGGAAAATAATTATAATTCATAATAATTAACTCACAGAACTCGGGGCAAATAATATAGAAAAAAATTATTATATCAGATATTTATTTGGAATTAATTTAATATTTTTTTATAATTTACCTTATAGGACAAACGGATATGAAATAATCTTTATTCATACCTTTATTCATTTACTTAACGAAAAAAACTATTACCCTTACAAAATAATATTTATCTATACTCATCTTATCAAATAAAATACAGATCGAATAAATGAGTAAAATGATATTATTGATGCCCTAATAAACAGGACATGTTAGCAAATTTTTGTAGGACCATTTTCACCAGAAAGACAATGATTCTATATATTAGAAAAGACCAAACATGAAAAATAATTTTGTACTAAATAGTAATATTAGGATTCTAAATGGTGTTTAATATTTCTCATCAACTTGAGATAATTTTTAATTTAGCATTTAATCAGCATTTTAACACTGTAAATTAGATGATAAAGTACGTAGTTGAATAATTATTACAATTAAATACTATAATTTGTTAAAATTATAATATTATATTATGCCTATATATCTTATGATTAAAATACTTTCTTAATTGGTTCTAGTGCTAAATAATTTACAATCTTAATAAGTATTAGAATTATGATTGAAATACGAAAGTGTCCTCTTATATCAAATTTAATGGACTAAAATGTTAAATTCAAATATCATAGTGATAATTTTTACAATTTTATTTAGCGATATAGTGCATCATACACCCAAGACCCAACCTCAATTAAACATTTACAATGGATGCTATTAGAAGCTTGGATAGATTTAAACTGTTTTTTCCTTGATAGAAAAGTAAGTTTATTAAGTGTTATATTTTCATCTTGTCATCCTTAATTATCTTCCATTTTATGGATGACGATAACATGTGTGATGGATTGAAAGTTGAATTGCAGAGGATTTAATTTCAGAAAGCCGGTCCATATGATCCCCTTGATTCTCCAACTAAGCAACTTCTGGTGGCGTACAATGAGCCGCCACACAAAAGGGTCAAACCTAAATCCAAGAGGTTTTGTTTAATTTGGTGATTCCAAACTCCGAACCATTGAATAGAAGAAGTAATGGTGTTTAATTACCCTTCACTAGTTGATAAGTTGAAGGTCTAGCTCCATGAATTCAAATTTTCTGTAGTATAGTACTGTATATTTTCTTCATCTCACGGGCGAGATTCGATTAGACCACAGCAGATGATACAGACATTGCTGCTATCCATAATTTTAAACCTTATTCATTTTTTTTTCTTTTATATCCGTTGCTTACAGTACTATATTCTGACTCTAATTACAGTGCTGGTCTATATATAATACCAACACTAAAATACATTGACATTTGTCAAAAAAGAAATAATAAAAGTGCAAGTGCAATCATCTTTAATATATTCGGGAAAACACACTACAAAAGAATGGAGAGTGCCATTTTTTATGTGGAAACGAAAGTTCCACCATATGTGGAAACAATCAAAGCGGAGTATTGGAAAATGTATTGTATGTTATAACGATGGAGATTTCCAGTCAAAAGTTATCTATCTAATATTATTGTTTACGTGTGATTTTAGTTGGATTTTTATTTTTAAAAGAAACTAAACTAGTTCTTTGAGAACATTGTGGGCCCAAGTACAAATCAACCTCATGCTTTCATAATACGGCCCATTATGTTGGGTTTAAATTTAATGTTGGAAATTTTCCATCCATGCATCATGATTCTTTCTTAATGCCTATTTTTATCACAAGGCTATGTCATAAATATTAAGAACATTATAGTTGGGCTTTAAAACATAAAAACGGTAATTTGGGCCCACAACTTGTGCCATCTTTTATAGGAGAATGTCACATGTACCTGGCATTAAGTGATCAAAGCCCATATTTAAATCTTTGATCAGAAGCTAATTTAAGACTCTATTAGTTCTTTATTTTTCTCTCTTTACTTTAATTGTAGGTCCAGTCCAGTCATATGTTCCCTTGGGAAGGTACCCTAAACGTCCTGTCATTTCTATAATTTATCCTCTGCAATTACTTCAAATAGTAAATTCACGCAGTTAAGCTTTCTAGCGCTGGGTAGTAATTACTCCAGCCTCAATTTTGTGCTCATTTACTGAAGCAAAGAGTAGCATTAAATAATTAAACCTCCTCTTTATTACCATTGTTTAATGCGATGATAATAGTACAAACACTTATGTTAAGCAGACATATAAGCTGACGTGTAATGATGACTCCTATGCCTTTTTTTTTTACTCCCGTCTGAGCTTTCGATAAGCATGGTTAGTGAATGCCAAGTTGTCTGGTTCGTTCAAACATTTAGGGAAATTTCTACTTTTATCCTCGCTATTTTTTTTTCTTTCAGGTACAAATATATTAGGAAGAAATTTGCCCATTATAAAACTCTTAAATTTTTTATTGAGGTATAATTTATGTCTAAATCAATTATAAAACTCTTAAATTCTATAAATAAAATTAATTTATTGTTTAATAAATATATGATTTACAAAATATAATAGAAAAAATTTAGATAAATTTTCAAGATGGATAATTTCCTTCTTTTTTACAAAAAAAAAACTTTAAAATAGTTGTTGGTTAATTTATTTGATTGACAAGTTTTTTTCTAGACATTCTATTAATGCATGTAAAAAACAAACGAAATAGAGATGAAAAGTGAAATTGGCCGAAATGTGAACCATTGATTTTTGGAAATATTAATATGCGCCATTGAATTAGAGACATTTCAGTCATTAAAGAAAAGACTAAACATATTGGACGTGTCCAGTGCATATCTATATCTACTAGCTATGTATTCGTACGTTGCAGCAAATTTTTTTATTTAGATATAAAAAAATATCACATAATAATATGTACGTCATTCTAATATGAAAAATATCAATAAATGCAATATAAATTTTAGATGCTATCATCAAATATAATCTCACATGATTTCTCTCAATCTTTAATTCCCTTCCGCTTATGTGGTAAAGAAATGGAGAGGAATACAAAATAGTGGATGCTATTGTGTTCGTCTAATTAGTCAAAATTAATATAAATCATTAGATGAGGGGTATTTTGGGATATAAAAAATTTGAAGAAAATGACAAAAAATGGACCCGTCCAATTCTTATTTGATTTATATAATAGTATAGATATAGATACTTTATTATAATGAGTGTATGTATTGGAGTAATCTATTAATGTTATCAAATAATGTATAATGACCAAAATATTTATATTTAATTTATGATTTAGATTAATTGATTTAATAAAAATGACGGTTTAGATTTCAGTCAAACTCATTTTCTTTTCTCTCCATTTCATTTTTTTTTACCATGTAATTACAGGAGTTCTAAAAAAAGAAGTTGTATATTAAATAAATTAAACACCAACTATTATTATGTTTTATTATAAGAAGGAAAATTATACATTGTACAACCTTACTTAGAAAAGAAAATTTATAATATTTTGTACAATGTTTTTTATTAAATAATGAATTAATTTTATTTAAAAATTTAAGAGCATTTATAATTAATTAGATATAAATTATATCTAAGTAAAATATATAATTTTTATGATAAATTTAATATTAAATATAATTATTTTATAAAAAAAATTCTATGTCAAAAAATTAAATATCAATTATTATTAAGTTTTATTATCAAAAAAAATTATAAATTGTACGGTCTTACTCAGAAAGAAAATTATTATGTTTTGTTCATCGTCTTTTATTAAATAATAAATTAAATTTATTTAAAAAATTTAAGAGTCTTTGTGTTTTATTTAGAGATTAATTATATCAAGTAAAATATATCATTTAATTGTAATAAAATTAGTGTAAATATAAATACTTTTAGAATTAAGAGGATCTGCATAACGAGCATGTTTTATGCTAAAATTCTTTATAATATAGTATAAATATAGACATGCCAAGTTCTCTAAGAGCAGGCAATAGTGGAGTTTTATCAGAAATTTTTCTATAAAAAATTAATGCAAGGTTGAGGGTTGAGTGAAACATCGATTATGGTCGGGTTTATAATGCTAAATATAGTTTGGTGTGATTATTTTATTATTATTTTATTATTATTATATTATGGTTATATTATTATTATTATTATTTTATTATTATTATTGTATCATAATTATCTATATTATAACTATTCTGATTAACATCTGCAAAATGATATTTTCACTCTTCCGAATAGTAAAATTTATTACTTTTCTACCACTTTTTCAAAATAAAATTATTTTATCACTCTTTCAAAATTAACATTCTTTGAAGGATATTCTTTAATTTGTCAAACTAAGCCTTTGTATATACCCATTCTTTTACTTCAAAACGTACTTCGTTAAATTATTAAAATATATAATTTGTAATGCAGAATTTGTTAATTAATCCAGAGCGTTCTTTCTTTATTTTTCTTTGATAAATTCTTGTCCTTTTGACCGAGACAAACTTATGGTCTTGATCAGAAGTATCATTTAAAGCAATATTTAGAAGAATTGAGAGGTTGTAATTGAAAGAGAATAATTTCCACTTTTGTTTTTTCAAATGGACACCCTAGGGAAGGACCCAAGGAGAAAACGACCGGAACGTGTGAGCAGCAGGGGTTGTCCTGGGCCCCACTTGTCAGGCCGACATCAACGTGCATTCGGTTCGGTCAAATCCCTGTTTCTCCAATCGACGGCCCTAAACTGATCCCATCTCCAAATCTGACGGCTCTCATCACCCCCGCCACCTCCGCGAGCCGCCTCCTTATTTAGTCTTCCTATCGATTCATAAGCTCTTCTCTGTTTCTCGCAATCTCTCTCTCTCTGCCTCTTTCTTGCCTTTCCTTCTCGTCTTCTTCTCCACTTCATCTCCACATCCCCACCTATCTTTTGGCGGCGGGATGCAACAGGCTGCGACCGTGGCATCAAGTGCCGCTGATACGAATCCCCAGCCAAAGCAACTACAACAACCTTGGGTTCATATGCAGTTCCCTCACATGGTAATGCCACATCAGATGGTGGCGGCTGTACCTCCTCCGCCACCTCCGACTCAGTTTACTCAGCACTTCATGCCTTTCCATCCACCCCCCCGGGCTCAGTTCCAGGCCGCTAACAACCCAGCCGCCGCCGCCACCTCTTCTCCGGCCTCGACTACGGCAACCAATGGAGGAGGAGGGGAGGATAACAAGACGATTTGGGTTGGAGACCTCCATTACTGGATGGACGAGAATTATCTTGCAAACTGCTTCCTTTACACTGGAGAGGTTAGTTTCTGTCTTGTCTTCATTTATTTTCGTAGATCTTCACTTGTAGAGATCATGGTTGTTGTTAGTTTTGAGTCGTTTGTTGATGCCGAGTAAATCGGGAAAGTTGGGATGGGAAGTTCGTTTATTTTCGTTTGAATGGTTAGATCTTGAACAGTGTTATAGGAACAACTGGATGTCAATAATTTTGGCAAGATAATGACAAGTGCTTGTGAGCTTTTTGGAAGGATCTAATAATTGGATTTGGATGTGACTTGCTGGTCTTTAATTCGTAGTAAAAGTTTATAATTACAACAAATAAACTTATCCAGTGTTACTGATTTTGTTCTTTAGGTGGCTATGTTGTTGGATTCGAGTTGTTCTAAATGGGCTAAGAACATAAACCACCATGTTTGACATTCTAAAATTAAGTCATGAATACGATCAAATCTATTTTCTTATCATTATTTCATTATGGGTTTTATGTTGAAGTACTCCAGTCAAATAGATGTACTTTTTGTCTATAGGTTGTACATGTGTGATACTGACTTATACGTGCATGGTGGTTTGTATATTGTAATTGTTTTCTGTGCATTGAATGGCTAGAGGAGTGCATAAGCATTCCCTTGAGTTTTAATATGATTATAACAACAATTACAACAAATTATTACCACAACAAAGCCTTTAATCCCAAATAAATTGGGGTAGGCTATTTTAATATGATTATAACACTTAGATAAAAATGAAAACAAGTTAGCTTCAAAATAATTCTTTTACTCTGTATCATTATTGTCAGCATAAGTTGTTTTTGGATGAAGGTCTATATTATCAACTTTATTTCCTTGAACTTGCACCTTAAAGACTGTTTATGAGCTTACAGGACTCGATCTGTCAGACGGTTTATGAGCTCACAGTACTTCAATACAGTACACTCCAGCAATTTTTCGGTGTATTTTAGTTGTGCTGACTTCAACTTGTGATTTGTTTAAACATCATTTGTCATTTCCTTCCAATTCTTTACTAGGTGATTCACTTTATAATGTAATGTCAGTTGATATGTCCATTTAACTGTTAAAGAGCAATATAAAAAAATAATGATATTACATAACTGGTCATACTTACAATTTTTCTTAAGAACATTGCAAGTTATGCAAAGTCTCTTATTTTTGGTTTGATTCTCTCAGTTCCAATTTCTTGTTGTTGTTTATAAACTATTTCTTTTGTGCCGTGTTGGTCCCTGTCATTTAGTTGGGCAAATTCCTTAGTCAAACTATTATAGCATGCCTAATTCCATGTCAGCTCTGACTATTATTTCCATCTAGGAATTAAGAATGGTTTCTAAAAAAAATTGGAATTTAACAAAATAAATATATCGGTATGTATTAAAAATAGCCTAATAATCAAATTTCATGCAAATTTAGTACATCTATTGATGTATCAAGCACCGTTAAAATTTGTCACTTGATATATGGTGAAACATACATGAAATGTTTTTTTCTAGATAAATGATATTAAGCTTTTTTTTAAGATTGCATTATATAAACAACTATCGACTGATCATTTGATCCCCCTGATCCCTCATTTTGATCATTTTGAACTATTGTAGAGAACATTCTAATCACAACATTCATATCTCTATCTCTACTCCTTATTAAGCACATAAGTGTCCTAATCCTGCAACGGTTCAGATTTTTTGTTGAATTTCTAGAGATAATATCAGTCATCGAATTGAGTTATTCGTCAAATAATGTTACTATCTATGGCCATTTGTGTAATTGTGTTGAAGTTATAATTTTCCCCCAATTTTAAGTGTTATACGAAATGTTGCATAATTTAGAAGTATAATTGTTCAATTTTATTTATTTTTTTTCTTAGATTGTCATCAATTATGAATTTCAACTTTCCTTAAATTCTGAATGTCAAGTTTTCTCTCAATTCTACCTTTATTTTACATTAATTATGTAAAAAATTATTGAAATTTACATTAATTACTAAATTATCTTCATTTTTATTTCCTTTCTTTTCACATGAAGATATAAATTTTTATATTTTTTAAAAGACATCACCGTAGCAACACACGGACAAGATACTAGTGGATCAATTGTGGAGCTTTGAAACCTCAAACACGAGTTGGTTGGTAGATGGACCTGCTTGTTTTTTTACTTGTTAAAGAAGATGTCAAGAATGTGATTGGTACTTGGTTCTTATTTCTTGCTATTGTGATTCAGGTGCACAACATAAAGGTGATAAGGAACAAGCTGACCGGTCATTCAGAAGGGTATGGGTTTGTGGAGTTCAAGACACGGGGGGCAGCAGAGAAGGTGCTGCAGACGTTCGGAGGCCACATCATGCCCAACACTGACCAGCCCTTCCGGTTAAACTGGGCCTCCTTCAGCATGGGTGAGCGCCGTGCTGATGTCACTTCTGACCACTCAATTTTTGTGGGTGATCTGGCTGCTGATGTCACAGATGCCATTTTGCTTGAGACCTTCGCTAGCAGGTAATTGGTAATTTGGCTCAATGGCTGCCATAATCTTGACTTTGTCATGTAATACCTTAAATGTTTTGCATTGTATATGAATCTTGTTTGATTGAGGTGTTGCTGATAGTGTAATTAGGGGTGTAAACGGAGCATATAATATCTACTTTGTTCGGATCTGTATCCGAAAATTATCTGTAAATACATCCATATTTGAATATTAATTATCCCTATTCGATCGTATCTATAAGAAATGATGCGGATGTGGATACAAATTTGGTTTTGGACTCTATTATCCATATCCATATTTTTATTATAAATGTTAACAAATATATGCATTGCAAATACTTACAGTTAATAAAGTACTTATTTTTATTATATATGCATAGTCATTAGTAATGGATATTAATTTTATTTCATATCCATCACAAAAATCCGAATCCGTTGAATATTTGCTTCCCACCCGTATTTGTTTAAAGTGGATTTGGTTTTGAATTTTGGCATCCATTTAATTTCTGTAACTGTATCTGTATTTGTATCTGTCAAATAAGAAGCAAATACGAATATGGTTTAAGCACTATCCGTTCCGAATCTGTTCCGTTTACAACCCTATGTGTAATCAATGTCTGTTATATTTTTTTTATTGTCCTATTTGAGTTGTCAGGATTGTTTGAATGGGCTGAAACTACATATATGTGGTAGTTAGAACATGAATTTTTTATGTTCATCTATTTTGTATTGTGGGGAGGAAAGGGGATGTACCAACTGTACCATGGAATGTTTCATAGATGTTAGTATCGTACGATACATGTTTCATATCGTACGAGTCGATTCGATTCAGGGAGAGAACGAGACAAACCGTACCTTTGTATCAGAGACGAAGTGAATCAGAGGAATCGTGTGCGAGATGGTGAGCGATACACGTATTGTATCGAATCATGCGATACTCTGATTTCTGAAATCACGCACCAGAGAGGGAAAGACTTCGACGATTGAGCCAACCTGTCGAGATAAATGTAGTTGCCTGAGCCAATCTGTCGAGATAAACCTAGTTGCCAGAGCCAATCTCGTCAAGAGAATCGCCAAAGCTTAGCAACGAGGAGAGAATCGCCAGAATCTGACTTGGGAGGCAATAATGACTTGTGGGACCACAACCATTATCGGCTTTTGTTTTACTAATAGGTGCTGAATGACTTGGGTTATGGACTTGCATTATTTTCACTTTTTATTTCTTCTTTTTTTTGTATTCTTTTTATTATATATTTTCATCTGTAGGTCTAATTAATTAATCTAATTAAACCTACATAAATATATATTTTCATTTACGATTTGATAAAATATATTTAAAATTTTATTTATTTTTATGTTTTTATTATATTTACTGGTTTTAATTATTTATTTATGTACATAATTACATAATTTATTTTTTTAAGAAACATATTGCAAATGTTTAAATATTTAAGCATGTAGTTTATTTGTTTATAATTTATAATTACATAATTTATTTGTTTATAAGTACATAGTTTATAATATGTTCTTTTGTTAGTTACTAGAACATAGTGATAGCTTCTTTTGTTAATTAATATATTATTTTTGTTAGTTACTAACTTACTATAATTTCTTTTGTTATTTCAAGAATAGCTTAGCGTATCTTAACGATATGATACACGATACGATACAAAATACAATGATACACGATACATTTTACGATTCAACAACTATGGAATGTTTACCGAAAATATCAGTTGATATGAATTCTTGGGACTAAAGGCTTTCGTTGTTGTTGTATGAATGTATAACAATTCTTAGTATTTAACTAGATTGTAATTATACCACTAATGACTGTTTATTAGTAATCATTTAATGTGGAGATAAACTGGGTCAATGCAGGTATCCTTCAGTTAAAGGTGCAAAGGTTGTTATTGATGCAAACACAGGTCGATCTAAGGGCTATGGCTTTGTGCGGTTTGGGAGCGATGATGAAAAGGTCCAAGCTATGACTGAGATGAATGGCAAATATTGTTCTACGAGAGCCATGCGTATAGGCCCTGCTACTCCAAGAAAATCTTCAGGTTTGCAACATTTTAAGAGATTTTGTGGTTTTCTTTTTGGCATTTTATTTTTGTAGAAACCAAACATTGTCACATTTTGGTATTAAGAAAATGCTTATTGGTACCAATTCTGGTATTAGAAACCAAACATTTTATTTTTGCATTATATTTGGAGAAGGATCTAATGCTTTATTGGTACCATTTTTTTGTATTATATTTGAGAAAGTATTCAATGCCAATGGTTATTGGTACCAAATCCATGCCAATGAAATTAATATTAAATAACAACTTTTTTGAACTGTTAAGCAACAAAAAACTAATTGATTGAATGTAATGTATATATAATGTAATATCTATATGCAAAAGTTACATCATATCAATTAGTGGACCAAAAGTTTGGCAATTTAACTGTCTTTCTTGTTGGCTAATGGAATGATTCAAAATCCCATGATTTCTTATCCACATGTAATTAAGATTGTTAAGAACACATTGAACGGTTTACATTTTTTTTTAATTGAAGCACAAATCAGCATGTTTACACTGAAAATTTTGGAGGCCTTTTTTTAACTAAAAATAAGGTATGCTGTGTTGTGAAATAGTAAGGAAGCCTGCTAGTATCTGATAAAATCTCAGTGTTATATAATGGAAACTTATTTGTTATTTGCTAAAATGTGAAGATTGATTTATTTTGATTCTCTGAATGTGTTTCTTATTACAGCAGTGGAAGTAGTTTATTCAAGATACTTCTGTTTGATGCTTTTGTTTACAGGAACTCAAAAAATGTGAAAATTATTCAGACAGCTATCTTCAATCAAAATGCATTAAGATAATTTATATAGTTTTAAATTTAGTGTTTCTTACTACTGCAGTGAAAGTAGTTTATTCAAGATGCTTCCGCTCGATGCTTTTGTTTACAAGAACTCGAAAAATGTGAAAACTATTCCAACAGCTCTGTTCAATCAAAATGCATTCAAATAATTTATATAGTTTTAAATTTAGGCAGATAAATCTTTTTTTTTCTCTCTCATTTATTTGCGTTTATCACAACTAGGTGGTCCTGGATCTAATGGCAACACGACACCATCTGATGGGGGAGATGTAACAAACACTACTGTAAGTGTATCTCCTTCTCCTTGATTCTTTTATTGTCCTTAAAAATGACATCATTTTTCCTGAAAAATATTTCTAGGTATTTGTTGGCGGACTGGACCCGGATGTTAGTGAAGATGACTTGAGGCAAGCTTTTTCCAATTATGGAGAGATCTCTTCTGTCAAGGTCCCTGCTGGTAAACAGTGTGGCTTTGTTCAATTTGCACAGAGGTAAATACTAAAAGAGCAACATTTATCTTTTTTTTTCCTTTTTTTAACATATGTATAATTTTTTATGATTATAGAATGTTATTCTGGTTCTTTAGCACATGGCAGTTTGATCATGCTGACAAATTAATAAAATGACTAATTCTGAGAATAATGTGTTGACCTTGGTCAACTTCAAGGGTATGGTCGTGATTTAATCACATCATTTAAGTTGCTAGTTGCTATTTTTCCCATCACCAGAAAAAGTGCTGAAGAAGCATTGCAAGGTTTAAACGGAACAGCAATTGGAAAGCAGACAGTACGCCTTTCTTGGGGAAGAAATCCAGCTAATAAGCAGGTAATAAAATCTGTAGTTTTGAAGGGTTTTGCTGGGATTCATTCATTTTTCTACTTTTATCAGTTTGTGTGTTTATATTTTTTGTTTTTTGTTTTCTTTCTAGGCGAGAGGAGATATGAGCAATCAATGGAATGGCATGTACTACACAGGCCAATTCTATAATGGGTACGGATACAGTACACCTTTCCCCGATCCATCTATGTATGCTGCAGCTTATGGTAGCTACCCATTTTATGGAAACCAGCAACAAGTGAACTGAAAGGAAAGTCAAAACAGAGAGAGCTTAAAAATAATAGAAGCCATAAACCAATGGGCGATGAGACTAGTTTTAGTTATAGTTCTTAAATGGATATTAGGTGAAGCTAGAGAGGTAGTGTGTGGTGGTTGTGTAAAGTACATCCATTCCCTGAACTTAGCACTTTCTTCCTAGGGAATTTTTTTATCGACTATGTTTATCTTGTTATATTCATTCAAAAATTTTGGTGGAAAGTAAAACTATTTAAGACTGTCGTCTCATTGTTATGAATTCTTTTTGGTGCTTGTTTCTGGAGATGGCTCGGATTTGCTGTATTGTGGTACAAAATGGTTTCAAATAATCAGTTTCTCTGTGCATGACTGCTGGTCGATGAATTATTTTGGTTTTAGTGAAAAGAATTATTTTCTTGAAGGTTGAACCAGAAAAGTACTGTATGTTCATTTCAACAATCCTAGTTGGTGCAATCTATAGTACACTTCCAACATGAGATTATCTGTCCTATTGAAAATTAATAATCTCAAGCTGATCAGCATTTAGACGGAGTATCACGTTGCAATTTATCTTGGATGAAAGAGGAGATCAAAGTCAATACTCTCTGGCTTATCGCTTGGCACCATATGCCCTGCTCCCCACACTGTGCTACCAGAAATAATCATTTGTGTTGCAATATAAATTTCCCAAGCTGAACCAATTAAAAAAGTCGACAGATCTACACAAACATGATACCATAGTCCATAAATCATGTTTCTGGATTTCAGGACACTGGTATTAAATTAAAATATTAATAAGAGAAGATTGAATGAAGAGCATATGGTGACAATTCCTTACCTAGGTACCATTGTACCAAGGATGCACTCTATAGTTGTAGGAATCCCCCATCATCTGATGGACCGTTTTGTTGATGTCAAAGGACAATTGCATCCACGTCTCCACTACCTTTTGTTGCAACAAAATATCTGTTACTATTTGGCAAGATGGTTTAAAATACCATGTGGAGTACTTAGGAAGCTACAGCTAATTTAGTACCTGTATAGCCATATTGTCAAGCCATCAGTAATCAGCTGCTTCACAGCTTCAGAACATCGTGCATAGTTGGCACAATTATGAAATTTCGGTGATTAATTTGAAATGGATTAGTTACAAAATGACTTGAAGCTTTGGGTATTTTACTATTTTTCATACCTGCAATATTTCCATTGGCTTTCTCCGGAAAGCATGAAAAGCCTCTTTCACTGCTACATCATTGATATAGTCTCCCCATATATCTTTCAGTGCAAGGATCAATCAATCCCAGATATCTGAACATTAATTGGACCCTGGTTTATAAGAACCTAGAACCTTGAGCACTATGCAATTATCATAAGATAATTGATAAGCCTGATATTCCATGACTAGCACATACTGGCGCATGGATATTGCATCGGTCGATACTGCCAGTTACAGCTTTAGAATTGGAAATGGCACAATTGCTGTTGGAGGCCATGAGATTGAATTTCATCTTAATTTCAGTAAAAACTTGTGTTGAGATTTGTGCATGAGTCCACATTTAATGCGGGAACTTCCCGAATCATTTTACTGAAAAGACATAATTACCCTGTGCAGCAACCACATCTTTCCTGATTCCCATCTCTTTTTCGAATAAAACAACCCTGCTGGTGATTCCAGAAAGAAATGATCTGCCATTAGGAAGCAAAATGGAAAGCTGTGTTAGAATGCAGTCGTATTGAGTTTCACCAGCAGAAATGAACTATGTTGAACTAAACATACCTCAAATTAAAATATTAGAACTAAAGTTTAATTAGTGTTTGGATGACGGAAGGGTTAGTATAAAAATAATGTTTTTTGAGTTAGTGATTGAAAATAGTATAAGGTTAATGACATCTCGAGAAATGTGAGAATTGAGATAATAATTGTTATTTCGGAATAGTAAAATATTATTTGGATGAATTAGTGAAATTTTCGTTGGATTAGTAAGTAAGAATAGTGCTAAATTAAGTTTTCATCATGTTAGCAGAACAACAACTAATATCAACTGTTCTCTATAGCAATTTATATTTGAATATCATGTGTTATTTGGAGTAGCTGCTATTTTCGGGTTACCTTGCGTAACAAATTTACCATGATTTCAAAGCATACCATATTTCTTTGGGCTTTTCTTTTATATTCCAATTTCATCCTCGGCCCAGAACTGAATCTTGCTGATACCATTATCTTTTTCCCTTTCTTGGGCCTAAAAAGAGTAAATCCGTACTTCTATTTTTGCACTATAGCCCCCAGACAAGAACAATTTACAAAAAGTTTGCTGAACAGACCTAGCGATTACTGAAAAGAGGCCTACTATGCCTAAGCTTTTTTTTTTAAAGTAAACAATCTTAATTCAAGAAAAAGGGTACCTCTTGCGCTGCCACCCTTGCACTTGAAGTCATCTTTATTGACGCTTTTACTTCTTTGCTACTTCTGGCTGTGTTACTTTGGAAAATACAACATTTACATGGGTTTTCAAGAAGCAATTAATAGTAACATTGTCGACATACGAAACAAAGTATATAGGAGCAGGGGATGAATCAGAAACGATCAATAGGGGTGCCCGGTTCAAATAAATAGAATATTTGGATCAAAAGAAAAAAAAATTAATTTTTACTGTATGATATTTATTTTAGTGAACCGACGAGTGCCCGGACACCAGCTGGCCTACCTTGATTCCCGCCCTGTATAGCAGCATCGTAGTGTATTGGATATGCAATCTAGTTGAGGAACCTACTATGTGAGCTAAAGTTTCCGTAATATGAGACAACCGAGATTGAATCGATAACAAATTAGCAACTGAATTAGCAATGAATAATACGGTGTATCATGAGAGAAGTAAGAACATAAATGTTCATTTTCATTTCATTTGAAAATATGTTAAGAATGAAAATGTGCAAATGAATCATATGGTAAGTTATCAGCGGCGGATATTTTCACCAAGTCATTGCTAACGAAGCTGTTGAACAACTACAATACAAAGATTAAACTCAATATTTTTTTTTTTAAAAAGAAGAGAATATTGATGTCGGCTGATAAGTGTAAAAGAGATTGAATGAAAGTAAAAAATGACTGCACTTCTTACTATACGCTGAGGAAAGGAAAGGAAAATCTCATGTGTCATGTGCCGACTTCTTACAATATATATATATATATATATATATATATATATATATATATATATATATATATATATATATATATATCAATTTGTTTTTCCTGCTTATATGGCGACTAAGAGAGGAGGATTTATGTTTTGATTTTTGATATTTTAACCGACTTTGTAATCTATAAATATAAGTGTGGTGCTATGTATTGAGGTCTGTGTGATCCAAATTGAGAAAATAAATTTCTCTCTCCTTATATCTAATTCGGTTATTTCCAACACATGTCATGTACATAATACAGTATAAAAGCCCAATGCTTGCATCAGAAGGCCAAGTACCTCAAGTAACATAACCTTGGATATATAAACTGCATGAGCTTGTAATCAAGTCGATTTGAAAAGTTCAAACATCCACATCAATGTAGGTCAAGGATCCAACATGGAAGTTTATACATAGTAATAAAGGTATGGAAGAATTGGAGTCAACAGGTAGTATGTCCAGGGGTGGAAGAAGAGAGAAATCACTCTTAAGCATATAATCGAACACTTTGTGTGCATGTAACATGACTACAACCGCATTTTCCCTTAAGTACACCATGAAGGTAGGGGTGTCAATGATACTCTTTTACTCATTTACTCGATTCGTACCATATTTGATAATATGAGTATGGGTAAATTTTTTTTTCCGTTAACTTATTTAATATAGGTAAGGATAAAAAAATATTTCGTTAAATAAATGTGTAAGGATATGGGTAAAAATTATTTCGTAACCGTTTGCCTTATAGGGTAAATTATTAAAAAAATAACTTATATTATTTTCAATATAATTATCTCGTGTAATATTTTTTTTTGGTAAATAAAATAAAAAATAGAGAATTGGTAAGAACAATCTGAAGTTGTGCGTTAATGGCTACTAGTTTCAAACTCGGTCCAGACCATTAATGCACAACTTCGTAGTATTCTTAGTTGCCCCGATTTTTATGAGTTAATTACTAGGAATTATAGTTATCATCTTTTTCGAGTTTAACAATCTTATAAGTTATAATGTTTGAATAATATTTAGTAGAGTACTTCTTAAAATGATTAATGGACAATATTAGATTTTATTTTAGATAAGATGTTATTTTTGCTTTTAATATATTTTATTTTTTTTACTTAAAAAGTTTGACAAGAGATGCTTATTTTTTAATTTATTTATTTTGAAATGACTCAAGTTAGAATTGTTTGCATAATTATATTTTTATTTTATACTAGTAAAATAGATACGTATTTGTATGAACAGAATAAGTTTGTATATTTTTTTTTATAAATAATAATAAACTAAGTAATACATTAATATTATTCGTTAGCATCCATTACCGTTTTGTTAACCGTTTATTTTAACGGGTAAGGATAAGGTATGGGTAAGTCTAATTTTAATGGGTAAGGGTAGGATATGGATAAGAGTAATTTAACATAAGTATAATAATGAAAATATTTTTATCCGACCCGTACCGTACCCATTGACACCCTTACATGAAGGTGGTGCTCGTACGGAGATCAACAAGGTGAGAAGAAAGCTTTCTAGGCCATTGAAACATAGGAGAAGTGAGGTCGATGGTAATGAAGTCACACGTGGAGTGTATGCGGCAAGGGACTCTTTGGGGCAAATTATCGAGCATATTATGAGCAAGCAAGGGATGAGAATGCTAAGTGCTCTTTCAAAAACAAAGCTCACCATATAATGGGCTTAATAACTGTAGGCCCTTCTAAGGCCCATGGCCTACTATCCCTATTTACCATGAGAACATAAACCAACATTTTTCTTTTTGGGCCTTAAATAATGGACTTGCCCTCCAATTTGATGACCTACTACATTTTTCTTTATCAACTCAATCATATTCTCTCCAGCTGAAAGAGTAAATACCACCTATATTTACACATAAAAAGGTTCCATCTGTTTATTCTATGTTATGGTAATGTTTTCCGTGCAGTTAGTTTTTTTTTAACTCCTCAAACACTTATGACTTGGATACAATTTCATTCTCGACGTAATTGTCTCGCAATACATTCAATGTTTCATTCCTTGTGCACATTTTTCTTGAAAAATACATATAGATTAGCATTTTTAATTGAAAATTATTACCTACAAAAAGAGTAAAATATTTTTAGATAACTGAAGAAAATTATCTTACGAACAAAAGTAATAAAAAAATGTAATACTATCATATATTGAGAAAAAAAATTGCCCATTGCTATACTCGTGGAGGTGTAATCGCTTGAGGATAACAATAATTTATTTAGAAGATTTTCCAAAGCTGTACCCTCCCTCAATCGATCGATTTGAAATACACGAGTTCAAAGTATGGTCTCATACAATGATTTAAAATGCGAATTTCAATATACGTGCGGATGATCATCGCATACCGCATATGCGGCCGCATATGTGAATTTTCATATGGAGTTTTATATACAAATTTTATATCTATAATATAATAAATAGGAGTATAGAATATTAGAAAAGAAGAAGATGATTTAATTATTTCAATGTTTATATAATAGCACATTTATGCAAGTTCAAATCTCAATAAAATATATATTATTTTTATAAATTTTTAAGATATTTTTCATTTTTTTATGATATATACTGTATATTAGATGAGTTTTTTTTGTTTTTATATAATATATACCGCATCTTGGGCACGACGGATCGCATCATGCACATACCGCATACTGGACCGCACATACCGCATATTGGACCGCACATACCGCATATTGGACCAAAACCGCATATTATTCTAACCACGATCCGACCACCGCATATGCATATGCATCCGCATGAACCGTATTTTAAAACAGTGGTGTCATATATGCATTTATAGCTTTCGACACAAACGTTAAGTTTCTGTTAGGTATTTAACGCATTATACTAAAATGCGCGAAATATGTACTCAATATTTCATGCATAATCTAAAAATTCTTTACAAAAAATAATGTTCAATGACACAAAAAAATAGTAACGGTGAATGTTAAATTAACTGGATTGTTATAATTTAATGGACCTCATGCATCTGTAGTTCTGAATTATCACAATTCAATCCACAAAATTTATTTTTCTTTAAAAAAAATCTCAAAACTAAATATTGTTAAGATCTTCGTATTGTTTTTATTTAATCAGATAGTTGGAATCTAAGAACATTTTTATATAAAGTAATTGATCAAAGTAAAAAAAAATACAAGTGAGAAAATTAAAATTCACAATATGATGATAGCCTTGAAGAAAAATGGAAAAAAGAAATCAATCGTTTTCCGACATAAACAGCTAAGATAAAATTGGTTAAAGGGCATTCTAAAAAGGACCATTCAGAACCTATCATTCAGAGAAATATATAAAAGTAGGTAAGTGACTAGATGCAACTTTTTGAGAGGCCCAATGAACCAACTCCCATGTTTTCAAATGATAGATCCTACCAACATTGTCGCCAAAAGGGCTAATGTTATATTGCCATACAGATCCTTGATTGAAGGCCACTCCCAATTGTTTCAAGCCTAATAATTTTACATTTAATGCGATCATTGTATATAATCGATTTTGTTAATTTCGGTGCATATAGGATATTAAGATTTTTTTTAACACAAAAAAAATTAAGAGGAAGGAAGGGTTCAATTCCACAAGTTTTGGGTAATTAATATATTCAATAAAAAATTAAGTAGTAAAGTTTTTTCTCTCATTCCAAGTTCTGGATACTAATAATAAGTTGATTTTTTTCGAACTCATATAACGAAAATATTTAAGCAATATCTTTGAATAGTCTTTTAAGCAGCTTTTACCATTTTACATTCTTAATTAAAGTCGAATGTGTTCAATATTATTATATATATTTTTTAAAATATTTTGCATCTTCAATTAGTCAATATTGTGGTTATCAATTACTCGCCTACATTGGCAAAGAGTTTATTATCATTAGCTAGTTAATGCTTAATTATCTCTATGGAAATTTATTTAGTTATGTATTTGTTTTAGTTAAAAAAATATATTTAGTTTGTTAGTACAAACTAAAATGATATAAAAAGGTATCCAAAAAAATTCAATTAAAATTACAATATGCTGTATAATGTTTAACCTGTGAAACATGTTTAAGAATTAATAAGATTGATGGATCAACTTGAAAATATTTTTCAAAATAATATAGATTGGTTGGATTAATTTCAGACAATAGTATGTACAACCCCGTTCAGGGTTATCAATACAATTATGGAATACAGATGTCTTCTTACTATGAATCTTCTCCTAATCAATATGCCCATTCTAAATATATATAATATATTCCAATCATTCGTTATAAATAACAGCACGCACCTAAATTAGATCCTCGGACTCAAGTAATCAAGCAAATTGGACAATATTGTTACTCATAAGAATTTAATATTTATTAAATATTATATTTTATAAAAGTAATTTAATATACTTTTATATTGCCATGCATAAACAGACAAACTATATGTTCATAATATCATGTAATTTCACACCCACGTTGGCTAATAGTGTTTCTTTGAGATAATATCATGTAATTTCACACCCAGGTTGGCTAATAGTGTTTCTTTGAGATAATATCATGTAATTTCACACCCACGTTGGCTAATAGTGTATCACATATACCAAGAAAGTTTAGACATCCAGAAAATAATTGATCGAGGAAATCAAGATTTCTGCTTTTTCTGACATTAGATTTAGATGTAATTTTCTTTCTCACAGTAAAATGTCAACCTTGCAAGAGTAAATCTTTGAAAATGCTCACACTTAAGCGGTTAAAACTTGAAACATCACAATTGCAACCAAAACAAAGCCACATGCAGAACCTTCTTTTCGCGACTTACATGGAAGTGAACCTGCATCGAGCCCCACTTACCGAGCTAAACGCCAAAGTTTTCACTTTTCACAGTTTTTGATAGATTTATACGAACAAACAATTGCATGCGAGAGAAGAGAGTGAGCAGGCAGCAGCTACACCTACGCGATTGAGAGAGAGAGAGAGAGCAGCGGTTGTTCACGTGGAAAGCACGGAGGAATCTCAGCCGTACGATGGGCCAACGCTGTTGTCGCTTTCGATTCTTGTCCTTCGATTTTGGAGGAGGTTCTGGCTCTTTTTCACTCTGAGCCTGAGCTGGCCGATGTGTGGAAATGGTTTCCGACACCAGTATGGTGTCCCCAGTTGGTGTTCTTTAGTTATTCGTTTCATTTTTTTTTCTTTTCTTTTTGAGCATGAAGTTTTCATCTTATTGTTTATTCTTTTTCTGTACAGAAGCATAAGCACATAACATTAGGGCGGATCCAGGTTAACCCTCCCCCATCCCTTTGGATTTTTTTTTGTGCTAATACCTTTATAATTACATATATTTTCGAAAAAAAATAGAAAATATACTTGATTTGCCCCCCTCTAAAAAAAATTTTTCAAATTTTGTTCTTCTAGATCAAAGTCTAAATTCGCCCATGATAACACCCAGTCACATGGCTAATTTGTAGAATACATAACATCTAATTTGTATTTCTTTCTTTCTTTGAATCTAATATCATCCAAAGATTCTGACCTTGAAATAATCTTAATGTAAAGAGTATTTTCCATATCATCTATGAAAATTACTTAACAATACTCCAATTTTCTTTTCCGTTTTGGTGAAAATACTAGTATATATAAGGGGTAGCGCCTTCATATAACCCTAAATTTTTTATTTGTGATAAGTTAGCTTCTGGACTTTTAATTTTGACAAACTTCCCTCTCAAACTCTCAAATCTGTGATAAATCGCCCCCCTCCCCCAACAGTTAATTAACTATACAATAATTTATTTTTAGTTATAAAATGACAAAGCAATCTTATATATTTATAACTTTATAAAATAAATATTATGTTTCATATACTTTTTATTTATAAATTATAAAGAGCCAATTAAATAACATTCATAATATATAATATATTTTTAATCTTATTTTCTAGATTTTTTTATATAATCTACTTTGTATATGTATTTCAATAAATAATTAAAATTCATAATGAAAATTTATTTTTTTATATTTTAATTTTTAAAATGAAAATTTTAATTAATAAAAAATAATTACTAACACATGGTGTTTCAAATTTTTCATATTTACATACAATAAATATCTTATTAATTTAAATTATTTATAATATTATTTTATGACAGTAATAAAAAATAATATGTAAAATATGATTAAAAATGATGCAATAAATATATATTATTAATATTTATTTATATTCTTATAATTTTTTAAAAAAATTATAAATTAAAGTATATGAAACATAAATATTCAATCTATAATTGTATAGATATACAAAGATATTTTTGTGATTTTATAACTAAAAATGAACTATCGGGGGTAATTTTTTATGGATTTAATAGTTTAGAGGTATTTGTCAAAATTAAAAATTCAGAGGCCAACTAGTCATAAGTGGAATATTTTGGCATGTGTGAAGACATTACCTCTATATATAATTAAGGTGATCTTAAATTAAGAGGACTTGTATTATAATCAGTGGCGGATTCAGGGGCTTACCTAAGCAGTTAGTGACGGATCCAGGAAATTTACCTAAGCCTTGGCATCAGTGGTGGAGCTTCTTGCTCTCTATTTTGGCTATGGTCCTCCCTTAAATTTTGAAAATATACAATGAGTTATTAGTTTTTAGGTTTATTTTTAGATTGGGGTCATTGATGCTCCCCCTCCTCTCAAAAAAATTCACTCCCGTGAAGACATAAAACCCCTCTTGATTATATATATTGTTTTACAAGCCTCTCAAAAATTCACAAAGCGGGACTTTCAACATTATTATATATATTATTTTTATACTATTTTTTTCATATAGTTATATGTAATTTGATGGCCGCCTCTTGATATCAGCTGGAGCTCCGTTATGCTTGACATATTTTCATAGTCTTTTTTTTTTCTCCCTGACGCAACTATTCATAGCCTTTTCTTCTTTTTTTTTTTTGGAAAAACATGTAGACAACTATTATAGCTTTGATTTAGTTTATTTAAATAGTCTTGAACTTTGAGTCATGCAAAAGATAGTAAGAGATGGTCTATATTCCTTCCATCCCACGAGAGAAGCCTGGGCACGATTTACAATCGGAGTGCACATTTTTTAGTATAAAAACAATAAATATCACTCCCAACAGTTATGTCCAAGAATTAAGCCCGGATACTGGTCTAGGCTTGCCTAAATGTGGTTCTGTCTCTAATTATAGTTGTCATGAGAAAAATGTTAAGCATGTGGTTAGGAGTGTGAATGGGTCGGGTTATATTATTATATTATTATTTTTGATCCGATCTGAACCCGATCCGATTAAATTTGGGTCAAAATAATTTAACTCAAATCCGACCCTACGGATCATAGGTCGATCCGACCCGACACATGTAAAATAATTAAATATTTATTAATTATTTTTATATAATTTTAAGTAGTAAAATATTAATTAATTTATAATTAATCTTAATTTGTGTATAATTAGTGTATATTTAAGCTTTAATTAGTACTAAATCACAAAATTACTTTAAAAAATATAATTAATTGGGTCGGGTCGGGTTAACCCGGACCGACCCGATCCGATTCAGATAAAAAAAATTAAACCCATACCAAAACCATTTATTTTCGGATCATGTCAGATCGGGTCAATAATTAACACCCCTACCTATGACCCTGCATAAAAATTTCATAGTCTGTGAAACTTATAACATATATACCATTTAATTGTATTATTATTTATTGATTAAACACTTGCTTCTAGCTTCTTTACATACTTCATCCACATAATTTCACACAAAAAAAGCTTTTAACACTACATCTTTTTTTACATAAGTATCATAATTTTCCACCTAACAAGCATATGAAATTTTGTGTACACGTGGAATATCATAATATGAGCAATAATTTAACGGGGAGACAAGTTGGGGGTCATAAAAGCAGTCATTCCCACTTTAAAATTGTCAGGATAAAGGATGGAAATAGATGGCTTTATTCACATGGGTGCTTGCTTTGGAATTGCGCAATGTATCTGAGATTTCAAGAAAATCTACCTCATCCCCTGCATCTCTGGCATGTGGGCCGGGCCTCTTTTATTACTCTGGAGCCCAAGCCAGAAAAGGCGCCATGTTTGGTGCCACATTTGGATTCAATAGTGACCAGTGTTATTTGTTGACAATGCTCTCCAAGCAATGTTGCCTTGATTTATTTAATTCAACATTTCAACGCATGACTTCACTAGTGTTTGTTTTTTTGTTTGATTGTTTGTATTTCAAGAAATTACAACTAGATTTGCTTTGGGATGTCTGTATTTCAATTAGATTAGAGAAGTTTTTTAATTACACTAACACACATCTAGTTCCACTTCTCACCAAATTGGAAATAAAAAAAAAATGAAAAGAAACCATTATTTAAATAGAGAGGTTTGATGTGCAGTTTTTTTTTCTTTTTCCACAACACAAAATTCGCGATGGTTGTTAACTCGTTATTAACTTATTATGATTTGTGACAGTACATGCGTATGATTTGTCAATAAAAATGAACTGAATTAATTATTTAATTAATACCACGCTCTATTGAACTTTTTTATTGATTCAGGTCGGAGAGTACAAATTCAAGCTTTTGGAGTAATGACACGTTAAATTTTTGCACTGCTTTTGGAGTGAATATATTATACCATGACTTCGACCAAATAATGATTAAGGCAACATTGCAACAACTTAAAGCAATTAAATAATTAAGAAAGGAGCCCATAATTATCATAAAATTGTTCTTAATCACTTTATTAATCATGTTCATCAACCTAGAAATTTTGATTTATAAATTAAGACCCCCTAAATGGTTACAATTCAACTGTTTTTATTTTTAAAATATAGATAAGCTTAAGTTAACCTAAAAATTTCACAAATAACTTTCTAAGGAGGGGAATTATCAAATTTAGTTCCATTAAATTCAAGTTCAACTTTTAACTATGGAAATTATACTTTGGGTTCATTTGTTACACCACATTACAAAGGAAGGAAAATTTCACATCTTGGGTGGCTTGATGACCGGTACAGACTTATTTACCAAAAAAAAAGGAGAAAAAAAAGAGATATTACAGTTTATGAATGAGTGAGAGTTCCAACGCGTGCGAAAAATAAATAAAGTTGGAGCCTAGAAATATTATTATTGCTTTTTAACACTAAAAAAAAGGTAAAAAGCGAAGCCCGCACGCTTAGAGCCTTAAAAGTTTCATCCTTCCATGTTGCAAACAACTGCATCAATCAATTGCTTCAACTCATTGCATGATTGTTCATTTCTTTTTCAGAGTTCCCCATTAATTTATGTGGGAATAGAAAATGATTTTTCTCGCTCTTTATCACCAAGAGCCACTCGACTTTAGGATTGTATTAATAATAATTGTCATCAAGATTATTTGGTAATTATTTTGGAAAAACATAATTTAACTCCGCCTTATGTTGCAGTCAATATTTCTTGTTTCCAATTCACCAAAAAGATAGTGTCATCACATTTTTTTTACAAAAAATAAAACTATGTATTTTTTTACAAACACCCCCTCCCCCCCCCCCCCCACACACACACCTCTCCAAGTGTTTTTTTTTTTGCTTTTAGGAATACATACTCTGTCCAAATATTTACCATCCGTTAAATTTTTTTTTGACAAACTAGATTGATTTAGCGATACTTGTTTTCAAAAAGTATACTGAAAATAGAAGCATAGTACAAGTTGGAAAAAAATTATAACGATTAAGAAGATATACGAATGTTTGGGTCATTTTTAATCATGCGAATGGGACAAAATTACATGCAAATAGCATTTAGATCATGCAATATTGCTCAACTAATCATCAAATTTTAGCTTATGACCAAAGTAATTTCTCTCAATCTAGCAGTTCAATCATTTTCATCTGATTTTCTGATGAAATCTAAAAAATATTGGTGTAACTTTCATACTTTGAAGAAATAATTTTATAAAGACAGGAACTCATTACAAAATCAACACATATTTATACTGCATTAAAAGACCTACATTAATTAATTGTCTAAGGTCAACTTTATATATACATGTACTCTACTAGGAGTGATAATATTGTTCTTTCCCTCAAAACTTTTGAGAATATTGTTCTTTGCCCTCTATTTAGTAATTATCTCAACAATTCTTTCCGTTCAACAAATGAAGTTAAACAACCTGATATTTAAATCTACTTTATTAATGTTGAACATTATTTTATCACAGTTCATCTTAAAACACTTTCCTTTCATGCATCATTTACAGCATTTTATTTATATCAACAATATTTATAAAAAAATTGGGGCCACTTCTGCAGCTCTGCTCGTCAGCCTATCACTTAAGAAGGCCGTATACTAAAAACAAATTGAATATTATGGCCAGTGAGGATCTATGTTGTACAATTGGAGTTCAATGTCTCCCATTTGATTTTTAAATTGTACAATTTATGTGGCATTTTTTTTTATGTTTTACAAGTATTTTGTTAAGAAAATTTATATTTAAACCCCATAAAAATATAAATTATTTTCATTGTGACTCCATATTTATAATTTCCTTTTTATTTCATTATTATTATATGAATATAAAAAATTTGATATAATACTTGACCTCCATTTCAAATTTTTCTGGCTCCGCCACTGATTATGGCTCAAGTCAGTTACTATACTTGAATTCCAAAAATACCTTTTGCATCAATTGTCGTTTGAAGTGATAATGCGAAAAAAAAAAATTTGGTAGCCATTAATATCCTCATGTTATAGTACGTTCAATGGTAAGGACTTGCATAATGGCCTTAATAGTTGATACATAAATGATACACATTTAATTAGTTGATTAATTCTTATGACCTCGAGAAAATTTAGTCCGCTTGAGTTAAATTTGGGAGATAACAATGCCAATTTAGCCTTTAGAATTTTTGGTACGATGGGAAAAAGTGAATTGAGTTAAAAATAATTGATGGATTTCAAATTCAAGCAGAAGCGAGTAAACTATAGAGTAGTGATGGTGACATAGTACAAATGAAATTATCTTTTTTTGAATAAAGATAGAGTCTAAAATTTTCATCTTTTAATTGTCTACAAAGAATTTGTATCCGAGTTTCAAATTTATGACCTCCTACATGTCTTTGTCATTATAACAAAGGTTGATTCTTGAAAATGAAATGATCTTGCAATTAGGTCCCGTCCTATTTCAAGTTTTTCAACCGTATAGAATAAAGTAATCCATAATGGTGTAAATATATATATTCTAAAAATAATAATTGTTACAAGAGACATTCTAACGTGATAAAACTTATCAAGTAAAAAAAAATAGCATGAACGTGGATACACAAACACTATTTTTTTTATTTTAGCTTTTACCAAACACTATTAAAAATAGCATGAACGTGGAAACCCAAACATTATTTTTTCATTTTTTTATTTTAGCTTTTACCAAACACTATTAAAAATAGCATGAACGTGGATACCCAACAAAAGTTGTCCTTTGCTCTAATCAGTGATGCTTTCTTTTTCTGAGACGAAGAAGCAGAGATCATTTTTTACATCCATCCGTAACTCCCTATTAATAGGTTAATGCAACCACCACATTGTATCAATCATCAAAGATTATAATGTTTCGATATTGCTGACACGAAATATAAATTATTTAATTACAACACAGTTCCATCACATGCCATGTACGGTGTCTTCTAATTTTTTTTTGTTAAAAGCCATTCCAAAGTTCCGTAGAAGGAATTGAAAAAATACTAAAGCATCGTATGTTTGATTTTCTAATATTCTATTACACTTAAATATTTTTTTTATCTAATTATTGATGTGTACTCTTGTTTCCGACTACAAACCAATTTTCTGCTCTTCAATCAAGGAGATCTGGTCCGTTGTGCTCTTCTTAATTTTGAAACCATTTGATACGAAATCAATAGATTAAAAAAAATAAATGCACATATTTATTCCAACTATCCAATGACTTGTTATCATTTTATCTTTTAATAAATAAACTCTAAATGCAATAAGTTTGGTGCAAATATTTTATTTGTAATGTTGAACAAGAATAACATTTCACATAATTAATTAGAACTATCCTAAGATGTTGTAATCCTTTTCATGTAATAGTTTAGTTTAGTATAAAAATTTCATATCTTTTTTTTCATACAAGTGTCCACCGTCCACAAGCAACCAAAATTTAAGTCCCGATGTTTTTGCTAATTATGTCATCAATTTTTACCGTGGTGAAAAAATGTCATAAATATTGTTCCCTAAAGACATTTTTCTCTTTAATTTCATTTTCATTTTCGAAAAAAAAATGTAGCAGATGCAGATGTAATACTTGCAGCCTCAACCAAGATTTCAGCGGGGAAAAAAAGAATGTAGCAGATGTATTCACTATGATATATTCGAGAATATATATACAAACATTTTAGAGTTGTATTGTGTCCGACATAAAGTCAATAATAAATGAGTACACTTTATGTTGGTTCCGGCTCCTATGTAATGATGAACGTTTAAATTCATGAAATAGATAGTTTGAGCGGTTACTATATGTGTACAGTAATTCAAAGGATGTGAAGTCCTTTATGTTTGCACAGTAATATATTATACGAGTTGCTACATAATGGAGGGCCACTGTAGTTTCCATTTTCCAAATTCAGAAAAAGCTTTCTACTTTATTATAAGCAAGGAAACTAACATGAACATGGTCTAACCTACTTTGTACGGTTTTTCCCCTTGTGTTTCCTCAAATTGCATGTAGCAACAGCCAACAAGGCACAGAGAAAGATTCTTGCTAATGATGTAGCATATGTATCATAAGAAAGCTAGATGCTTAAAGTGAATCTTCCTAATTGAACCATATAAACAGACAAATACGATTGATTAGGTGAAAACGACGTAATATATATATATATATCACATAGATTCTCATGTATGCATGATTAGTATATTTGTGAGTACTCCCTTTTCTTGATTTAAAATGTCCAACTCACTGTGTTTTCTTTTCTTTAACATAAAAATTTGAAGATTTAACAATCATAATTCTTACGATCGGTGCAAAAAAGACAAATTTTTTTTTAGTTTTAAAAACAGTAAATGTAATTATGAACGGAAAATTATAAAGAGAAAAAATTATAATATTTTATCTTATCAATTAGTGCTCACTGAGATCAACATACAATTAATAACTCAACAATTAACATATAATATTAATAGGGGGCAATCTATATATAAATAAAAATTTAATCAAATATCAAATACATAGTTACATATTTTGGGGAGTATTAGAGGTGCCAGTGACAGATACAAAAAAAAGTCTAAGCACAATAGAAACAATGTTCCAAAAAGAAACTTATATCATGTAATTTCTCAACCCAACAATAATTAAGCATAGGCGTCACTATAGAAATGAGTATTATATTATAAGTCATCAAAGAAAAAGTTGCTTGTATTTTACTGAATTTTGAAATTCCAATTACATTTCTTAATTTGAAAACTTAATAATTTATTATTTAATTAGAAATCCAATCTAAAGTAATTAATCACTAGTAACACAGCCGTATTTGAATATGCGGATACACGTATATATGTTTATAATTAAATATACTTATTTAGATGACATAATTTATATCGATTAGTACAGTTTACATCGTCAATAATTTCTTAGTAAAAATAAATAAGATTGTTACAAGAGAACAAAAACGCCTGAGATGAACACACTTACACACATGACTTGGACGTATAAAACAGTGGGCTATATCGTGTTGCTAATTCGTGAAACATGTCTCCGAATTCGACTAAAACCGAATTTAAGTAATTAAGTAAAATTGCGAACATCAATTCAAAAGTACAGAAATTAGTTGTTACCTATTCGTTATAATTAGAAGTATTATAATAACTTTTCGTCAAAATGGGGAGAGATTCTTAACAATCTTCACAACGATATTTCAAATAAATTAAAAAAAAGTAAAACTAAAAAATAATGTAGATAAAATCTTCAACTTATAGATTGATAGCATCAGAGGTGGATGCAGGATTTTATCAGTGGAGGAGGGCAATTATCATATTATAATAGTTTATCGGATACTAAATTAAAAAATAATAATTTAATATATATTCTTACCTAATAAAAATATTAAAATAATAACATTTTATATATTAAAAATAATAACAAAATAAAATTAAAAGTAATAGATAATCAAGTTGATGAAGAAATTTTCGTCTAAACAACTTTATATTTTAATATTTTTGTATAATTATTTCATTATGTATGATATTAAATTTTTTTCTCAATAAAAATAATCAGACAATTCGGGTGGAGAGGGAGGAGACACAAATTTTTTTTCAGAGGGGGATAAATTACCGAAAAATGCTATTTTTCAAAATCCAAGGGGGACAACTACCCCCCTGGACCCATATGGATCCGCTCCTGGATAACATTTCAAATTTCATGTAATTTAATTATCACTTGATAATCGATCAAAAATTATTAAATTATAATTATTGCAAATTGTATAATATTTTAATGATTTTTTATGAAATATAAAGCACTATCAAGCTATAAATTAAAATATATATATATATATATTTTTTAATTTCTTAAATTTATTTAAAATATCATCGGTTAAATTCTCAACATAACCCATTCAAGAAACCCTCCCTTTAGAAAATACATACAAAACAATCCTTAACTGCGTGCACGCTCCATGGTTTAGTAGTTTTGTAGGTGGGTCCTCTTTTCCCCAAGCACGCCGCGAGCAGAGAGGTGTGTGCAAAAAAAAAGCTGATTCTAACGTATGTTCAAGTATTAAGATATATTTTAATATACTAGCTATATACCGACACGTTGCAGCAGACTTTTTATTTAAATATTAAAACATTATAAGATAAAAAAATTATATTTATCTAATATTAAATTGAGAATGGATTCAATTACCATTTTTTTGGTGCCCAGGGTGCCTATTTATTTATTTATGTATAAATTTAAAAATGTGAACCGTTAGATGTATTCTATATCATCTCAATTGTATGTATATGAAAAATCAAATTTTTTAACTTTATTTGAATAGCCATCAAGTAACGTGTCTAAATTGTAAAATTTGGTCCGTTGATTTTATTAACGCTTGATGCCTATATAAATAATATCGAAATGATATAAATTTTTGTATACATATATAAGATGATATTTATAAAATATTCCTTCAATTAGTTTTGTTATTTAAGAATTTAAATAATAGTTATTTGATATTTAATTTTAATGGCACCGATGTGGCACCAAAATGGTGGTAATTGGATCCCTTCTCTATTAAATTATATATTCACCAAATTATAGAGAAAACGTATAATAAAGACTATATTTAATCTTGGATGAGATTTTTTGCACAATATGAGTTAATGATTCATGATTTTTATGACAAGAAAAGTAAATTATTTTAACATATATTATCACCATTGATTTCTTACCAAATATGCACAAAGTTGCTAAATAAAAAAAATAATATTATGAAAATAATAGTATATATGGGAAAGAAATGGAGAGAAAGAGGGGATCAATGGACGTGATCACATACGTTCGATCAATCAAAAATAAATATTATCCGTCTAATTGAGAGATAAAATGAGTATAATAAAAAAAATACTATGACAAAAAATGGACCCTTCAATTCTTAGATGTTTTATATAATAGTATAGATATTCAATGACTAAATTTTGTACTGAGCAACACAGTTTTATTACAAAAAAAGTATTTTTTTTAATCGGTTTTGTTTTTAGGTGTTGAAAACGAATTCTCCGCATTAAATGTACGAACAATGAAAGAAATCAGAGAACCAACATTTTGTCCGGTGATAAAGACTATGCTTCAGCTGTGTAGGTGCGTAGGTTTTAAATTCAAATTATTCAGAATATTTATAATGTGATCGATTAATAGTCTTTTAGAATAAATTTTTTCAAGAAAATTATTATGCCTATTTTTTATTTTTTTTATTAAAAGTACATTCTTTATAATTTTTTTTTTGTTTTTGACAAAAAAATCCATCTATAGAATTGAGACAGATAAATAAGTGAGATAGTTATTATATAAGTGAGTCAGATATTTTGAAATGCGACTCACGTACTTTTTTTTTGAGACAAAAATAAGAGTTTAGCTCACAAATTTTATTTTGTGTTTATAGGGGCTTGAACCCATAACCTTTTTTAAGGCTATCCTAGTTAGCTATTAGGTCATTTGCGACTCAAATATTTAGATATGAGACTCATATATTTAAATACGTGATTTAAATATGTGACTTACATATTTATATATGTGAATCAGTTTATTTAATAAAAAACAACAAGAGAGAAAAAAAAATCTCAGAATTTGGATGGGTGAATTAGACATTTAGATAAGTGAATGAGATATTTAGATAAGTGAATCGGATATTTAGATCGGAAACAAAAAATATATCACAAATGTCACACAAATAACACAAATGTCAACAAATATTAATAAGCCAATAATCTGATCCCAATCCATAACAATGTATTAAGAAAATATATCTCATAGTTCACATTCAAATCTTGAAAAAGATCCACTTTTTTTATTTTATTTTGCATGATCTCAATTCAAAATCTATTACGGATCTAATATAAAAAACTTTTATTATTTTTCAATAAAAGGATATTTATATCATTTATTTTGAACTCCATATCATTAAGGATATAATGCTTATTTGGTTAAATAATTACGATCCAGTAACTATGGCCGTTTCTTTTTTTATATAACAAATAAGAAAAATGTTAAATATTAATCCAAATTTAGGGAACAGGGAATAAGATGTCGAATATCTGTGAACACTAGTGTTATAAAAATAACCAGACAAGTTAAATCCGTGTTCAACCCCGATCCGATCTATTCTGTACTCAAATCCGTACTAATCCGTGCTCGGGAAAACTCATGGGTCTACAACGGGTTGCGGATAAATTTTTACAAAAAAAAACCATCTTGTCTAACCCGTATCCGACTAGACCCGACCCGCCAAAATCTGGAAAAACCCGTCCAAACCCGAACTGTAATTTTATTTGAATTTTTAACATTTTATTTTGAATTTCTACTCAATTTTTTAATAATTATTTTTTATTTTTCAAAATTTTTGAGAATTTATTTGAATTTATTTGAGTTAATTTTGAATTAAAAAAAATTAAACCGACCCTCCCCATGGACCCGTCCCGACCCGCTCTGTCGACCCGTCCGCCCCATGGTCCTAGGTCGGGTTGCGGTCGCACCCTCTCAAATCACACCTGTCCTAACCCATTCCGTCTAACCCGTTGACTCGTCCTAACCTGACCCGACCAAACCCGGCTAACCCACCCCGGATTAGCCCCGACCCGTCCCGATTTTAAATCACTAGAGAACACACAAGCATAAAAGTGATTAGTCTTTTAAACTGTCAGTATGCAAGGTTTAACATTTCTCATTAGATATATTTCACTACATGTATCGAAGTTGTTATTCAATTTTTTAAATTGATACAGGATATAAAATTTGTTTTGAGATTTTCTGCGTAATTATTTAATAGAAATTGTTTTATTTTGAAATTTGACTTTTTTGGATACATATTTTTAGGCTAAACACCGAAATTAGCTGTTTATGAAACGATAACTAAAAACATTTTCAATAATACTCTTTCAAAAAAAATTATAAAGAGGTAGTTTGTCTTCTATTTGTACCTTTTTCTTTTTGAGATTTACAAAGAAGACAAATTGGGATGTTTTTTATTTTATTTTTTTAAGTTATGATCTTGATTACTTACATCAATGCCCCTTTATTTAGCAAGTTTAATAAACAAGTGGCCACTCTACTTTTCTCTTTTTATCTTTTTAGGAATCTGCTACTCTGTTTTTTGGCCTATAGCTTTTGTGCAAACCCACTGCGTGATTTGATTTTTGCGTGTCAATTCGGTCATTCACATAGCCACGCTGGTCGTTTACTTTCTTCGATTAATCATGAATAATAAAATCTTCCAGCTCTAGTTCAAAGGTTGGAAAAATATTATTCAACTCTCATTCTCTCAGAATATTTCATTTTTTGATCTCTCAATTCAAAGAATCTATATGAACAATAAATAATAAAAATTTAGGATCAAAATAATTCAATAATAATTTAACTTTTCACAATACTAACAATAAATGCCACCAAATTTAGATGTGTCCCTCTTTGACACAGAAAGCACAGTTCCTAAGCTGTAAGAACCTCTAATTAATTTTATGTTAAACATAAAGAAATTTTAATTAATTATTGACGTTACTAATCTTAAATAATGTAAAATTAAACATACTTCCATCGGGGCAGCTAAATGCGTGAGTTAAAATGGATGTATTGTGGAAAGTTTACAATGACATTTTTAATGTGATTAAAACTTATATAGTTAGGCGGATGATATTCAATGTGTTTAATTAAACTCAATGATCAACGATGACTTAAATCATTTCTCATTACTATCTAGCTACCCCCTTGAGTGGGTGGTATGTGAATTTGTTATCTGTTAGATTGAAGAAAGTTCTACGAGGCCACTAAATGTGCCCCTATGTGATAATTTGAATAAGAAGGTGTATATTTTTTTTCTTCAATATTTTGTCTTATTTTTTTAGATTTGCTAATATTAACTTCTTAGAGCACTGTAGATACTGGCAGCGGCAGTGAAATTTGGAATTGAGATTCGGACAGCATTGAAAAAATGTGCTTAGTTCTATCAAATATCTTAGATTAATGAGTTTTTTTTTGACGAGGGATTCAAGGGAATTAATATTTGATGACACTAAGTTACATCCAGCATTTCAAAAAGTTTGAAATCCGAACAGTCGATCCAAATCATTCGACGTGATGGATATATTAAAATAAACTTATAAATCAAATTTTATATTTGTTAATTTTCTTACTCTTTATTGAGATGAGTACAAAATTCTTGTTTTTAGACCATTGAATGTTGTATCAATCTTAAAAAATAGTTAAAAATTAAAAAAAATCAATTTGATATGCAAGTATATTTTAATATATCTATCATGTTGAATGATTTAGATTAGATGTTTGAACTTTAAAAATATTTGGTATAATTTTTAGTGTTAGTGTTCTAGACCCAAATCATATATACGATATGTTTAATTTACTAGTGAATAATTTTATCAATTTGTATTTTAAGTATTTATATTAGTGGATCATTTGAGTTGATGACTTGAATTATAGAACTTCACAATGAACAAATATGTTTACTCTTAAATGTCTCTTGTCTTAGTAATCAGCAAAGTACACTGATTGACAATATAAGATAAATGTTTGGATTAGATGATGATCATAATCTATAGGTTATACGATATGGAGTTATCGATCATGAAGATGTATGGTACTGGATAGACCCGAGGAACCATACGGAAGTGCATATAACTTATACGGAAGAACGACATGTATCAAGGAACCATTGTCCCATATATAACAATATAAGCGATGATATCTTTAGGCCCCTTAATAAAGTTAATATTATATGCATGCAATATGATTATATGATAATTATATCATAATTAAATTTCAAAAAATTAAGAAAAAATAATCAGTAAATATGACCTATTCCAACCTTATGATTATTTGGATATCATACGGTAAGGAATTAACAAAATAACATTTTAATGTAATAAGGATCATGATTTTGCATTGTATTTTTTTCATCTACGTTATTTTGGTAATTAATATACTATGGCTAGTTGTATGATTGATTTATGAAATTAAAAATATTTAATTTCATTGCCATAATGATGGGATCCCATAGGGTCACACCATATGAAAGATTAAAAGAAAATGTATATATAACGCATATGTGATATGCATATAATATGTGGTATAGTTATATTTAATTTGTATAAATTATATATTATTAATACATAAACAATTTTATGACATGAAGATGTTGTAAAATAATTCTAGTAATATTTAAAGTATGTGTGACATATTTTAAATAATTTTTGACACATGTGAGATGCATATAAATTAACATAGAATATTAATTTATATGTTAGCCTTTTTATTATATAGGATTGTGGACTTAATTAAATATTAATATGATTAATGTTTCAGTCCAAAATCCAAAAATATTTTCAGCTGGGGAGAATTGATTATTATGGCTTGATTTAAGGATGATTAAATATGTCATTAAACCTAATCAATTTTCATAAAGGAGGATAAAAATTTCGGGTCAGTTTTTAAGATAACTTTGAACAAAGATTTAAAAGGACAAATGTTAACTATTCTGGATGTATGACCTATGAAAATTTAAGCCCTTTGAGTCTAGAATCCAACGGTGAAAGTTTTAAGTCGTTTGGAATCACCTAGAAGAAGATATAATAATTTTAGTACCAGAAAGTCAGAATTTTAAAAAATTCAGCATATATCTCTTGACTGAAATTTTGCTTATCTCTCTCTATCATTCTCTCCTATCTTTCTCATGTGTTGAGATCTAGAAATCCTCAAAGTATTTTAGAAATAACAAAAGGGTTAAACTAGAATTAAGATTCTACTTGTTGATCTCTTACTAGTCGTAGAGATACAAATAATTCATTAATCTTTCGGTGCATATCTAGGAGGCTCGATATTTGACGAGCTAAAGCACAACCACCATTGAAAAAGAAGGAAATTAGAAGTTGCTAAGCGAGACAATCTTTCGTGATTTGATTTGGAGATCAAATCCAAAATATTATGTTATTCGTTTGTTCATTAGATTAATTAAGATTATTTCTTGCACGTACAATAACTAGATCATTTGTTTTGAGTTGAATAAAAATTTTATTTTATTCATTGCTATCTCAACATCAAAATCTTCAATAACTTGGTGTCACCAAGAATTGACGTCATTGGATTCGTCCTCTTTTTTAATTATATATATATTTGGGCAGCTTTACAACAAGAAAATTCTTTTTTTAAAAGCATCATGCATGTTTTAGTAACATCTTTTTGGAGCAAAATTCATGAAACATAAGTTACATAACCCCGTTTTTTTTGTCGCAAGTAGCATAAACTCTATCTAAATATGTTAACAATAATGATTTCGTTAGTTTCTAACTTAGAAGATGAATTACACGAGTTTAATATAGACTTTAATTAGTGACTCTCACCTTTCAAGTTGCATGAAAAATATTTAAATAATAATGAATGCATGAGCTAACAAAGATCTTGAATAAACATACATAAAAAAATGAAAATTAACTTTGAACATCATTCAATACTGTTTTTTTTTTCGAATTTAACTTTGATTCTGTAGCTATCTCGTGAACATCCCAACTATAAGAGATGACGTTAATCTGGAAATAGTGATGTACCAAGATATATGAATTTGCACAGAGAGGATCGCAATGACAAATTAAAAAAAAATAAAAAAAATAAAAGAAAGTGGAAATATGCACATGCTTCGTTACCCCGTTGGTGGAGACACTGGGCGTAAACACGCTGAAGAAAAACTTGTTTCTACTTTACGTCTTAACTTTTTTTTTTTTTTTGGTTTTGAAATATCGACAGAAATACATTATTATTCATTTCATTTTCTACTTGAAAAACCAGCTGCTGAGTGCGTACGTATTTCTATGTCCGTGGGAATTGTGGCCCAATTGGGCCCAATTGTCCGTTATGTACTGCTGCATAATGTTGAATTTTTAATTGTTAATACAGGTTAAATTTTTAAGTTTTTCAAATATGTCATAACGTCATTTTTTTTAATTGATTTTATTTAAATCTTTTTATATTTTTCAATCCAAAGATTTATATAAATTACTTTCTCTCTCTTCATTTAAAATAATATTTAAGGCAAAAATTAACTCTTAAAATTATCTAACTTTTTATATGATCATTTATAGATTATTATGTATCTAATTATATTATTTATTATTATAATAATAATTATTATAATATCATTAATACTTAGCATTTAAAAACATTGTGTCTAAATTTTTTTAATGTGAAAATTTATTAAATATATTTAAAATTTTATATTATTAATTATTTACTTGAGGACTATATTATCGGAGTGAAACCCGAATTACAATAATAGTTAACATAGTTCCGCTTCACAAATTCAGCTCAACACCTTTTTAGATAATTTTTACAGCACGCCTGCGAATTTCAATATATTATTATATTGAAAAAAAAATTTCTATGTTGTTTTTACCTGTGGATTTCACTTATATTGACAAAGTTAATCTTTTTCTTATTTTGAAATAAGAAGTTGTACTATATTGCAAATTACAGTTTGAATGATCTGTAAAATTCATTTTGATTTGTCTAAAGTTAAATTTAATATTATTAACTATGATTAATGTTTGATGGTGACAATTTATGCTGCATAGTTATGATTATCATTTTGGATTCGAGTTCCAATGAATCATGTGCTAATTACGTTTAACAAAGAAAGGCAATGCCTCCTTTATTTCACATGCTATGGCTAAGGAGAATTTCTGAATTCTCTGTTTGGGAATTCCAAATCTGTCATTTTAATTAATTTCCTATCAGTACTTTGCGTACTAAAGTAACATTTTGATTTACAGAGTGAAGTAAATTGGATCTTTTTTTTTTCAATATTATTAATTCTTATTGCTTTTATTATTTACTTAAAATTATGAGACATGATTTTGTTCGTTCACAAAAGAAGATAGACTGAAATCATTCTATGCGAAACATTCAACATTTTGGATTTTCTATCGCTACTAATTTCTCTTATATTTTACAGTATTATAGAATGATAATATTATTATTTTGTAATTCTTTTTAGTTTTAGATTTTTAAAGACAATATATTGAAAAATTATTCTAATAAAACTTTTTTCTTGACAGACTGTAACTGTCTTCCGAACTTCTATGGGGGCATAGAGAAATAAATGCAATTTGTCCAAAGAATTGGGTAGCTTCATTTTTTATGAATCCATCAGAGTTTTCATGCATATTGCATGTCATCAGTGAAGTGCTTAGGGTTAGGTATAGCTACTAAAAAAATTTAAGTTGTTAAACTGTAGACAATTATTTGTTGTTATCCTTTTTGCGGACACTATAAAGTGTACCTAGATGCTATTCACCGTATCAGAACTTCAGTTGCTTTCCAACTGAAGATAATTTGTTGGAGCTTTATGTATCCGAGTCGTTGATTTTAGATCGCATGGCTAATATACATTTCTCACTTTTACCCTTCAACCAGTACCTTGCGAAAATGAAGAAACCTGAAAAAAAAAGAAAAGAATCCAAGGTACTCCTTGAAAAATCTGCAACGCTCAATGCCTTTTATCGCTCCAAAGATGAGAAATTATATATTATTTTGTGTCAAATTATTCAACCTAATTCTTACTAAGTCCATATATTTAGAAAGAGAGTTGGGTTAGTGTATAAATATTTGTATACCATCTGAAATATAAATAATTTAAAAAAAATACTTTATTATTTTCAAATTTTCTCAATAAATTTTACATTTCAAATCTTAGAAACGAAATTTATCATTTTTAAGACTTAAAATATATATATTTTTCAGATTATTTAAAGTTAAGAAAAAAGAAGGAGAAAATAAACAATTTGTATACCAAATTGACTCATCTCGGAAAAGAAAAGTAATGAAAAAAATATAAACATTTTTAACAACTTGTTAATTTTAACCCTTTCACCGTCTTGCTAAATGTTAAAACTAGGGTGGGTGTATCTAAGCAGTCCAGTCAAATTTCATTTGATATTGTTCCAATAAATAATGAGAAATTTCTTAAAAAAAAACTAAGTGTAAGAAAATAACGGCAACGAAATAAATTACCAACAGGCAACAGGTGTGCAGAAAGGATAAGGGGTAAAACGGGAAGAGAGGTCAAAATTAACTTAGAAAAATAAAAGGTTACAGTACTGAGTGCCTGAGTTGGAGTCTGCTGAGGCTGGAAAGTGTGGCCCAGTGGGCTCGACTCTCATCGTGTGCCACGTGGCATCTCTCCACCAGTTCAATTTCCTCTGCAATAAATTTGCGTTTGAATCTCTGCAATGTATTCATTTGTCAGAGATTACGTGTCCGTTTATGCGAATTAACGATTTAATTGCACAAACATACTCCTGAAAGACGGTGTCGACCTGATGATCTTAATAACACATGCACACATATTTATGTTTATAATATGATTTGCCAGTAGAAATTTTTGTAATGATCATAACTGAAACGTTATCCTCCTATTGTTTTTTCTTCTTTCTCTTCAACGTTACAAAACATCTTTTCCAGCATGCATATACTTATTGATGTAATTAATGCTGCAATCATGATTGTAATTCTTTTTGTGTATGATCGTAGTTTACATATTATTTTTTTTTGCTTTTTTATATTTCATGTGCACAGAAAAACTAACGGTAATTTTGGGAAGACATGCGTTGTGTACGTAGTATGTTGACTCCATTGAATATGCATAATTTATATAATTATTTAAATATTCATGATTCATATCGCTAAATTTTACATAATTTATCTGATAGTAATACATAAATTTCGAAATATTTTATGACCATTTTAATTTAAAAATGATTTAATTACGTTGTTAATTCCTCGTAAACCTGATTCAGGAAAAAACCTATAAATGGTTTGACAGATACAATAGATATTGTATTGAAAAAAAATGATCAACTTCATCAAGATTCTACTATTTATTAAGCATATATCTATTAATTCAATAATGTTTGTCATTTTATAAGTATGGAGAAAATGAAAAAATATATAAAATGTGGAGAAAACAAAGTTTACACTGATAGCAATGTTTGAAGAAAAATGATAGTCAAAATGACACCGTTCTTTCACATAAATCTGCCCATCCCTGAATTTTAGAATGCGATCTGAATGTTCAAATGTAACTTAGATAAAAGACCAAGTGATTTATTATCTAAATTAATAAAACCGTGAACAATACACCAAGCAAGCACAAGTGCACAACTACCTAAATCCCAAACTATTTATTGTGCGGTTGATGGTACATTACATTCAGGGGGACGATCACACATTTAGGCCCTGTTGCTTGTTAAGTGGGAAAGGGAATAGAAATGAGATTTGTATTAAAATGATATTGTCCTCGTGGTAAAAAAAATTTGATTTGAGTAAATATATTTTTTCCCATGATAACAGTAAAATCCGAACAGAACCTTACAATCTCATATGATTGCCACAAGAGGTATTTACGGTTTCACAATTTTTAATAATGAATTTTAAATAAATTTATAAAAAATCTCAAATATTATAAAACTTTTATAAATATTTTTAAAAAATATGAATTGATTTCAAATTTATATAATTTGAATATGTTTGATATTTTTATCAAAGCTCATTAAATTTAAACTATTATCATATAATTTGCATAAATTTTAAAATACAATCAATCTGTAAATTTGTAATTTTTTTATAAATTTATTCAAAAATTATTGTTAAAATTGTTAAGTAGTTTTCAAGCATCCCAAACTTTTTTCTACCTTGACTTGTTGGGTTTGCTCGTCAACTACTCAGAACAGATTATCAAATATTTATCTACTCTCACTCTTTCACTTCATTCACCATCGAGTCTGTATCCTCTATATACTCTATATATGTGGAGTAACTGTTCAAAATTTCAACTGTTATTGAATTTTAACTGTGGAAAGAGAAAATACAACAGTATCTTTTAGATTCACCGAATGAACCGTTAATTCACTATGGACCAAGGGATATGATATCCTCACCTCACAGGCTCACACTCACAGTATTCTCCTTCCAAAGCGCCTCTATATTTATTACAACAAGCACATGATTGCATTGCACCGATGCACACTGTTTTTTCGCAAAATACTTGAAGCTTGGCGCCTTAACTGAGGCTGAGAGCGCGCGTGAGAACGACAAAGAGGGCTTCAATAAATTATCTCACCACATCATCCCTAGAGAATTTAAATTCCCACCCATCTTTTTGTCTCTGTAATATCGAGGTGGTAAAAAAAAACAAAAAACGTATTCCTCGATTTGGGTTTCGTGCTTTTGACTCAACGAATTTTTATTTTTATCCTCCTCTTGTCGCATTCCATTCAATTATCTTCCCATTTTGACCTCAAGCGACTGAAGTTCTACTTCAGGTTCCTTCTTTCTTACATTTTTAACTTTATATTGCAACAAACAACCAACATGTCTTATTTTATTATTTTAGTCCCATTTGGGTTAAATATCGGGGTTACTAATATATTTCTCAAGATTTAAATTTTCTCATGAGCGTGTTTTGGGCTTAGCGGCGTTGGGTTGTCAAGGTTTTGGCAGCTTTTAAACTCCATATCTTTTTCAGCAAGCGCAAATTTTAATATAAAAAAGAGCTTCCAACTCGAAAACAGTGTTACTCAAAGGGGGTGGTGACTGGTGAGAGAAGAGAGAATAATACGAGAGGCGGGATCAAGGTGCTGAGCGTGAGAGAGGCATCAAGACACGAAAAAGTAGGTCTCTTTGTAAGAGATTTTGACAATATGATATGGGTCTTAGAATTTTTTTCTTTTTCTTTCGAATTTTGAGGCCAATTTGTAGAAAAGATTAATCTTTTCTTCGTGAAATGGAGTGCCCCAGTTGGTGCCTTGTGGGTCTTTTGAGGCTAGCTCGAGTACATTTTCGTTTATATTTTGATGCCGTTTACTGAAATTAATAACAAACAGAAGTGTTTTCTGCTTTGTTGATTGAATTCTCAAGCAATTTTACAGAATGGGTTCTTTAGTTTCGCTTGTGGGTAATTCAGTTGTTTCTGAGAAAATCTCGAGATTGGTATCTTAATTTTCATTTTATTACCATTTTAAATTTCAAAAAAAGAAAGTGATCCCTTTTATATCCCTCGTTTTTCATTCTACAATAGCAATTTTTCATTCTTTTTTTTGAAGGAAATGGAGAAAGAGAAGAAAATTGAGAAGATAACAAAAAAACCTGTTAATGTTCCCAAAAGAGCTCCTAACCGATTCCAAGCGAGGAGAGAAAGGAAGATTGCATTGCAACAAGATGTAACCAGCAATCTCTCTCTGTTTAATTTCACTATATCATCATGTTTTCTAAGCATATATAGTTCAACAGGTCGACAAGCTAAAGAAGAAACTGAGACATGAAGAGAATGTGCATAGAGCTCTTGAGAGAGCATTTACCAGACCAATTGGTGCTTTGCCTCGTCTCCCTTCTTACCTCCCATCTCAAGTAATACTTGCACTAATTTTAATATTTCATACTTATCATGTTGAGTGGAAATTTGATTTTCAGCTATAATTTGATTTTTTTTTATTCTTGATTTAACTGATGAAGACATTGGAGCTGTTGGCTGAGGTGGCTGTTTTGGAAGAAGAAGTGATAAGGCTTGAAGAACAGGTTGTGAATTTCAGACAAGGGCTTTTTCAGGAGGCAATTATCAGCTCTAATTCTCAGATATCAAGAGAGAATTCTCCCGAGTTGAAACCGGATTCTGCATCGGCAAACTTAGAATTGATGAGACCTGTGAGCCCTGTTCAATTGCCTACAAATCCAGAACCAATTGGACCCAAACCGAATCGAATTGGCAACAAGAGGCAGGTACAAAGGAAGCAGACGAACCCCAATTCGGGTAAAGAGAACCTAAGTACCACAAATTCAGTTCGAAATATCAGACAATCTCCTGTGAAGAAACCTTCAATTTCAAAAATCCAAATTCAAAGGCAACCAAACAATAAGGTAAAAAATTTCCTTCCCAATCATAAAAAATGTTTTGCCCAATTCGAAATTGACATCAAAATTGTTGTTCTTATATATTTTTTATGCATCTGTTCTGTTTTCAGGTTGAGAAATCAGCAATAAACAAGAAAGGTGGCGGGAATGTTAACACTGCCCCAAATTCAGATAAGGAGGCTAATCTGGATAATTCCAGTGACCCAAACAAATTATCAGAAGAAATTTTGAAATGTCTGATGAGCATTTTCTCCCTGATGAGTTTATCTGAGAAATCTGAAGAAGAACAGAGCACTTCTACTTCGGTTTCGGGTTCTTCATCTACAAGTTCAGATAGTTGTGATTCAGGGGACCCGTATGGCATATTGGATTTTGGAAAGAGGGATATTGGATCCTATAAGAATTTCATAGTAGTGGATGGCAGTTCTTTTAACCCCAATTCAGTAGGGGAATCTTCTCTCCCAACAAGAAGCCTTAAGTAAGTTTTAAAACCTGAATTATTGGTAACCATTTGTACTTTTTGTTGTTAGGGATTTCCTTTTTTTCATTCTTTTTTTCCCTTATAGATAGTATTTTGGTTCTTATATTATTTATTTATTACTTTTTTCTGTTTATAGGTGTTAAAATTATTTAGAACTTCTGAGTTGTGAAATGTAGGTTTTTTAATTTAATTTTGTTCTGACTCCATTTGCTTTCTTCCTCTTATCTGTTCTGTTTAAGAGATGCAAAGAAAGCTGTCCTTGCTGCTTTTGCTGGTTACTCTTAAGTGCATGTTATCATTGTCTTTCCCTTTTTTTCTTTTCCTCTTTTCCCTTTGTTAATCTGTGTTCAGTTTTGGAGCACTGGTGCCTTTGTATTTAATTACAATTAATTTCGTTCAGTTAGACTGATGTGGCCACTCAAATTTGCGTTTATAGATCTATTTGAGAATTTATAATATAATGTTTCGAGTATTATCTCATAAAATAAAGTAGCTCTACTTGTTCAAGATTTCCTTGTTTGGGGACTCTAGCATGTATAGGGACATTCAGCATATTTTATCTTAAACTGATTATTTATCTTTTCTTGTCTGGTGACTTGATTCGCAATTTTGATTATTTCAGGGGCTTACTCACAAAGCTCGCAACAGTGGAGTTGATAGGGCTCACCCATCAACAAAAGCTGGCATTTTGGATAAACATATACAATGCATGCATGATGAATGTAAGATAATCATCAATGTCACATCTAACTTTTTTTGAACTTCTGAATGATTTAGGAACTATAGTATGAAAATAATTCATGAAATTTCTTAGAGTTTACTTTGGATCATTAAATTATAAGCTTTATCTTTATTCAATAGTTGTAATCCTTAAAATGCCTTGACATTAGAATAAATTCTGGCTTTATGGACTAAAATGGAAATACCAGAAACTTGAAGCACTGTTTATGTTATTATACTATGGTCATGTATTTAATCCTTTACTTGTCGGCATTGTTTAGTTGTCAAGACGTTACTTAAATTTACTCATATGTAATCAAATATTGATTTACTGTTCATGCTTTTGCAATAACAAATCATGTTGTCTCCATGTGAGCAAGAAAAATAATATACTACAACTCATTTTACCTTTTTCGTTCTGTTTCTCTACCTCTCAGTTTCTTCTTCTTTTTTTCTATAATAGGATATTAGGATTCATTGTTTCTTTCTCTTTGACTAATTTCTGCTATTGACTATTGTGCATGTATGCACGGCTGTACTCTACTAATGAAAAGAATATATGCTTGGCTTGGCCTAACCGCCAGTGCTTAACATTTTTTAATTTATTAAATTTTTTAATGTCATTCAATGCATTTCAGGGTTTTCTTGAACAAGGAGTACCTACTAGCCCTCAGATGCTTGTTGCTCTGATGCCAAAGGTATAATTAATTGTCTATTGTTTTCTCTATTAATTTCACTTCTTTTGCAGAAAATTTCATCTCTGATCCCTTCCAAAAGAGTTAACTCTCAACATCCCTAGTTGCAATTATTTTATATCCTTTCATACTTGTATTTATGGTCGATCTGTACCTATTTAAGTACTTAATTATTTATTTTTGGGATATTAATTGCACTCCTAATAGTTGCATTTTTTTTAATGTATAGGCAACAATAAATGTGGGTGGCCAGTTGCTGAATGCCATGACTATCGAACATTTTATTCTTCGGCTACCTTACAATATAAAATATGTATGATACTCGATCCTTTTCGCCATTGCTTTCCAGAAGTTTGGAATAACTTATATAATGTTGAATTTAGCAGCTTAAAATCTTATTTAAAAATAAATCACAGGCATATAAAAAAGGAACGAAAGATGACATGACGATGAGAGGCATTTTCGGGCTCGATTGGCCTGAGCCATTGGTTACATTTGCTCTTTCATGTGGAAGCTGGTCTTCACCAGCAGTAAGTATTCATTTTATGACAGAAAAATATATCCATAGTAGAATTTATCTCAATTATTTATGTATTCATGTCCTTTAGTTGCAATTATTTATCTATTTAAGATATTCACATGATGGATAATTCAAAGGTTGTGCTCGCTCTTTCCTGTTGTATGAAATGGTACCATGGAAGTAGCAAGTCATTTTCATAGAGCTGTATAACTAATCAAGTTTGTCACTGTTACCATCTACCATTACTGGGAACTACTGGATTTTGTTGAAGACAGCTTAGTTTTGTATTATATAGTTCCATTAATTGTCTTGAACTATTGGACCCATTGTAAGTATTTGTTTTGGCCAAGAAATGTTAGTTGTGGTCCTTTATTCTAGCAAAATTAATATTGTCATGTATCTATAATTCTCCACAAAGTTACATGATATGAAAAATAAGCCTACAAAAATCAGACAAGGTCGTGTTCACATGTAAATAATTAGAACATTTCAGATGCATATAGATTATTGATTATGACAAATATTTTTGTTATGTGTTAATTCCTGATAACTTGCAAGCAAACAAAAGGTTTCTTCATAACATAATACCAAAACATTCAATTCAGATCTGACACTTCTCTTCTCTGTTTTCCCCTTTCAAGGTGAGAGTGTACACACCATCTCATGTGGAACAACAGCTGGAGACAGCTAAGAAAGACTTCTTGCAAGCTTCGATTGGCATCTCCAATCCAAGCAAACTTGCAATCCCCAAATTGCTTCACTGGTATATGCTGGATTTTGCAAAGGACATGGACTCGCTCATGGATTGGATTTGCATGCAATTTCCCGACCACCTCACGAGCAACGCCGTTAGATGCCTAGAGATCAGTAAAAATGGCACCTCCACCGTGCAAGTTTTGCCGTACGAATTCAGATTCAGGTATCTCTTGGCCATGTGAAAAAGGATGACATTTTCAAAACAAGTGAGTTGCATAAAGTTTTGTTCATAGAATTGGCTTGGTGAAATTTTAGATTTTGTACGGAGGTGGTTTTTGTAAAGAGTATATATAGGTATGCTTATGTTGCCTTTTTTTTTTTTCTTCTGAAGGGGTTTCTTTTTTTTTTTTTAAAAAATAATTTGTTAGTAATGAAAATAACCAAGGGAAAGAAACCAGAGTTGGGCATGACGTGTTTATTGGTGGCTAGTAGCAAAAATATTGCAGGAGTTCCTAATTAGGAGTGATTGTATCAACGTATCACTAATATAGTTATTGTGTTTTTTGTACTAGAATGCTAATGGACCATATAAATCTAATTGTGTTATGATTAATTCCGTATTTTGGTCCACAGAATGTAATATATCAAATAATAAAATAGTTGACAGTTTGTACTTTGGGAAACTATTCATATAAATATCAGTGTCATTTATTAAATTCAAATAGCCCTTCAGGAGGTGACAGGAAATTTCCTTTAATAGGCAATATTAAAGCTCTTTGAATTAATCTGCTAACCTTTCGTACTGCAAATACAAGTTCACAAACTCAAGCAAATTAAATAAATTAATGATTTTCACATATGTGCCAACTTAGTATGGGATCAAAATCTGCTGTTATTTTTGGAGAATAAGAGTGTTTTATTATTCTATCTAAAAAAATTCTAAAAATTCTAAAAAATAACAGATATATTTTTTACCTGTCGATTGATAGTTTGTCAAATTTCATGCAATTTAATTAACGTTTGATAGTCCATCAAATACCGTTAATTTGAAACCTTTATAAATATTAGTGAAAGACCGTTAAATTTGTTAATCTTTGATGGACTATTAAAATATTAATGAAATTGCATGAAATTTCATAACCTATCAATCTACAAGTAAAAAAATATATCTATAATTTTTTCTATTTTAAGATTTTTTTTTCAATTTTTTGAATAAAATAATAAGATCCTCTTATTCTTCAAGAATAATAACAGATTTTGATCCTTAGTGTGATCTATCAAAGTCTTGTAAATTTTTCGTGGCTAATTTCAGTTCATAACTTATTTCTTACTAATCACATTTTGAGTGTGCAGCTTAAACAACACAAGTTTCCATCTTATACTTATTAATTTTAATAAAAAATCAGAATATATTTAAATTCAGAATGAAATACATCTCGAGCAGTGACAATGAAGAACAAATTCAATTATTCCTTTCACCTCACTAAATGCTCGCATGCTATGATCCAATTACTGCATTTGCTAAATTGGGCCCTATAATGCTGACTGCTTTTTTTTTTCTCTGATTCAACAGTACTTCAGATAAAACAAAATCAGGAAGCTATATATATGTTTATACCTCTGTTGTACATGGGCATGGTACCTAATCAACATTTGATAGGCTCTCTGGGAAATAAAAGGTCTGAAATTTAATGCCTCTATTTTTAATAATTTAGGATCTTTAGTATGCTCCCCATGCAAAGAAACGAGTACATTTAACATATAGATCTGAATCATTTATAATACCAGTTGATGGGAGCATTAATGCAATTTTCTCTCTCTTTATGAATTTGTTGAGTCCTTGCAAAGTACATTGATAAGGCATGGCATCCTAGACAAAATCTCTCCTTGAAAATTTTCAATGTTGCATTGAAAAGGAATGGCAATTATCATTTTTAAGGAGGAGATATGTTACATATTTTATTTTGAAATGTGATGTTGACGGAATAGCATTTTTAATTGTATTTCCAGTGGCACTTCGGTCAAAACGCTATCAGTCCAAATTTTAATTTAAATAGCTCAATAAAATCTTTATATCATAATCTTATAGAATACTAATTTTTATTGTGTTTAAAATTAATTTACTATGCTTAATGATTTTATAAATTTTGAACTGGTAGTGTTTCAGCTGAATTACTACTGGAAGCACAATGGACAAACTCATCTCTCTCTCTATATATAAAGTTAGAGTGCTCCTAGGAGCACGGAACCCATCCGTGATTCTAGGTCAAAAAATATATCAAATGATCTCAAATTTTGATTTATCATTCTCATTAAATTTTTCGTATTGAAATCTTATGGGGTACACAAATTTGGGGCGTTTCGAGTTTTCTAATCCACTCTTTTTCAATTTTTGAAAATAATATACAAACATTGAATATTTTATTATTATTTTTAGAATTGATTTTGAAAAATTGAAAAGAATGACTTAGAAAACTCGAAACACTCCAAATTTTTGCACCCCATATGATTTTAATATTGATCATTTATACTTTGAGAATGAAGAAACAATCCATAACACAAGAGTCATCCGTACTATGCATAATACCAGAGCCAAACTCTCTCTCTATATATATTGGTTAATTGGTTTGTTGTGGTTTTTCTAATAAAGTTAATACGAGTTAAAAATTGTTTCGGAGCTTCATAAATTTAGTTTAAAAAGTCAATAGAAGAATTTTTGTTTGTCTCATGATAGATATAAAAAGATGAACTCAATTTTTTGATCAAATATGCTTCATACGCAAAAGTACCTGCTTTCAAATAAAATAAGATAATTTTATAAAAGGAAATTAAAAGAATTTTATAAATGAACACACACTAAATTAAGTTATTCATTTTCAATCTTTAAATCGTCTATATATCAATAAAAAAAATCAATTAAAGCTAGATTCGTAATATGTGTAAATGCGATTGAATTCGTGATCTAAAGGGGAACTCATGAACAAAGTGACGTGACGGCCTGACGGTCCAAACAAATCAGCAAGCAATTAATATCAAACGCCCCATGTGAACAATGTTTGTACCTTCAAAATAATTTACCTGATTGTACATTTTCCTAATTTTGATCAACTGTAATTGTACATTAATTAGTCATTTATAGTCACTGACTGAACATTTTCTTATATATATATATATATATATATATATATATATATATATATATATATATATATATATATGAGTGGAGATAGCGTGAGCTTAAGCTCACGGAGGCCTTCCGTGAGCTTAACTCAAAAAACATATTAAATCATCTCGAAATTTTAATTTATCATTCTCATTAAATTCTTTATATGAAAATCTCATGGGATGCAAAAATTTGGAGCGTTTTGAGCTTTTTAAGTCATCGTTTTTAATTTTTGAAAATCAGCTCTAAAAATAATAATAATATATTCAATACTTGAACATCATTTTCAAAAATAAAAAACGGTGACTTAAAAAGCTCAAAACGCTCCAAATTTTTGCATCCCATGAGATTTTCATATAAAGAATTTAATGAGAATGATAAATTAAAATTTCGAGATGATTTAATATGTTTTTTGAGTTAAGTTTCACGGAAGCCTCCAGTGACTTAAGCTCACGCTATCTCCACTCTATATATATATATATATATATATATATATATACACACCCTTTTGGTCATACAATGACTCATGCAAACAGTAATTTTTTGAATTGTCAGAATGAAATTTGGCGATATTTATAAGCTCATTTAAGAACCGGTTGTTGGAGCAAAACTGCAAAAAAAGGACATGAAACTTTCTGACACGATAGAATTATGAATGAATGGTCCCTTACATATCATTTGCATAGAGCGGCTATTCATATTTCATATACAACAAACTGTATAGTCTTTGTAACGTACTTTGCCTGAGCTGGGGATGGAGATATATTGAATTTAGTTCCCGTTGAATATAAGGGCTAGGCTATATCACATGCCAGAATTTAGTTCCATTGAAAATGGCAGTATATCGGCCTGAAAATGGATCTGGTCGGATTTTATCGCACTACTAGGATCCAAATGTTAATTTATAAGTTTATAAGGACTTCACAGAAGCTCTGCATGTAAAGCTGTACGTATTTTATTAGCACTAGCTATATACCTGCCACGCAGACTCTTTTATTTAAACATTAAAATATTATAAGATAAAAAAAATTACATTTATAAATTATAAATTCACCAGATTATAGAGAAAACCTATAATAAAGATTATATTTAATCTTGGATGAGATTTTTGCACAATATGAGTTAATGATTCATGATTTTTATGGCAAGAAAAATAAATTATTCTAACATATATTATCACCATTAATTTCTTACCAAATATGCACAAGGTTGCTAAATAAAAATAATAATATTATGGAAATAATAGTATATAAGGGAAAGAAATGGCGAGAGAGGGGATTAATGGACGCGATCACATACGTTTGATCATTCAAAAATATATATTATTCATCTAATTGAGGGATAAAATGGGTATAATAAAAAATTACCATGACAAAAAATGGACCCTCCAATTCTTAAATGCTTTATATAATAGTATAAATATAGATTTGAAGATTCAAATACAAATTTGTATCCATTATTTATCGTATTTTGAACGGAATTCAAATAATATTCCAAAATAACAAAAAAATTAATTAGGCAAATGATATATACTCCTATAAATGACTATGTAATAAAACAAAGGATTATATGTCATTTATGTTGATTTTGTCGATGCATTTTGTCAAGTGCATGTTAATTTACAGCTAGAAATAATATTTCCATCCACATTAATTCCCATTTTTTCAAGTGCATTTCTAAACATCATATTCCATGTATATTTTCTTGAAAGATTGTTTTGAACAAATTCATTAGAAGTTATCTAGAAACATTTTTAGTATCATAAATTCGTAATGAAAGCTTAATAATACTTCAAACACCACAATTGAAAAATAGAGCTTTTTTTAGGATTTATAAGAAAAACTTGTCCGATGCCTCTAGGGCCTAGGGGACCAGTATAATTTACTTCCTTTCTCAAAAAGAAAAAAAATTCCTAGCATTTGTCGTCTACCCGACTTTGTTTCAGGCCTTCAATGTGGTCGTAGCTTCTTTTCTTTTTGTCTATTTTTTAGGATAATTATTACCATCCCATTAATCTATCTCTATTTTCTGTCCCGACTAGTTACCTTGTTTAGTTAGTATAATATTTTTTATTTTCATTTTTAGAAAAATGAACTCGATACTTTGTCAAGAGACACCCATTCGTTCAAAAATTTCTCATTATTTCAAATAACTTATTTTCTTCTCTCTAAATCATTAAGTCTGCATAATATCTATCTTATCAACCGCTCATTGATACTGAATCTAATTATACATATTTATACTGATAACATAAACAAGAGAAAGATAGGTTGTGTATTCAAAATAGTAAATTGTATTCAGTTCATTACTTGTGATGTGTACAACACTGTGTTTATATACAAAGTAGACTAGCTAATATATTCAGCAACTAACTCGTAACTGACTAGCCATCATTGTCTCAATTTTCGTCACCACTAGATGAATCCAGTGTTGCTTGTGATACTTCACTTATACGCCCCCGCAAACTCAGCGGTATGGCACATACCGTGAGTTTGGATCGTAAAAGTTGAAAGCGTGTCTTGGCCAAACTTTTGGTGAAGAAATCATCAAGTTGACCAGCATAACAAATAAAACGAACTGAAAGTTTCTTTGCAGCAAGTTGCTCACGAACAAAATGAAAGTCGAGCTCGATATGTTTAGTTCTGGCATGGAAGACAGGATTAACAACAAGAAACATCGCACCAAGATTGTCACACCATAACGTAGGAGGAGAAGATAAACAATGACCCAACTCATGAAGTAAGGACGTAAGCCACATAACCTCAGTAGTTGTAACAGCCATGCTCTTATATTTGGCTTCTGTCGATGACCGTGAGACAGTGCCTTATAATTTTGAGGACCAGGAGACAAGGTTAGGTCCAAGAAAGATTGCATAGCCTATCGTGGAGCGTCGATCATCAGAGCAGCCGGGCCAGTCGGCATCGCAATATGCATGAAGATGCAGATCGGTACCATCCTGAATAGTAAGACCCATGTTGAGAGTACCTTGTACATAACGTAAGATATATTTTAAGGCTTGCCAATGCACATCAGTCAGAACAACAAAGAATTGAGATGCTTTATTCACGAAATAACTCAAGTCTGGTCGAGTAACTGTAGCATATTGAAGAGCCCCAACGATTTGACGATATTGAGTTGGATCTTGCAAAGGAGTGCCGGCAAACTTGGAGAATTGAACACCAGCCTGAAGAGGAGTGACACACAAATTTGCACCGGCTATATTAGCTTTATCTAGAGTCGACTAAAGATATCCGGACTGAGATAAATGAAGACCAGAAGAATGAGACTGAACTTCAATACCAAGAAAGAAATTTAAAAAGCCCAAATCTTTAATAGAAAAAGTATTATGAAGAGCATTAGATAGAAGAAACGCTTTTAAACGATGAAACCAAGCTCGAGGAGCTTGTTTAAACCCATAAAGTACTTTCTTAAGCAAACACATGATTAGGCTTGTGAGAATTAACAAACCCTGGAGACTTGCATATATACGGTTTCAGTTAAATCACAATGTAAAAATACATTATCCAATCGAGTTGAGACAATTGCCAACCCTGAGAGATAGCAATGGTAAGAACTGCCCTAATAGTAGTAGGCTTTATAACAGGACTGAAGGTATCAGTATAATCAACACCTTCTTCCTGATTGTAGCCCTTAGCCACTACACGAGCTTTATACCGTTCAATTGAACCATTAGATTTTCATTTCAAACGAAAAAACTATTTACAACCAATAATATGGGCATTAGACGGAGGAACAATAAGGTCCCAAGTTGAATTTTTGGCTAATGCACTTAGCTCAGTTGCCATAGCCATGCGCCAGGCCGGTGATTTTGCAGCCTGTGTATTACAGGTGGGCTCTGAAAGATGTGATTCAGAAGAAGAAGAATTTGTAATAGTATACATTTCATGATCAGTATACCGTTTTGGCCTAAGAGTATTAGACTTCTTTCTAGTAATCATTGGATGAATAGATGTGGAAGGGGGGGGGGAGAAGGTGTAGGAAGGACAAAAGAAGTTACAGAAGATAGAGGTAAGACAGTTAGAGTAGTAGTAGTGGAAGAAGGAGGTGAATGATCAGAAGCCGCAGAAGACAGAAGAGCAGAAGGAAAAACATGCTCATTGAAGGTGACATGCCTGGAAATGTACAAACGCCCACTGGAGATATGAAAGCACTTATAACCTTTATGATGAGTGCAATAGCCAAGAAAAACACAAGCTTTTGACCTATTTTCTAACTTGTGAGAGTTGTATGGCCTAAGCAAGGGATAACACTCACAACCAAGTATTCTGAAAAATGTATAATCAGGCTGTTGATGAAATAATAATTCAAATGGTGACTTGTGACCGACAACAGATGAGGGTAAGCGATTAATTACTAAAACAACACTGTTGAAGATATCAGTCCAATATTGCAACGGAATAGAGACTTGAGACATTGAAGCTAATCCAAGTTCAACAATGTGCCGGTGTTTTCTTTCAGCCAACCCATTCTGTTCAGGAGTATAGGGGCAAGAAAATTGAAAACAAATAGCTGGATATTGAGTAACTAAAGGTTTAAATTCAATACCATTATCACATTGCACAATTTTAATAGAAGCAGATAACAAATTCTCAACTTGAGCTTTGAACGTAGTAAAAATATGAATTACATCAGATTTTGAAGCACAACTATAAAACCAACTAAATCACCTATATTCATCTGTAAAATGCACATAAAACCTATGACCATTGTGAGATGGTACCGGTGAAGGCCCCCAAAGATCAGTATGAATTACATGAAGGGGGACAGAAGCATGAGAAATAGAAGGGTAAAATGGTAATTTGTGCGCCTTGGCCTTGGAACAATGAGAACAAAAGGAACTAGTAATTGGAGACATAGAAATATCAGTAGAATTTCTAATGGTAGAAACAATTGAAGAAGAACAATGCATAAGACGACTGTGCCAATCATTTGCTGACAGAAGAGATGTGTGCAGAGCCTGAAGAGAGAAAAGAGATGAAGAATGAGCAGAATCTAAAACATATAACCCATTACAGAGAGTGCCACTGAGAATAATCCTCTTGATTTGCTTGTCCTTAATAAAATAAGAATTAGATATAAATTCAACCAAAATATCATTATCTTTTGTTAATTGAGAAATACTAAGTAATTTCTTAGTAATCGCAGGAACACACACAACATTAGTCAAAAGAAGTGATTTACCAGCAGTAGTTGAAAGAAGGGTAGAACTAATATGAGAAATTTACAAACCTGTACCGTTACCCATGTGCACCGTGTCGGTACCGGAATAAGGCTGAGAGGATGATAAGCTGGATATAGTGGGAGTAACATGAGTTGTCGCTCCAGAGTCAAGAAACCAAGATTCATATGGAGCTGGAGGTAGTTCAGCAATTAAGGCCTGATGTTGAGTAGCAGAATCACCAGAATATCATAGATCAAACCTATGATAGCAGTGATTTGCCAGATGACCCCATTTATGACATATTTGGCACTGAGGCTTGTCAGAAGAAAAAGAAAGGCCACGACCACGTCCACGATGAGAATGACCTCGATTGGAGTTGTAACTAGAGCGACCACGATTGATATGAAAATTTGAACTCCTTGAAAGAGATGTATTGTAATTGGCACCATCATAGAATGCAAAGGAATCTGATCTAGACTAAGAAGAAGGATTAGGAATGAATGGTGATGTTGATGTATCAGGCTTTGGAGTAGTAAGAAGAGCAGATTGAGATGGAAGGGATCGAATATTTGCAAGAAGACGTGCTTCATGAGCCAAAAGAAGACTCTAAAGCTCCGACATTGTAAGGGGCTGATGTCTCAATGATATAGCAGTAACAAAGGTTTCAAAGTCTGAACTTAGGCCTTGTAATGTATATAGCACAAGATCTTGATCACTGATGTCAGATCCAACACTTCTAAGTCGATCAGCAAGATATTACATATGTTGCAGAAACTGAGAACACGATAAACTGCCTTTCTTGGATGTTTGCAACAACAATTTTAATTCAAGCATTTTTGCAAAGAGAGAGAGAGAGATATGTGAGATTTTTGTAATTCTTGTCACAGCTTGTGAGAGGTATCACAATTTAATACTTGTGCAAGAATTGGAGAAGAAATAGAGGTAAAGAGCCATGCCAAAATTAATTGACCTTGTTGATACCAGTGTTCAAATGCTGGATTGGGAGAAACAATACCATCAGACGATGAAATTGTAGCAGATGGTGGAATAGCTCAACCATCGATGAAAGAAGTCAGTCCATGGCCACGAAGAACATGAAGCACTTGAGATTTCCAAACAAGATAATGCTCGGTACCTATAATAGTACTAAGCTGATGTGTGAATTGAGTTGGAGCTGAAGAAGAACGAGGATTAGTCACCATTTGTTGAATATTTCTTGGATTTTGAATTCGTATTTAATGGAGCTAAGGCGTGTGCCTTTGTTTAATGCTCTGATACCATATAATGATAACATAAACAAGAGAAAGATAGACTGTGTATTCAAAATAGTAAATTGTATTCAGTTCATTACTTGTGATTGTACAACACTGTGTTTATATACAAAGCAGACTAGCTAATACATTCAACAACTAACTCCTAACTGACTAGCCATCATTGTCTCAATTTTCATCACCACTAGATGAATCCAGTGTTGCTTGTGATACTTCACTTATAATATTGGATATCATTCTCCATTTGTCTCTTCTTCATTTTTCAAACATAATGAAGTCGAAAAAAATTTTCTCACTTTTTTTTCACATATTTGCTCAAAATTAATGTTCTTTAATTGCCATAATATTTTATCTTTGTGTTTTATTTTGACTTCTATGACTATACTTTTATCTTTTCATTTTGGGAGTAAAAAAATCAAGAAGCTATTATAGGCAAAGAAACAACAACAGATGAAAGAAAGACGGAGAGAAAGATATATCAACAAATAAAAGAGAGCAAACTTAAATATATCATAGATCTGTACCAATAAAATTATTTATTAATAATTTATAAATATACTTACTGATTATGTAACATTTTATGTTGTAGTTGTAAAAATAAAAATTGCAAGATATGTGCTCGTTAATATAGAATTGATGAGATTAAACATTTTGATTTTATATATGATTTTCAATTACTTCAGTTTTTGTTTATAACACGATGCACTGATATTTGTTCTTTTTTTCTATTATTTTAATAATATTTTAAAAGTAATTTATTTGTGTTCATGGTAACTCAAAGAAAATTATTTTATAATTTTTTTTTTCAATTTATTATCTTTATTGTATAATTGTTGTTTTGTATTTTTTTATTTATTACTTCACAGACTACCATTTTTATGACCCAATATTTCTAAGATATAAATAATTAATATAATTATTATCAAAATTAAATAGTATCGAAATAAAAAACAAGTCGTGATTTTATTATATCGACATATGAATAGTTCATTTGTAAATATAAATAATGTACATAATTGATATAAATAGTACATGAGTAAAGATGTAGGTTATAAGACTTGTATTGGCATACGATGATTGTCATATTATATTCATATGGCTAATGTAAATAGTTAAGTTATGAATATTATCAACGTACATAATTGATATAGAAAGGATAAGAGCAAAAGAGCATATATTGAGATTTGTATTGGTAGATGACAATTATCATATTGTATTTAAATGGCTAATATAAATAATTAATTTATAAAATATAAATAACCCATAAAATTGATATAAATAACATCAAAGTGAAGGGAGCAGATTGTGAGGTGTGTAATTGTCTATTGTATTGACAAACGATACTTATTATATAGTGTTTATATTGTTAATATAAATAGTTAATTTGTCAAATGTAAATAATATACATAATTGATATAAATAATATCAAAACGAAATAATATGATGTTGTTAAAGTTAAATTAAAAAACTATCAGCCCCTTTGATATAAATAAAATTGCCAATAACTCTAGATAGCAATATAGACTTTGATTAATATTTATTGTTATCACCGAGACAATTTAGTATAAATAACAATAATGTTTAGTAAAAATAGTGAAGAAAGCAAGGAGCAATTATTGAATGAGGCACCGCCTCCAATAACAAAAGTCCTTGGCTTGTAACTTTTCGCTGAAATACTAATTTAATATTTGGGCAGACAAAGTAAATTATAGTCAAACTTTGGCGATTTCGGATGGGGACAAACCACTGGGACTATTATCAGCCTCCTATTTTTTTAATCTTTTGCATGGCAAGTTGGCAAAAGAGTTATTTTGCCCACAAGTTACCGTAAAATTTATAATTTACAGTACTCAATTTTAAAAGAATCTCGTGATCTTTATTATTAATATCTTTATCATCATTACTGATTTTTTATATTTAAGATCTCTAGATCTTTGAGTTAGATTTCATTTCTAGTCTACTCCTATTTATTTAAAATTAAAAACTTTATTATTATAGTTATCATTTCCCTCTGTATTCACTATTCAATATATAATTTACAGTACTATAAAAAATTCAACAAAAAAAAATTGTCCGTAAAGAAATATAGTGATAAGGGAACTTGATTTTTTTACTAAAGGGGAAGGGACCTTAATTGAGCCCAACTCTGAAGGGATCATGATATTTCAGAACCTTGGAAACTATACCTAAATTGACCTAGTAATAGATTGATTGATAATTTCATCACACTAGGCCCATTACAATTATTAATCTATTTTGGGTTGTTGAACTGGGCTTATCAACAAAATCCACATAGTGGATCTCCCAGTGTAGGCTGGAACGATTTCGTATATGCATGAGAGACGTGAATGTCACATTCATTTATTTGTTTTAACGATGAAAATGCTAAACCACGTCAGACTTTTTAGTTTTTCTTGCTAATTATCATCAGAAGATTCCTTTAGATTTTAAAGAACTCAAGATTATTTCATTTTTTTCGCAACAAATATCTGTATGGTTCACTGTTTTTATTCGTACAACATCTTTTTTTGACCAAGAATTTGTATGTTTGACGTAATTTTCCATAAATTTATTGGATAATAAAAACCATTACTTTAAATTAGAAAGATTAAAATATTATACACTTCCCACATTCATCCTCAACTAGAAGTAAATGGAGGGAGGAAAAAAACAATACTTATTTGAGACATAATTTAAAGAAGTGGAGAAAAAGAGAACTCCTCTAACCCATATCCCACAACAGACTATTTTTATCCCGTCTAAATTTGAAAATGGCAGAAAAGAAAATTTTAACTTGTAAGCTAAAGTAAATTCTGATCCATATGGAGATATAATATGATGAGATCGTAATTTCTATCCGTGCTATTAATATTAGTTAATATTAAGCAATTAATATTAATTTCTATAGCTAGTATATATTGACTCAGTACACATCATGATACAATTTTATAATTTGATTGCTATGAATGATTTCCAAAGTGATATGAAATTCATATATATAAAGAACATGGATGAAGCCTGCAGCATATCCGAAGTATTCCATTATATTTCGTACAAAATATCATATAGATGCGCAAGGAGTATTTTTTTTTCTTGGCACATTTGTTCATTTCGATTCACAATGTATAGTTTGAGTAGTCAAATATTCCACAAATTATACAATTAGGTTTGTCACCATATTGTCAACTCTTGTCATTTTTCATCATAGAAATTATACATTACTACTTGTAGTATATTTTTTATACCACTACAAAAATAAAACACTATTATATATAGAAGATATTTTATAAAATCAATGCATCGAAAGAATAATGTAATAGTAAAAGCTTGAGGAGTTGATATCTAGTATATTAATCATGACATCAATCCTTAAACTGAAGCAAACATGGAATTTACAAAGATTAAAAAATATTAAACACAATGATAGAATTTAAATACACTCACAATCATACCACTAGTCTGATAATTTTCATTGTACAAGGTCGTCCAACAAAACTAATTAGTAGTTCTTATCAAATCTCTGTGTTAACCTAATATTAAAATTATAGTGAATAAAAATAGATTTTATGTACTTTTTAGTGAATAAAAATAAAAATTAGTAAACCTCCCTATCTTTATTAAAAACAATAATAAATAAAATAAAATAAAAAATAAGCTTCTACCAAAAACATTAAAAATAAAATAGGACATTTAATTTAAATAAAAAGAATAAGAAAACAAAATTCTTCAAAAAAAATATAAAATATAAAATATATTTCAAAATATAATAAAAATAAAAATAAGTTTCATTCATCAAAGTCAAAATTAAAATTTATTTCATATTATTATTAAAAATATTAAAATCAATTCCTCTAGTATAAGGTTAAGATTTTATTTCCTTTCACATTGTTTTTCATAAAATAAAATAAAAAAATACTTATATTTTATAAATAAATGCTTTGATAAAAATCATAAATGTATATATTTGACAATATACACAAGTAAAAGTATTTTTATAATAAATCTAAAAAAATAAATCAAACAAATTAATAATTATAAGATTTTTCTTTGAAAACAATCATTCCAAAATAAAAAAAAAAATATGATACTAAGCTCTAAAAATCAAATAAAATAAAACAAAGTGTTTAAAGAAGAAAAAAATAATCCTTACTAAAATAAAATAAATTTCATACTTTCATAAAATAAACAAGAAATAGAAGACAAAAATAAAATACATATATCTTTACCTATTAAATAAAAATTGCAAACTCTACTATGAAATAAATCCAAAGAAATAAAAGCAAAAAAAATATAAAAAGTAAAATCTAAACAAAATTTCACTTATCAAATAAATTCTTTCAAATAAATAAAAATAACATAAACAAAGTTAAAGAAAGAAAATTTGAAATAAAAAAACTTTACCCCTCTTATCAAGTAAATTCATTTTCAAAACTAAACTCAAAATCAACTTAGATCAAATTTAACCCAAACCAGATTGAAACACACACTTAAATCAAATTCAAAATCAGTCCAAAATTCATTCTCGATTTTGATAGTTGAGTTAATACAGAGTCTAAACTCCATATCTCATATCTTGAAGTTCATTCAAGATCTCCACACGGATCATTGAGATCCTGAATTCCTAGGTTCGTGTATTAGCTTATCATTTTGAATTCATAATCTAAAAGATTGATAAGGTGATTAAGCAAATCAAATTTTCTATCTTCTGATGTACCAATCTCAATGTTAAGTTGGCATAACACTTTAATCTTAATTTTGTGTTCACATTCATAATCTAGAAGATCAGTTAAGACAAAATAATAGTTTTATGTCTTCTGATAAGAATCTAGTAGGTTCAACCAAGCCTTGTTCTGAGCGAGATAGAGTACTTGCGTTCACATCTTATATTTGAATTCCTAAGTTACTGAGTCGGCGAAACGCTTCGGACTCATAATCTAGAAAATCAGTTAACATGTCGGAATAATATTTGGTCTTATGATAAGTCCCTTGTAGGTACGACTTAGTCTTAATCAGTTAAGATAACGGTATAGTATTCAGTCTTTTGATTGTAACCTAGTAGGTTCAACCAGATAAAAATAACACTCAATTACCTTTGGAAAGATCCTCCTCTCCCCTTCTCCCTATTTTCGTTCGACCAATTATTAATTGCTTAACTATTATATTTGTCTCTCTTTTTCAAGATCTGGAGGTTCCTCGATGTTCGTAGCTCAGGGTAATTAATAATTGAAGCTTGCGCTCATTAGAATGTAAAAGACCTCACAATATCTTAAAAACCTCTAGATATGAAATTTATATTCATATAATTATCTCAAAATGCACACATAGAGGGATCTTTGTGTTCATCTTCTGTAATTCATTGCTAATTTTCTTTTCATACGATGAAAGATGCGAAAAAGAGTCACACAATAGTACATTAATATCATAACTTCAATCGTTAAACAGAAGCAAACATGAAATTACAAAGATTAAAAAAATATACACAATGATAGAATTAAAATACACTTATTATCATATCTCTAGTTTGATAATTTTCATTATGCAAGGTCGTCCTACAAAATTAATTAGCAATTCGTATCAAATCTTTGTAGTTTGGTTAATGAAGTGAAGATTCACTTCTTAGAGGGACCACTGCCACACCCATGCAAGCAATTACATCCATTAACCAATCTTTGTAGTTTGGTTAGGTTCATTTCTAGCAGTTTGTTGAGATATGAACTCCACCTCTCTTTTCATTAAGTTATTAATATTAGCTACCATGATCCAACGTTTGGAGTATCTATAGCGTTAACCAAATATTCATAAAAATCATGATATAGTTTTAAATTTTGATTGCCACAAAATATTTTTAAAGTGATATGAAACAAATATATATAAAATACACAAATGAAGCATGTAACATATCGAAGCATTCCATTATATTTCATAGATAATGTCATATAGATGAGCAAAAAGACAATTTTTTGTTATATTTGATCATTTCGATCAGAACACTATAGTTTGCGTAGTCAAACATTCCATAAACAATACACTTAGATTTGTCATTATGTTATCAACTATTTCTATTTTTCATCATAGATATTATATATTCATACTTGTAGTATATTTGAATATAGCTACAAAATATGCTACTAGTATATATACAAGATATTTCGTAAAATACAAACATAAAAAAATAATGTTAAATGCATGAGGAGTTGATATCTTGTACATTAATATCATGAATTCAGTCGTTAAACTGAAGCAAATATAAAATTACAAAGATTAAAAATATTAAACACAATGAGAGAATTAAAAGACATGCATAATCATATCACTAGTTCGATAATTTCCGTTGTACAAGGCCGTCCAACAAAATTAATTAGCAAATCTTTGTATTTCGGTTAATGAAGTGAAGATTCACTTCCTGGAGGGGCCACTGCCACACCCATGCAAGCAATTACATCCATTAGCCGCACATTGTCCATTAGATGATGGACCAAAATCTCTCTCACATGCTTCTTGGCACTGCCAGGATACACAAGGTATGATATCATCTTCATGCCAGATGCAACTGTTGCCTTTCGGCCTCGACACAAAATGTAGTTCCGAACGTGCATTTATCGGTCCTAAAATTCATTCATATCATAAAAAAAATCATGTATTTATCATTAAATAAGTATGATAAATATGAGCGGGTTACAACTAAAAATATGACTAATAAAGGAAAAATCATTTACAATATGAAGAGTTATGAAGTAATAAGATGTCTGTGTCAAACTTAAAATGATCTTATAGTTTTGACTCATGTGGAGAAAAATAAAATTATGATGTTGTTGCTGAGTTAAGCAAAATTAGGACATGTCAGAAAACTTACTAGAAGAAAGCATAATAAGGATGACTACGAGGGACATTACAAAAGCTTGCTTCATCTCTCTATTATTTTCTAAATGAATTTCTTCGCTCGCAATCAAGTCAAAAGTGATGAGTTAATGATTTGTGATATTGTAGCTCACAAGGAGCTCCAATTTATAGTGGTTCATGGGAAGTTAATTTTCTAATTAAAGATTGTTTATTTTATCCTCATCGTTTAAGATGACAATTGTTAGGTACTTGCCTTCTCAATTCTCAAAAGAGATCACAATAGATGACTAATTCATTTGCCACTTTTAGAAAATAAGTAGTATATTAAGAATAGTTTGTAGAAAAAAATAGTTGATTGATAAATACATTGTAGTTGATTGATCAATACAGTTAAAAACACGTTTTATGTCACTACTTGTAAAATGTTCGTGTACATTCTTAAAATTTCAAGTAATCATATACTTTTATTTAATATATATATAGAATTAGGCTATGGTGATTTGCAAAGCACAAGAGTATTGTGTGCTTTGCGCTATATTATTAATTTTAAGTCAGAGATGATCGATCCAAACCGCTCAATATAATATCCATATCAAAATATATTAGTAAAACAAATTATATATTTTTTAGAATTTATTTGCTATTTTTTTGGATAGGGGAAAAACAATCATTTTTGGATGAACCTAGAATTCTCAGATCAAGTCATTTTTCTCTTCATCAGAAAAAATAGCAAAAAATTCTAAAAAATATAAAATTTGGTTTACTAATAGATTTTTATATGAAGATTATATTGAACGGTTCAGATCGATTATTTCTGACTTAAAATTAAAAATAGAACATAAATCACACAACGCCTCTGTGCTTTACAAAGCACCATAGTCGAACTCTCTCTCTCTCTCTCTCTCTATATATATATATAGAGTCTCTCTCTACCGTGAGCTTAAGCTCACGGAAGACCTCCATGAGCTTATCTCAAAAAATATATCAAATGATCTCCAAATTTTGATTTTTCAATCTCATTAAATTTTTCATATTGAAATCTTGTGGGGTACACAAATTTGGAATGTTTTGAATTTTCTACGTCGCTCTTTTCAATTTTTGAAAATCAGCTCCAAAAATAATAATAAAATATTCAATGTTTGTAAATTATTTTAAAAAATTGAAAAGAGTGACTTAGAAAACTCGAAACATCCCAAATTTTTGTACCCCATAGGATTTCAATATGAAGAATTTAATGAGATTGAAAAATAAAAATTTGAAGATCATTTGATATATTTTTTGAGCTAAGTTCACGGTAGATTTACTCTCTATATATATAAGGAGGGAGAGAGAAATAGTTGCACTATGGTGCTACGCATAGCATTGATGATCCCTGCCATGGATAATTTCTACATTCTCAAATCCTAAACCGTCGATCCAAACTACTCAAAATGATTTTCATATGAAATTCAATTTAGATGAAATTTTATTTTTTTACTATTTTTAAAAAGAGTTAGAAAATCACTTCTTTTGAATAACTCATAATAATTAAATCAAGTGATTTTTCTAACAATATAAAAAAATATAAAATTTGGTCCCCAACTAAATTTTAAAATAAAAATTATATTGAGCGGTTCGAATCGATCATTTTGGCTTTGAGAATGAAAATCTGATGCATAACACAAGAACGATCCATGATATGCATAACACCATGGAGGTCTTCCGTGAGCTTAACTCAAAAAGTACATCAAATCATCTCTACATTTTAATTTATATGAAAATCTTGTGGGACACAAAAATTTAGAGTGTTTTGATCATTTTAAGTTATGGATTTAAATTTTTGAAAATCGGCTCTAAAAATAATATTAAGATATTTAATATTTGAACATCATTTTTAAAAATTAAAAACGGTGGCTTAAAAAGCTAGAAACACTCCAAATTTTTGTATCCCACAAGATTTTCATATAAATAATTTAATGGGCATGATAAATTAAAATTTAAAAATAATTTGGTATACTTTTTAAGTTAAGCTCACAGAAGACCTCCATGAGTTTAAGCTCATGACATTTTTACTCATATATATATATATATATATATATATATTATTGTGGTGCTCAATGCCTACTAATGCAAAATTTTGATGTAAATCATCATGCCATGCTTAACTTTCTATATGATATCATTTCAATATAAATATCCTAGTACAAATTCTTGTTAATAACTTTTACATGTAAGTCTTTATAAAATTATTAAAGAATAAAATGTATTTCACTTATATACCACAATCAAATATGAAACTACTCCAAAAAAAAAATATTATGCAATAATTAAGAAAAGAAAATCTATGAGAAATATATAAACTAACATAATTTTTTATCCATATATGGAGACATTACGCAAAGAACAAATATTTTAGCAGAAGGACTTTAGCACAAAAAGAAAAAGACTTTTCTATATCATTGGGTGATAATGATGATGATTATACAAGAGAAGTTTTTAAAGATTAATATAAAATTTATTTTATCTTATAACCTAAAAACTTATTTTAAGAAACTAAAAGATTTTAATAAGTATTTTGTAATTTCAAATCCATAGTAAAGCATGAACAATATAGTTCATGATGTCACCTAGTCGTTTTGCTTGTGCGTCAAAGGTGAACGCTAAAGCAATATCAAGTATATTTATTCTTCGTAAAGATAAATAAATAATATAATTGAATTTCTTATGTTGATTCGATTCACAGATGACTATAGTTTAAATTTCAAATATGTTACTAAATTCACTTATGAAATTCTCTCTCATTCGGTACTATCTAAAAGCTATCGAATACAGAAGTTTAAATTACTTTTTTCTTGATCTTGATGAAATCCAGAATTGGTTAGGTTCATTTCTAGAAGTTTGTTGAGATTTGAACTCCACCTCTCTTTTCATTAAGTTATTAATATTAGTTACCATGATCCATCATTTGGAGTATCTATAGCTAGTGTTAACCAAATATTCATAAAAATTATGATATATTTTTAAATTTTGATTGCCACAAATTGTTTTGAAAGTGATATGAAACGAATATATATAAAATACACAAATGAAGTATGCAACATATTGAAGCATTCCATTATATTTCATAGATAATGTCATATAGATGAGCAAGAAGACAATTTTTTGTCATATTTGATCATTTCGATCAGAACACTATAGCGTAGTCAAACATTCCATAAACAATACAATTATATTTGTCGTTATGTTATCAACTATTTTCATTTTTCATCATAGATATTATATATTCATACTTATAGTATATTTGAATATAGCTACAAAATATGCCACTAGTATATATACAAGATATTTCGTAAAATACAAACATAAAAAAATAATGTTAAATGCATGAGGAGTTGATATCTTGTACATTAATATCATGAATTCAGTCGTTAAACTGAAGCAAATATAAAATTACAAAGATTAAAAATATTAAACACAATGAGAGAATTAAAAGACGCGCATAATGATATCACTAATTTGATAATTTTCATTGTACAAGGACGTCCAATAAAATTAATTAGCAATTCTTATCAAATCTTTGTATTTCGGTTAATGAAGTAAAGATTCACTTCCTGGAGGGTCCACTGCCACACCCATGCAAGCAGTTACATCCATTAGCCGCACATTGTCCATTAGATGATGGACCAAAATCTCTCTCACATGCTTCTTGGCACTGCCAGGATACACAAGGTATGATATCATCTTCATGCCAGATGCAACTATTGCCTTTTGGCCTCGACATGAAATGTAGTCTCGAACTTGCATTTGTCGGTCCTGAAATTTGTTCATATCATACAAAAATCATGTATTTATTATTAAATAAGCACAATAAATATGAGCGGGCAACAACTAAAAGTATGCCTAATCAAGAAAAAATCATTTACAATATAAAGTGTTATGAATTAACAAGATGTCCCTGTCAAACTTAAAATGATCATATACTTTCGACATATGTGGAAATAAAAAAAATGATGATGTTGTTATCGAGTTAAGCAGAATGAGGACATGTTAGAAAACTTACTAGAAGAAAACATAATGAGGATGACTACGAGGGACATTACAAAAGCTTGCTTCATCTCTATATTATTTTCTAAATAAATTTCTTCGCTCACAATCAAGTCAAAAATGGCGAGACAATGATGCAATTTATACTGGTTCGTGGGAAGTTAATTTTCTAATTAAAGTTTATTTATCTTATCCTCATCGTTTAAGATGACAATTGTTAGGTACTTGCCTTCTCAATTCTCTAAAGAGATCACAACACATGACTAATTCATTTGCCATTTTTAGAAAATAAGTAGTAAATTAAGAATAGTTTTAGAAAAAAAATAGTTGATTGATAAGTACATTGTAGTTGGAAGATCAATACAGTTAAAAACACGTACTTACAACTTCAGATTTTTTTGTTATTTTAGTGAATAAAAAAATAGGGAATTGATAAGATTAGCCCATTTTTGAGCATTACTAGCTTGAATCGAGTTTCACATTCGGTTCCAAGTGTCGGGATCGAGTTTAAAACTCGGTTCCAGGTTTTTTTTTTACGTTTGAGTGTTATATTAAAAATAAAATATGACAATCAATATATTGATCTAAATATTATAACAAGAATTAAAATAAAGTTTTATTAAACCAAATATATGCACGATTAATATATTATTCTAAAATAGTATCAATAAATTAAAATATTACAATAACAATTAAAATCTAATTGTTCTGATAAATAAAATAATAAAATATAAATACGCTGCTAATTTAAATCATGTTCTGCTGGAACGAGCTCGACCTCGAGTTGGTAGTTTGTTGATACGACCCTATATTTTATCCATAACCATTAGAATGTGTATCTTCCTTCTCCATTCTTTATTGATTTTTGCTGGATTTGGCCTAATGATCGGACCGTTGTACATTGACCAATCTCATTTATTACCATAATTACGTCAATGACTAAACCATGTGTTAATGTAGTATGAATGGTATAATATGGACTAACGTATTGAGTGTAATTCAGCCTTCTGAATGAACAAACGGCAAGCAGCTGGTCGTATGGGATGCCGGTCAGTTATGATTTATGACACCAATAATTATTAATTCGCGTCATCGCTAATTCAACCTCATATTTCATTTCACCCCTTTGACCCTATTATTTCAAATAAAAATTATAAATTATTGCTTAAATTTTGAATTGAAATAAAAATTATATAAGTATAGAATATTACTGTCTCGATAAGTCTATTTATGTTGTAAACATCATAGTTGTTGATATCCCAATTCAGTGATAAGACATCATAAGTTCTCCCTTATCACCGTGATGTTTTATCAGTTCGATGACCTTTTGGGAGAACACCAGACCTTGGGCTTCCCAAACCGCTGCAATTGCTCGGTGATTATAGAATCACTCAACACATTTGTGCCACGTATTCTCGATGATAGCACATACCGGAAGTTGTTTAGCGATCCTGAACACGTTGTTCAGTGATTCTAAACCATTGCTTGTCATTATTCTCCACCGATTGAGACCCACATTATTCCCCACCGATTGAGACCCCTGTCTAGATGTTGTGCTCATCTTTCTTAATGCAATGCAACCACTTGATCTGGGGTTAATTCCACATAATGAAATTCCTCGGTGACACTTCCTCAGCTGCGGCAGTGTTTATTGCGGTTTCTATTATTTCGTGTCCTTCTATTGGACACTTGTTATGTTGGGAGATTACCTTGCATAATTTCTGCTTTTCTGACGAACTTATAAGATGTTGGTCTAATGTTATTAATTTTTTCATATATTCCTCGCACCTCCATGATTTCTTATGTCATGCGGCTTGTTTGAAAAGAACATTTATTCTTTTCATATGGCAGTCCTTATACATTTTTTGTGTAATATGTTGAATACAATAACGGTGAACAAGAGTGTGGTCCGCCCTAGTAGCACTGTCAAAATAATAGTGCTCGAGCGAATTTCTTCTGATCTCCTAAATATTCGTTATATTGGGTGTGACATACATCTTCCATGAACAGTTAGAATCTTTACATTTCATCACTAACTTTAATTTTTTATTATTTGTTACCTCCAATTCTATATTGCGTTGAACATGAAAATCAGTGATTTTCAATTTTAACTCTGGTTTTGTACTGAACTGCTGACCGACATCAAATTATTCATCATTTCTAGGTGATTTGCGAAAATAAGGGTCGTCTGCATAGGGCATCGGCATATTATCAGCAAATTATGCATACGGATGCTTCATTCCCCGATTGATGAAAGGAACAGACATTTGCCACTCCTTAACTATTTCTTCCATATCTATCGCATTCTCAATTTCATCCATATTTATATCTATTACATCCTGGATGTCATTCTCCTTGACATCGAGGTGCTACTCTTTCTCTTCCTCATCCTCATCCACATTCACATCTACATCCATATTTTGTACCAGAACACGGGATGGTCGTTGATCCCGAGCTCGGGAGTGGGTTCTCTCCTCAGCCATGACTGAGTTACTACTTCTAGGAATACTAGTCGGATCATAATAATCATAACTGGATATTGGTTCAGATTCAACTACTAACTCAAGTATTTTATATCCGGGTAATTGATACGGAGCTGTTGTTTTAATCATTCCCCAAATTTCAACAGAAATAACCCAAATAAGCTATAAAAAAATCACCCGAATTTGCTCGGGAAGTGTTGATCCGTACACTAATGTTGATGTTGAATTGGAGTATTGTGAAAACGTTTGCTTTTCGAGCCCAAGTGTATACGACTCAAATTTTATAGTAACACATCCGAAATTCAAAATTATCATTCTCATTAAATTTTTCATATCAAAATATTAGAGGATAAAAAATTTGGGGTATTTCGAGTTTTCTAAGTATTTGTTTTGTATTTTTAAAAACTAGAACTAAAATATTAAATTATTATTGTTGATTTTCAAAAATCCAAAACAAATACTTAATAAACTCAAAATACTCTAAATTTTTGTATCCCTAAATATTTTGATATGAAAAATTTAATGAAAATGATAATTTTGAATTTCGGACGTGTTATGATAAAATTTGAGTCGTATAGACTTGGGCTTGAAATTCAAACGTTTTCATAATAGTTTAACTATATATATATATATATATATATATATATATATATATATATATATATATATATATATATATATAGTGATGCTATGGTGCTTCGTGAAGTACAATTTTTTTTATGCTTCGCGCTTATATCTCGAATTTAAAAGTTTAAACGACCGATCCAAACCGTTGAACGTCATCTTCATATTAAAATATACTTGGAGATCAAATTGTATATATTTTTTGATTTTTTTTACTATTTTTTAGATGAGTACAAAATCGCTAGTTTTGGATGGTGCAAAAATCATTAGATCAGCAAACTTTGTACCCATTTAAAAAATAGCAAAACAATTCTAAAAAATATAAAATTTGATCTCCAAGGATATTTCAATATGAAGATGATGTTCAATGGTTTGAATCGGCCGTTTGAACTTTTAAATTTGAGATACGGACGCGAAGCACAAAAAATTTTGTGCTTCGCGAAGCATCATAACATCACTCTATATATATATATATATATATATATATAGAGAGAGAGAGAGAGAGAGAGTGATGCAATGGTGCTTCGCGAAGCACAAAATCTTTTATGCTTAGCGTCTGTATCTCGAATTTCAAAGTTCAAACGGTCGATCCAAACAGTTGAACATCATCTTCATATTGAAATATCCTTTGAGATCAAATTTTAAATTTTTTTGATTTTTTTTGCTATTTTTTAGATGGGTACAAAATCGCTAGTTTTGGATGGTGCAGAAATCGTTAGATCAGCAAACTTTGTACCCATTAAAAAATAGAAAAAATTTTTAAAAAAAATATAAAATTTGATCTCCAAGGATATTTCAATATGAAGATGATGTTCAACGGTTTGGATCGGCCGTTTGAACTTTTAAATTCGAGATACAGACGCGAAGCCCAAAAGATTTTATGCTTCGCGAAGCACCATAGCATCACTCTCTCTCTCTCTCTCTATATATATATATATATATATATAGAAAGAGAGAGAGAGTAAAGATATCGTGAGGTTAAGCTAACATAGAACTTCTGTGAGATTAACTCAAAAAGTATATCAAATCATTTCCAAATTTTAATTTATCATCCTCATTAAATTTTTTATATGAAAATCTTGTGGGATGCAAAAATTAAAGTTTTTTGAGCTTTTTAAGTCACTATTTTTAATTTTTTAAATGATGTTTAAGTATTGAATATATTATTATTTTTTAGAGCTGATTTTTAAAAATTAAAAACCATAAAATAAAAAGCTCAAAACACTCTAAATTTTTGCATTCCATAAGATTTTCATATAAAAAATTTAATGAGTATGACAAATGAAAATTTGGAGATTTGATATGCTTTTTGAGTTAAGCTCACGAAAGGCCTCCCTGAGATTAAACTCACGATATCTTTACTCTCTCTCTCTCTATATATATATAAAGAGAGAGAGAGAGAGAAAGAGTTGCGTTGTGGTGCTATATATAGCACTGATGACCCTTGTCATGGATCATTTCTACATTCTCAAATTCTAAATTATCGATTCGAATCACTCAAAATGATTTTCATAAGAAATTCAATTTGTATGAAATATTATTTTTTTTGAATATTTTTACTATTTTTAAAAATAGATAGAAAAATCCATAATTGGTTAGGTTCATTTCTAGCAGTTTGTTGAGATATGAACTCCACCTCTCTTTTCATTAAGTTATTAATATTAGCTACCATGATCCAACGTTTGGAGTATATATAGCGTTAACCAAATATTCATAAAAATCATGATATATTTTTAAATTTTGATTGCCACAAAATATTTTTAAAGTGATATGAAACAAATATATATAAAATACACAAATGAAGCATGTAACATATCGAAGCATTCCATTATATTTCATAGATAATGTCATATAGATGAGCAAAAAGACAATTTTTTGTTATATTTGATCATTTCTATCAGAACACTATAGTTTGCGTAGTCAAACATTCCATAAACAATACACTTAGATTTGTCATTATGTTATCAACTATTTTCATTTTTCATCATAGATATTATATATTCATACTTGTAGTATATTTGAATATAGCTACAAAATATGCCACTAGTATATATACAAGATATTTAGTAAAATACAAACATAAAATAATAATGTTAAATGCATGAGGAGTTGATATCTTGTATATTAATATCATGACTTCAATCATTAAACTGAAGCAAACATGAAAATACAAATATTAAAAATATTAAACACAATGATAGAATTAAAAGACATGCATAATCATATCACTAGTTCGATCATTTTCATTGTACAAGGCTGTCCAACAAAATTAATTAGCAAATCTTTGTATTCCGGTTAATGAAGTGAAGATTCACTTCCTGGAGGGGCCACTGCCACACCCATGCAAGCAGTTACATCCATTAGCCGCACATTGTCCATTAGATGATGAACCAAAATCTCTCTCACATGCTTCTTGGCACTGCCAGGATACACAAGGTATGATATCATTTTCATGCCAGATGCAACTATTGCCTTTTGGCCTCGACACAAAATGTAGTCTCGAACTTGCATTTGTCGGTCCTGAAATTTGTTCATATCATACAAAAATCATGTATTTATCATTAAATAAGCACAATAAATATGAGCGGGCAAGAACTAAAAGTATAACTAATCAAGAAAAAATCATTTACAATATAAAGAGTTATGAATTAACAAGATGTCCCTGTCAAATTTAAAATGATCATATACTTTCGACATATGTGGAAATAAAAAAGTATATGATCATGATGTTGACATATCCCACAAGTAATCATGAAAACGAGAAAACTTAGAAAACTCAAAAAATCATAAAATTGAAAAAAAATGATGATGTTGTTATCGAGTTAAGCAGAATGAGGACACGTTAGAAAACTTACGAGAAGAAAATAGAATGAGGATAATTACGAGGGACATTACAAAAACTTGCTTCATCTCTCTATTATTTTCTAAATAAATTTCTTCGCTCACAATCAAGTCAAAAGTGGCGAGACAATGATTTGTGATATTGCAGCTCACAATGAGCTCCAATTTATACTGGTTCATGGGAAGTTAATTTTCTAATTAAAGTTTATTTATCTTATCCTCATCGTTTAAGATGACAGTTGTTAGGTACTTGCCTTCTCAATTCTCTAAAGAGATCACAACACATGACTAATTCATTTTCCATTTTTAGAAAATAAGTAGCAAATTAAGAATAGTTTCTAGAAAAAAATAGTTGATTGATAAGTACATTGTAGTTGGAAGATCATTACAGTTAAAAACACATACTTACAACTTCAGATTTTTTTGTTATTTTAGTGAATAAAAAAATATGGAATTGATAAGATTAGCCCATTTTTGAGCCTTACTAGCTTGAATCGAGTTTCACATTCGGTTCCAAGTGTCGGGATCGAGTTTAAAACTCGGTTCCAGGTTTTTTTTTACGTTTGAGTGTTATATTAAAAATAAAATACGACAATCAATTGATTGATCTAAATATTATAACAAGAATTAAAATAAAGTTTTATTAAACCAAATATATGCACGATTAATATATTATTCTAAAATAGTATCAATAAATTAAAATATTACAATAACAATTAAAATCTAATTATTCTGATAAATAAAATAATAAAATATAAATACGCTGCTAATTTAAATCATGTTTTTCTGGAACGAGCTCGACCTCGAGTTGGTAGTTTGTTGATACGACCCTATATTTTATCCATAACCATTAGAATGCGTATCTTCCTTCTCCTTTCTTTATTGATTTTTGCTGGATTTGGCCTAATGATCGGACCGTTGTACATTGACCAATTTATTATCATAATTACGTCAATGACCAAACCATGTGTTAATGTAGTACTGAATGGTATAATATGGACTAACGTATTGAGTATAATCCAGCCTTCTGAATGAACAAACGGCAAGCAGCTGGTCGTATGGGATGCCGGTCAGTTGTGATTTATGACACCAATAATTACTAATTCGCGTCATCGCTAATTCAACCTCATATTTTATTTCACCCCTTTAACCCTATTATTTCAAATAGAAATTATAAATTATTGCTTAAATTTTGAATTGAAATTAAATATTATATAAGTATAGAATATTACTATCTCGATAAGTTTATTTATGTTGTAAACATCATAGTTGTTGATATCCCAATTAAGTGATATGACATCATAAGTTCTTCCCTTATCACCGTGATGTTTTATCAGTTCGATGACCTTTTGGAAGAACACCAGACCTTGGGCTTCCCAAACCGCTGCAATTGCTCGGTGATTATAGAATCACTCAACACATTTGTGCCTCGTATTCTCGATGATAGTACATATCGAAAGTTGTCTGGCGATCCTGAACACGTTATTCAGTGATTCTAAACCATTGCTTGTCATTATTCTCCACCGATTGATACCCACATTATTCCCCACCGATTGATACCCTTGTCTAGATGTTGTGCCCATCTTTCTTGATGCAATGCAACCATTTGATCTGGGGTTAATTCCACATAATGGAATTCCTCGGCTGACACTTCCTCAGCTGCAGCGGGCTGTTTATTACGGTTTCTATTATTTCGTGTCCTTTTATTGGACACTTGTTATGTTGGGAGATTACCTTGCATAATTTCTGCTTTTCTGACGAACTTATAAGATGCTGGTCTAATGTTATTAATTTTTTCATATATTCCTCGCACCTCCATAATTTATTATGTCTTGCGACTTATTTGAAAAGAACATTTATTCTTTTCATATGGCAGTCATTATATATATTTTGTATAATATGTTGAATACAATAACGGTGAACAAGTGTGTGGTTCGCCTAGTAGCACTCTCAAAATAAGAGTGCTTGAGCGAATTTGTTCTGATCTCCCAAATATTCGTTATATTGGGTGTGACATACATCTTCCATGAACAGTTAGAATCTTTACATTTCATCACTAACTTTAATTTGCTGTTATTTGTTACCTCCAATTCTATATTCCATTGAACATAAAAATCAGTGATTTTCAATTTCAACTCTAGTTTTGTACTGAATTGCTGACCGACATCAAATTATTCATCATTTCTAGGTGGTTTGCGAAAATAAGGGTCGTCTGCATAGGGCATCGACATATTATCAGCAAATTATGCATACGGGTGCTTCATTCCCCGATTGATGAAAGGAACGGACATTTACCACTCCTTAACTATTTCTTCCATATCTATCGCATTCTCAATTTCATCCATATTTATATCTATTACATCATGGATGTCATTCTCCTTGACATCGAGGTGTCACTCTTCCTCTTCCTCATCCTCATCCACATTCACATCTAAATCATATTTTGTACCAGAATATGGGATGGTCGTTGATCCCAAGCTCGGGAGTGGGTACTCTCCTCAGCCATGACTGGGTTACTACTTCTTGGAATACTTGTCGGATCATAATAATTATAACCGGATATTGGTTCATATTCAACTACTAGCTCCAGTGTTTTATATCCGGGTAATTGGTACGGAGTTGTTGTTTTAATCATTCCCAAAATTTCAATGGAAATAACCCCAAATAAGCTATAAAAAAATCACCTGAACTTGCTCGGGAAGTGTTGATCCGTGCACTAATGTTGATGTTGAAATGGATTATTATGAAAACGTTTGCTTTTCGAGCCCAAGTGTATACGGCTCAAATTTTATAGTAACACATCCAAAATTCAAAATTATCATTATCATTAAATTTTTCATATCAAAATATTAGAGGATAAATTTTTTGGGGTATTTTGAGTTTTCTAAGTATTTATTTTGTATTTTTAAAAATTAGAACTAAAATATTAATAAAATATTAAAAAAATATTAAATTATTGTTGTTGATTTTCAAAAATCCAAAACAAATACTTAATAAACTCAAAATACTCTAAATTTTTGTATCCCTAAATATTTTAATATGAAAAATTTAATGAAAATGATAATTTTGAATTTTGGACGTGTTACGATAAAATTTGAGCCGTATGGACTTGGACTCGAAATTCAAACGTTTTCATAATAGTTTAACTATATATATATATATAGTGATGCTATGGTGCTTCGTGAAGTACAAAATTTTTTGTGCTTCGCGCTGATATCTCGAATTTAAAAGTTTAAACGGCCGATCCAAACCGTTGAACATCATCTTCATATTAAAATATCCTTGGAGATCAAATTGTATATATTTTTTTGAATATTTTTACTATTTTTTAGATGAGTACAAAATCGCTAGTTTTGGATGGTGCAAAAATCATTAGATAAGCAAACTTTGTACCCATTTAAAAAATAGCAAAAAATTTCTAAAAAATATAAAATTTGATCTCCAAGGATATTTCAATATGAAGATGATGTTCAATGGTTTGAATCGGCCGTTTGAACTTTTAAATTCAAGATACGGACGCGAAACACAAAAGATTTTGTGCTTCGCGAAGCATCATAACATCACTATATATATATATAGAGAGAGAGAGAGAGAAAGAGAGAGAGTGATGCAATGGTGCTTCGCGAAGCACAAAATCTTTTATGCTTCGCGTCTGTATCTCGAATTTCAAAATTCAAATGGTCGATCCAAACAGTTGAACATCATCTTCATATTGAAATATCCTTTGAGATCAAATTTTAAATTTTTTTGATTTTTTTTTTACTATTTTTTAGATGGGTACAAAATCGCTAGTTTTGGATGGTGCAGAAATCGTTAGATCAGTAAACTTTGTACCCATTAAAAAATAGCAAAAAAATTTAAAAAAATATAAAATTTGATCTCCAAGGATATTTCAATATGAAGATGAGAGCCGTTTGAACTTTTAAAGAGAGACTTGAAGCCCAAAAGATTTTATAAAGATATCACTCTCACTCTCTCTCTCTCTCTATATATATATAGAAAGAGGGAGAGTAAAGATATCGTTAGGTTAAGCTAACATAGGACTTCTGTGAGATTAACTCAAAAAGTATATCAAATCGTTTCCAAATTTTAATTTATCTTTCTCATTAAATTTTTATATGAAAATCTTGTGGGATGCAAAAATTTAAAGTTTTTTGAGTTTTTAAGTCACCGTTTTTTATTTTTTTAAATGATGTTTAAGTATTGAATATATTATTATTTTTTAGAGCTGATTTTTAAAAATTAAAAACTATAAAATAAAAAGCTCAAAACACTCTAAATTTTTGCATTCCATAAGATTTTCATATAAAAAATTTAATGAGTATGACAAATTAAAATTTGGATATTTGATATGTTTTTTGAGTTAAACTCACGGAAGGCCTCCGTGAGCTTAAACTCACGATATCTTTACTCTCTCTTTCTCTATATATATATAGAGAGAGAGAGAGAGAGAGAGAGAAAGAGTTGCGTTGTGGTGCTATACATAGCACTGATGACCCTTGTCATGGATCATTTCTACATTCTCAAATTCTAAATTATCGATTCGAATCACTCAAAATGATTTTCATAAGAAATTCAATTGTATGAAATGTTATATTTTTTTGAATATTTTTACTATTTTTAAAAATAGATAGAAAAATCCATAATTGGTTAGGTTCATTTCTAGCAGTTTGTTGAGATATGAACTCCACCTCTCTTTTCATTAAATTATTAATATTAGCTACCATGATCCAACGTTTGGAGTATCTATAGCGTTAACCAAATATTCATAAAAATCATGATATATTTTTAAATTTTGATTGCCACAAAATATTTTTAAAGTGATATGAAACAAATATATATATAATACACAAATGAAGCATGTAACATATCGAAGCATTCCATTATATTTCATAGATAATGTCATATAGATGAGCAAAAAGACAATTTTTTATCATATTTGATCATTTCGATCAGAACACTATAGTTTGCGTAGTCAAACATTCGATAAACAATACACTTAGATTTGTCATTATGTTATCAACTATTTCTATTTTTCATCATAGATATTATATATTCATACTTGTAGTATATTTGAATATAGCTATAAAAATATGCCACTAGTATATATACAAGATATTTAGTAAAATACAAACATAAAATAATAATGTTAAATGCATGAGGAGTTGATATCTTGTATATTAATATCATGACTTCAATCATTAAACTGAAGCAAACATGAAATTATAAATATTAAAAATATTAAACACAATGATAGAATTAAAAGACATGCATAATCATATCACTAGTTCGATAATTTTCATTGTATAAGGCCGTCCCACAAAATTAATTAGCAAATCTTTGTATTTCGGTTAATGAAGTGAAGATTCACTTCCTAGAGGGACCACTGCCACACCCATGCAAGCAATTACATCCATTAGCCGCACATTGTCCATTAGATGATGGACCAAAATCTCTCTCACATGCTTCTTGGCACTGCCAGGATACACAAGGTATGATATCATCTTCATGCCAGATGCAACTATTGCCTTTTGGCCTCGACACAAAATTTAGTCTCGAACTTGCATTTGTCGGTCCTGAAATTTGTTCATATCATACAAAAATAATGTATTTATCATTAAATAAGCACAATAAATATGAGCGGGCAAGAACTAAAAGTATGACTAATCAAGAAAAAATCATTTACAATATAAAGAGTTATGAATTAACAAGATGTCCCTGTCAAATTTAAAATGATCATATACTTTCGACATATGTGGACACGTTAGAAAGTATATGATCATGATGTTGACATATCCCACAAGAAATCATGAAAACTTACGAGAAAACTTAGAAAACTCAAAAAATCATAAAATTGAAAAAAAAAATGATGATGTTGTTATCGAGTTAAGCAGAATGAGGACACGTTAGAAAACTTACGAGAAGAAAATAGAATGAGGATAATTACGAGGGACATTACAAAAGCTTGCTTCATCTCTATATTATTTTCTAAATGAATTTCTCCGCTCGCAATCAAGTCAAAAGTGGCGAGTTAATGATTTGTGATATTGCAGCTCACAATGAGCTCCAATTTATAGTGGTTCGTAGGAAGTTAATTTTCTAATTAAAGTTTGTTTATCTTATCCTCATCGTTTAAGATGACAATTGTTAGGTACTTGTCTTCGCAATTCTCGAAAGAGATTACAATACATGATCAATTTATTTGCTAGTTTTAGAAAATTAGTTGTAAATTAGTTGATTCATAAGTACATATAGTTGGAAGATCAATACAGTTAAAAAATATATATTTGCAACTTACGTTTTATGTCAATACTTCTAAATTTTTCATGTGCCTTCTCAAATTTGCAAGTAATCATATATTTTTAGTTTGAGTTTTATGTAGAGTACATATTTATTGTCAGGCTTAATGCCTACTAAGGTAAAATTTTGTTGCAAATCATTCTTATGTAACGTTCAACTGTTTATGATATCACGTTGATAGAAATATCCTAGTACATATACTTGCTAATAAACTTTCGCACGTAAGCATTTATAAAATTAATTAAATAAAAAATGAGTCAACTAAAATATTAGTTTACCAGTTACCAGTATGCCACAATCAAATATATAATTATTCTGCCGAATCTAGTCCGAAATAATAGATGAAGATCTAATCAGAGAAATAAAATGTTCTAGAAGAAAAAAATTGGCGCTAAAGAGAATCTTCCGCACACTTGGCCCTCGATCAAGGAGCTATGAGATCAGGGAAGAGCCAGAAAAATGACCAGGGGTCAAAATATCAGATACTCTGAAAGTGAATTGGAACAAAGAAGAATATAGTTACGAGTAGTGTGATTCGTATATGTTATTATTTTGAATAGAAAATAGGGTCCTATTTTTTTATACCATCTAATTGGATCATTTGATGTTTAATTTGTACTCAACATTTCTGCACAAAGTTTGATTAATTATTTTGAAATTAGAATCGGCAAGTTGATCGTGGAATTGAAATCAGATGAATTGGCTAGAATCAACTAAATCTAGGTTGGAACTATTTTTTTTCAAAAAAAATATTGTCACCAGAACAAAATATCACACTCAAATAATCCACTAATTTATATAATACAATTATACAAATATTCAAAACCACGAGTGTAGCTTTGATACATTCTCACATAGAGTAAAAAAATGACAACACAAGGTGCATATTAATATTTTTTTCGAAAATTATATTGTATGAATTTACAATTGAAATAGAATCGGGGCGGAGTCAGGATTTTAGATTGGATAGAGCTAAGACTGGAGTGGTTAGATATTTATTATAGAGAAAAAAATATTAGGAGGGGTAGATATATAAAATTTTGATTTTTTTACTAAATTATATATATTTTTCGGATGTTTCTGGAAAATTGCCCCCCTCCGGATTTGCCCCTGAATAGAATACTCATTGTTCAATGTCAAAAAATATTATATTATAAGAAGTTGATGGTTCTAAAATTCATTCTGCAGAGGTCAAAAAAATTTGCTTTACGATGCTTGATATAGCAGTGCTGAATTCAAATTATAAAGCCTTAATTATTCAGAAAATTTATCATAAGTTTGCGCCAGTATTAATGATCACTTAACATTTACTTCAGAAGCACTTATTCGTTCATTGAAACTATTATGAAGAACCAGTTGCTTGCTTTATTTTAAAAAAAAAAAGTTAAAAGCCCTAAAAACTCAGATCAATCATTTGAACCACTAAATATATGGTCCCACTAGTCAGAATTATCTCTTCTATCCCTTCTCCCTCTGTGAAATAAAGAATTGATAAAAAAAAAGATAAGGTTTTAGCGATTTCAGTGATCTCACATGATAATTTCTATTCTAAATAGGAAGTTAGAAGTTTTGCATTATTAGGGCAGGGCAATTTGTGGCTTAATCACAATCTATTCAAAAGCTTTATATAATCTATACTATATCCTCACTTATATTTTATAAATGCGGGGGGTCAGCTGTCTACCCCTGCCAAGTTTTGGACTCCGCCCCCTGTATGAAGCACGTGTCTGCTTCGGATGGATCACGAGAGTATGTCAAAACGCCAATGTGCATAGGCCAAAGGCAACAGTTCTGCAGTACCTCTCCTCTCGGACATCTACTTTGCATCCATAGTATTGAATGAATACGATTATAGGACATGTGGAGGGATCAATTTTTGATGTTCCTAAGAGAGCGGGTGGGAGTACCAAGTACTTGAAATTAATATTGGTTTCAAATTATCTTTCAATCATCGTATAGATATTGATATTCAAATAAAGTATGAAATTAAAAATGAGTTGCATCGAGATTGGTGATCAGATATATTTTAGCCAAAATCCCATTTCGATTTCGTTAAAAGATGCCTTAAAATTAATCTGATAGTTAAAAGATGTCTTGAAATGATTGTTGGTCTCAAGGACTTGGGACTCCCACCCACTCTCTCTAAGATAGGTATAAAACTTACTGTTTTCATATCACTAAATTTTGTATCTATCTCTATAAATATTAAAAAAATCAACAAAATGTTCAATTTGATATGGCAGTACATCTAAATATATCCATTATATTGAACGATTTGAATTGATTGTTTGAACTTCCAAAACTTTAAAAATATCGGTTGTAACTTTGTTGTCACAAAAAATATTATAATTGAATCCCTAGTCATACGACATAATAATTTCATTTTTTATGTTGACCAGGTTGGCATACATCTTAAATTTAAATATATTTTCTTATTCATTATTTACTTATTTTACTCATTTCATACCATCTAAAAATTATCAAGTAGAAAAGTTTAAAATACTAGATATTGATCTCGATCCATAGGGGCGGATACAGGATTTTGGTAAGGGGATCAATTATCGGATTGTAATAATTTATTGGGTTCAAACTCATTAACTAATCGGGTACTAAATAAAAAATTAAATTTTTTATATGAATTCTTATCTAATAAAAAACTATTAAAATAATAATATTTTATATATTAAAAATAATAACAAAATAAAGCTCAAAGTAATAAATAATCAAGTTGATGAAGAAATTTTTCCTCTACGGGATTTTATATTTTGACATTTTTGCATAATTATTTTATTATGCATAATATTAAAAAAAATTCAATAAAATTAATTAGATAATTTAAGGGGACAAAAAAATTTCTAGAGAGAAATTATCGTAATTATTATCTAAAAATACTATTTTTTAAAATTCAAAGTGACAGATGCCCTCCTACCATACATATATCTGCCCTATCGATCCATCTCTATCATATAAGAAAAAAATATGGCGAGACATGAATTCGATCTATTATAAAATAGTGCCACCAAATTCTTGCAATTTACTGTATGGAGGCCTCTGATACGACGAGCGATGAATTTCCGGTGCTCTAACCCGGCCAATGTTCGATTTGACACCCGGTTAACCTTAATCAAGCTTGTGCACGAATCACGACACTTGGGAAAAAGAAAAGAAATGTGTCGTTCATATGAAAATAAATTACCTGGCCACATAAATTCATTTTTTAAATCAAGAATTTTAAAATATAATGTTTAAATGTAAATGTACTCAAATAAATCAAATACTTCGCTTCGTGATAAAATAGGATAAAAATATGATGAAAAACAAGCTTTTAGAAAAACTTCATTTTAACCGTTTAAACTCCGTTTTAACTTCAACAAAATCTTTAATGCTAAGTAAAAAACTTCGTTTAAACCGCTAAAATCGTTAAATAACCCGTTTAAATTGTTTTAACTCAAAATTATTATATTACCATTAAAACCTTGAAACGTTTTTTAAAAACTTGAAAAAAACAATGGAAAAGTCAGAAAATATGTAAATTTTTAAATTTATTTTCGTATAAAAATGTCCAGAGAAAATTGATAGCTTGTTTTCATTTTATGGAATTTCAAATCAAGTAAATAAATCAAACTTAAATCATGTGATATCAAAATCAAGAAAAGTCATATTGTGCTAATAAAGTTTAAATTAACACTTTCATGATAATGGAAAACAAATATAATATTCCTTTATTCAATGCAACGCAAGTCAATATTAAACGGTAAGTCAGTAACAGATCTCATTCAGTTTTTTTTTTGTAGTAAATAAAAAAAAAATAAATAAAAATAGTCAAACCCCCGTGTCCCCCGGCCTAGCCCGAGTTTTGAACCCGGGTCCAGCCTCTAGGACCAAGTTCAAAATTCGAATCTGCTGCCCCCGTTAAAACCCAAACCCGACCCGTGTGTTCCCCCTCCCCTCTCTCTCCTAGCTGCTGTCCTCTTCTTCTTCAACTGAAAAAAATGAATTTTTTTTGCCCCAATTTTAATAGATCTATCCCAATTTTGCTCCAATTTGTAAACCATTTGCGCGAAATTTCTTATCGCTCGGAGGAGAGTTGAAAAAACCCGTCGATCCGTCGATTTGGTCGTAATTTCATAGGTAATTTTTGATTTTAAATTTAAATCCGAATTTATAAAAATTAGTAATTTTATTAGATTTAGTTAGTATAATTATAGTGATAATTGAAATATAGTTAATATAGTTTGGTTTGGTTGATTTGTAGTGTTAATATTGAATTATACAGTTATAATTAGTTAATTATATATTAGAGCTAATGAGGCTAATTATTTTAAAATTGTTAAATTAAATTAGGTCAAATAATGTTAATTACAATGTAGATAGGTTAATTATGTGAAATTGTTGAATTGTACTAAATTGCATGAAATTAAACCAATTATTGCACCAAATTGTACCAAATTACATGAAATGACACTAAAATTTACCATATTGTATCAAATTGTACCAAATTAGACCAAATTTATAATTAATTTAATTCTACTAAAATTATATCAAATTTTCATTTTTTAAAATAATTATAGTGAAAAATGGAGTATCCACAATTGATTGTCGTACCCAAAAATGAACATAGGTCACAGAGGGCCAGAACCGATGTAAGTATTCTTAATCGTATAATATGGAGAAAATACTTTATAATTAATTTTAGCAGTCGTATGTAATAAATAAATACCTAAAAAATATATACTTTAAAATAATTTAATCTGTAAGTTTTCTTAGTCATATGTAACAAATAAATTTTTACAGCCGCATAACACTCTCCGTTTGAACGGACATCGTCCGAAAATATCAAACAACACGCAGATGGATCCATATCTGCATCGACTTGGTGTCTATCAGATAGCGATCGTGGGTGATTGTCAGTTAGATAAATCACTCATGACAATTTATTTAAAGTAAATATATGTAATTTACTTGTACAGGTCTTCCGACGGATCTTGAGGACATCATTATCTCTGTCGTTGACCGTCCGACTCACGACCCACCTGACCCGGCACCGGAGCAAATGACTGATGTGTTTGACTTATTTCAGAGAGATTTGACGTCGTACTCTGAGCTGATGAGTCAAATGAGTTTCGATCCGGGTGTTGGAACCTTCGGTACCCAATATGATGCTCCTCGCGCCTCCTGGTATGTCCACCCGAGTGCTCGAGACGCAGGCACTGGCAGACGCAAGACACGAGCGCCCTCGCCGTGAAATCGGCCGAGAGACACATACAACCCGTCTCTCATTAGGAGGATGTTTCGTAGGCGTTGATATTTTTTTTCCAGAGAATGTTGTTTATATATCTACTTTTATTTTCTCATTTATGGTTTAAAATTTAGTTTTCCCTATTTATGTTTTGACATTAACTTCTTATAAAATTTTCATATAATATAATAATTTTTAAATCATTAAATCACTAAATAATAATCATTCAATAATTTTACTTTAATATACAATCATTTACATACTTTATTTTATTTCTAAACTAAATTAACAGCAAAAAAGAGAGGTTAAACCCGAGTTGCAAACTCAGATATGGCTCGTATGCGTAAAAAAAATCATCATACTTTTTTATTTGTTAAAAAAATCTGGATCTCGTTAGAACAAAAATATTTTTTAAGATTTGTAAACATTTAAATTTAGCCAGTGCTACTGCTGCGGTTTTGCCCAAGTTGCGTGATCCTGTGGGCAATGGGCTGCGCGTTGTGATTGTGGGCCCCACACATCTGTCCATTTCAAGTCTAACGAGTCAGATCCTTCATTTATAGAAAAAAATGTTTATTTGTTTGTTTTCGTTCGGTGTGGTATTATGTGGACCGTGGTGTACAAATGTCTCCCTGGTTTATACTTCAACTTCATACATATTTCGTTTCGTATGCTAGACACAAAATATACAGCTATTTTTTTTTTTTGAATTTTTTTTTATAACATCTTAAATATCCGGACCCGAACAGCTATCGAGATCAAATGGCCTTCAATCGAATCGAAATCTATCAACGATCGAAAAAACACAACATGTAAATTTTTTTATAACATCTTACCACACTAAGTTGGAACCTTTTGTTATATAAGATATTATTTACAACGAACAAACATATTTACAATAGCTGAGGTCTGAGGGCCTCTTTTTCAAGACTCACTACCGAATGGAATTACAAGTATTTTGTGCGAAATTGATTTCATAACAAGCATTTTGTGCAAAAAAACTATATAATAGTTTTCATCTTAAAGATATCATTGTTTTGAAGTCTTAAAGATATTAATTATGAATATATAAAAAATAATTCAAAATAAAAATAAGAGCATGATGTTGGAACAATTTGTCAAAGAAGTGTAAGAGGATGAAAAAAAAATATATAAGAATAAGATATTAGCAAGAAGAGGACAAAACTAGAAAAAAATGGGATAATTTTTTTTTCCAAACTTTACAGTCGATGTACAAAATTTATTAATAAATGAATGTTTACTGAACAATCATGGCAATTGCATTTCAAACTATATATTATTTAGCTCCCAACAGAGAGAAGAAGAAATAGTTTTGGTCCAGAAAATGCCACAGATCAAATGCAATAGAGAACTTGGGCCAACGAGTAAATGGACAACGATGACTCGATGAGATTCGTGAGAAATTGAGAACCACTAGCAAGAACAAAGAAGACAAATTAAAGCGGTTTGGTTCCTTGTACTTGCCATATCTGATTGTACACGGGTAGAGTCAGACTTTAGACTAGGGGTCAAATTTTATTTTGTTTTTAGATGGGTCAGAAATTTTTCGTATATATTTTGTATTTTTTTTATATATATATAATTGTAAAGATTTTTTAAAAGAATTCTGACAAAGACTATTTAATTATAAAAAAATGATTTCACAACAAATATTTTGTTCAAAAAACTAATTTATTTATCAAATTACTTCACTAAAATACCTTCATTTATTATCCTTATTATTATTACTAATTATTACTGTTATTGTGGTCATCGTTGTTAGCAATGAGCAGGCTGCTATTATTATTATTATTATTATTTAGAATCAATGTAATTATTGGTGTCTTCTTTGTTGTGAATATTATTAAAAAAATTGCGTCTTCTATGTTCATCCAATATAAGTTTATGGAGTATTTTGATCTTTTAAATTAAAATTTATTTGTAATAATAGTTTTACTTCATTATTAAATATCATTGTTTTAAATAGCACGCTATAATATATTTAGAACAAAAATGCTATGCTATACATCTACACTGCGTTGTGTGTGCTATTTACACTATAGCGGCGATAGTGAACCGCTGTTACGTATAGCGTATAGCAGTGTTATTGCACGCTATCATACATTTATTTACAATAAATCTCAATTAATTGTCATAATTTTTTTATCCGAACTCGGAATGAGGTGATTCAGAGTGCTTTGGAAAGTTAAGAACAAGATATATAATATTAACATATAATCTTAATCACTATATATAAATTTTGGATCAAAATTCTTTTCTTCTTTGTTATCAATGTTCTAGTTTGACTCCGATTTTAATGTTTCTCTTGTGTTCTTCTTAGGTTTCTTTCTTTACCTGAAATAACAACTAAAACTAGACAGTATTTTGAACTTGAACAATTAATCTCATTAAAACTAAATTTATCTAAAAATCTTTATTTTCAGATTTAGTATAATTTAAAATTTATCATTTAAATTAATTCATCATGGACTTTAGTTAATAATGGAATGCACTTGACAGAAAATAATATATATTACTTAATTTAATAATTTACTATATCAAAGATTTTTTGAATAGCAATTTAAAAATTATATTTATTTAATATCAGTATTATCCTTTAATTGATTTTGTGTTATTTATTTATTTACTATATGAATCTTTAGATAAAAATATTGATATTATTTATTTTTGTTATGCTTTTCTATAGCATAATAGTTTTTTTAGAACTATGTCCGATCACGCGATAATCACTATTTAAAATCTTGTTAAACATCAAGTGAAACAGATGAATTAACGATTACTTCATTTTTAATCAATTTCACATGAAACGGGGATATATATGCAGTGGTCGCATATAATTTGCCACAAGAGATTGAACGCGTCTATTCCTTGATCCTGGACGGTCGAACCATTTGCAGACAACTAGCTGCTAGATAAATCATGAATATCCTTATCCCTGAATATGATGGACAGTTTGATCATGATGTTGTACCTGAAAATTAAATTACCTAAAATTGAAACTTTCAGAAGATTAATTCGGAAAAGGCCAGTTCACTTTAAATTAATTAAATGAAGAGGAATACAATCACACGTTATTTTCATGATTGAAAATAAATTAGTAAATATCCTCTTTAAAGAAAATTAAAGTTCTTCTAGGATAACAAATAGAAAAGCTCAGTAAAATTGAATAGATCCTTAGATGCTATATTAAATTACTTATGGATAAGATAATATTATATATATCTCTCATTCTTTTTAGATAAAAATGAAAGTCTAATATATTTAAATTTAAATCTCGATAAAGAACTCATATCTAGGTGAGCTTGTAATCTCTCACAGAGAGAGCATTGATTTTGTCACTAGATCAAAATTAATTCTCCTTATATGTTAATTTCAAACATCTGGATTACGTATATTTTATATATCTTGAATGCAATATATCTCTTGCACCAGTTCATGTTGAGGATATTGATGACCAGTTGGAGGATCTGGTACCGATATTGTACCAATATATTTAGAGGTAAATGCGGAATTTTAATCAGGGAGTTAAATTAACAAATTTTTAGTCTAAAAATATTATTTTTTAAAATTCAGAGGGGTCAACTGACCCCTATTCTACTCTAGATCCGCCCCTGAATATATCGCATAGCAGACCAGCTGAGAATGGTGACGGTTGAAGGCATATCCTGAATAAAAGTAATAAAACATAGTTCTACGAAGTGGCGCTTTTGTAAAAAAAAATCTTTTTGGATTTTTGTAAAATAAATTTGTTTCCATTATTTTATCATATTTTGAATGGAACTCAGATAATATCCCTATCTTTGCAAAATGTTCAAAATAATACAAAAAAAAAAATGTAATTATGCAACCATGAGATGTCAACGTATACGGTCTAACTAGACACAAAATTCTTCAGAAATTATTTATTTATATATCTCTCTAAATGATTGGTATCACATAATCCGCCACATGATGGAGATTGAACTTGTCCACTTCTTGATTTTGGACGGTTGAACCATTTGCAGACAACTAGCTGCTAGATAAGATCATAGCTAGATATATATCGTTATCCCTGAATATCATGCATGGATTGTACATTTTTAGTTTGATCATGTTTTTGTACCTCAAAATCAAATTATTTTAGATTGAAAATTTCAGAAGTTAATTCGGAAAAGGTTCACTCAAATTAAATGAAAAGAAATATAATCAAAAGTTATTTCATGATTGATAATCAACTAGTAAATATTTTCTTCAAAGAAATTAAAAGTTCTTTTAGGATAACAAATGGAAAGGTTTTTTTGAGAAAAACTCGGTGAAATTTAATAGATCCTTACCTGCTATGTTAATTTCAGTGATTAAATATAGACATATCGATTAGGTAATATCTATATACTTTTAATCAAGATTCACAAAATAAAAATCAAAATCGGAATCAACAAGTTGATCATGAAATCAAAATTGGAAGAATAATACAGAATTAGCTGAATTGGATCAGAGACTCATATTTTTTTCAGAAAAAAATTATTTGTCATTAAAAAAAATATATATAAAAAAATATTTAATCACAAATTGACGTTAAAACAACACATTACACTCAAATAATTCATAAATTTAATATAATATAAATATTTAAACTAATCAGTTAGTCTGATGCATTCTCACATTTAGTACAAAAATATAGAAAAAAGAAATATCTTATACATATTTACTTAATAATAAATCAATCTGCATATCTCTATTCAAACTTACATTTTATAGAATTACAACTTAAACACATTCATTTACTGTGTGTCGAGTTGGTTGGATCATTTTTATTTTCAAACACCTTTTCATTTTTATTTTGTTATTTTGGTGTTTGTACTGTTTTGCTTTTGAACCATCCTTTGGATGCATTATGGTAACTCTTCCTTGAATAAATTATATTAAATATAAAAAATATGTATTATGGCGTCAGCTTCAGATCTTGACTCAGCTGACCCAACCGGCTCTGCCAATTTTGATGATATTTTTAAAAGAAACATTCGGTCACAAAACTAAGTAAAATTCGTCTCATCACCGATTTGGCCGAGTCAACTCGGAATTGGCGAATTTGCAAACTATGAAAGATCACAAAGTCGCTCCTGGTCCTCATGAGATAAGTCCGAAGTTATCTCTTGCATTCATCCACAGAATATTAAAAACTAGCTGGAGGATCTGGTATCAATAATGTACCAGTGTAGGTTCCAGGGGCGGATGCACACTAGCCGGGGGCATATGATATTGGATTTTGAAAAACATATAATACTTTCGGTAGTTTGTCCCCCCCTGGAAAAATTTTTTGCCCCCTGGATTATCGATTAATTTTATTGAGAAAAAATATTTAATATCATGTATAATGAAATAATTATGCAAAGATATCAAAATATAAAGTTTTATAGACGAAAATTTTCTTCATCAACTTGATTATCTATTACTTTGAGCTTTATTTTATTGTTATTTTTAATATATAAAATGTTATTATTCTAATAATTTTTTTATTAGGTAAGAATATATATTAAATTATTATTTTTTTATTTAGTACCCGATTAGTTAATGGATTTAAACCCGATAAGCTATTACAATCCGATATTTACCCCCCCCCCCCCCGACTAAAATCCTGCATCCGCCCATGGTAGATTCTGATACATCAGGTTCAAGATATGATATATGTATATTTTGTTTAAATATAACTGATCACTCTCTTGTCTCTTCAGTACCTGTAGACATGAAGCATTTCATCAGACGCCAAGGTTGACCCTTATGTGACGTTTGTTAAATTATTTCCTTAAACTGAGATGAAGTTCGACCTTTCAATATATCTATATAGAAAGTAAAGATATCGTGAGGTTAATCTCACGAAAGATTTTTGTGAGTTTAACTAAAAAATATATTAAATCATTTTTAAATTTTAATTTATCATACTCATTATATTTTTTATATGAAATTTTTATGGGATACAAAAATTTAGAGTGTTTTGAGCTTTTTAACTTATGGTTTTTAATTTTTGAAAATCAGCTCTAAAAATAATAATAATATATTCAATACTTAAACATCATTTTAAAAAATTAAAAACGGGAACTTAAAAAACTTAAAACACTCTAAATTTTTACATCCCACAAGATTTTCATATAAAAATTTTAATGAGGATGATAAATTAAAATTTAGAGATGATTTGATGTACTTTTTGAGTTAAACTCATGAAAAACCTCCATGAGTTTAAGCTCACGGTATCTTTACTCTCTCTCTCTCTGTGTATATATATAGAATTAGACTATGGTGCTTTGCAAAACACAAGAGCGTTGTGTGCTTTGCGCTTTATTATTAATTTTAAGTCAGAAATGATCGATCCAAATCATTCATTCTAATCTCCGTATCAAAATCTATTAGTAAACCAAATTTTATTTTTTGGAATTTATTTGCTATTTTTTTGGATAGAGGGAAAACCATCATTTTTGGATGAAGTAGAATTCTCAGATCAAGTCATTTTCTCCTTACTAGAAAAAATAGCAAATAAATTCTAAAAAATATAAAATTTGGTTTACTAATAGATTTTTATATAAAGATTAGATTGAACGGTTCGAATCGATTATTTCTGACTTGAAATTAAAAATAGAGCACAAAACACACAACGTTTATGTACTTTGTAAAGCACCATAGTTGGACTATCTCTCTCTCTCTCTATATATATATATATAAAGAGAGAGAGAGAGTAAATATACCGTGAGCTTAACCTCACAGAGGCATTCCGTGAGTTTAACTAAAAAAGTATATCAAATCATATTTAAAATATTAATTTATCATGCTCATTAAATTATTTATATGAAAATCTTATGGGATGCAAAAATTTGAAATGTTTTGAGTTTTTTAAGTCATATTTTTTAATTTTTAAAAATTAGCTCTAAAAATAATAATAAAATATTTAATGTTTGAACATCATTTTTAAAAATAAAAAACTGTGACTTAAAAAACTCAAAATACTCCAAATTTTTGCATCCCACAAGATTTTCATATAAAAAATTTAATGAACATGATAAATTAAATTTTAAAGATAATTTGATATTTTTTTGAGTTAATCTCACGGAAGGCTTCTGTGAGTTTAAGCTCACGGTATCTTTACTCTCTCTCTCTCTCTCTCTCTCTCTATATATATATATATATATGAGAAAATCTAAAATACAATACATTATATGGATTTGTTGTATATCACGTCAGAATCTTAAATTTCAAATTAAAAATGACTGATGTAAATCATTTAATTTATTCTCATTATATCAAAGTCTTGTAGAAAAATAAATTATATATTTTTTGAAAAAAATTTATTGCTATTTTTTTGACTAAAAAAGTTATTTGATTTAAGGATTTTGAATAGTCCAATAGTGATGATTTTCTTTCTATTCAAAAATAGCAAAAAAAATTAAAATATATGAAATTTGACTTTCTATAAAAATTTGATATGGAGAACAAATTGAACGGATCGGATCGATCATTTTTAACTTGAAATTTTAGATTTAACGTGATGTACGAACACATTTGTGCAACCATTTCAAGTAATAAAATTATAAGTGGTTGAATGGATAAATTTTTTTTTCAAATGGTACTAAGGCACATGTGCAACTTTCATCTCTTCGACATTAATTATTTGAACAGAATTCAATGGATCATAATGTACAAAGTTTCCAACCTCTTGGTATCCATGGAAATTGAGTTGAAAATTTCCGTTCTAAATTATATAAACTTGTCTATCTCTTTTTCTTCGCCTTTTCGCTTTTATCATATAAGAAAAGGAAACATTTGGATTAAAGCAAATTGGATTCTCCCTTTTCTCGACAGGCATACCGTATAGGAGAAACTTTGGTTCTGTTCCTGAAAGCGGCGAGTGTACTGACGTGGCCAAGCAAATTCCACCTATTTGTTTCATTGTTTCTGGACTACACAAACAAACATATCACCTTGAAACCGTGAACTGCTTTGCTATTTTATTGTTTTCAGACAAGTCCCTTGTTTGTAAGGAATTTTTGTTTTGAAAAAAATTGTAAGGAATTAATTGAATTAAACTCTAGTAAGGACACAGTTGCACCGGTCGATTGCAAGATAATTGTAGATAACCTCTTACTATATCTTGTTATGTAACAAAGTACGCTTGTTTTTTTTTGAGTAATAAAGTACGCTTGTCGAGTAACTGACACGTTGCATCCACGTCATGCATACTAACAAAATTCTAAAGATTTTTCTGTCACTTTGAGAGCTACTGTTGAGTGATGAATTTTATTTCATCAATGAGACTTGGGAAAACTATAATATGAGTGAAAACATTATAATGTTTCATGATTTCTCAAAAAATTTACTGAATTTTATCCGATTGCGTTGTAATCTTTCTCCTCTTGAACCTTTCTCTTTTTTTATGCACATATCTCTAAGATGGCAGCAGTTTTGTGATCTTCCAAGAGAATGAATCCCTAGTTATCAGTTTCCTTAGTTTTTACGTGATAATACCGTTGTGTCACCCGATGGAGAGGTTGCACAACCTTCACCTTTTTTCTCTTTTTTCTTTTCTTTGTGTGTAAGAGAGAGAATGAACTTAGGACTTATCTCATGGGGATCATGAGACTTTAAAACTTCTTTATGAAGATGAAAGGTTGCATGATAATTTTTTGATTTAGTCAATCATAAATCTAATAATTGTCTAAATTTTAATTCTATATATATAAGAGTCCATTTCTACAACATATTACATCAATATTATTTGTACCTTAATGATCACTTATTATGGTAATATTATGATATATAATTAATATATAATTGTATACCACATAAGTCCATAATCTATATGATCGGTATAGCATTCCTTATAGAGTCCATTATATTGTTAAATCCAACAATCTCTTACTTGGACTATGTGTGTAACCTTTTAATTATATATTAATAAAGATCTTTACTGATTGTCACTTTAAGTGTAAATAACTTCGTCCATCGGCTATATCAACAAGAGACTTAAGCAGCTTTCGCCACATTTATGAGTGACTACATTGACATAAATCATAATGCTAATAAACTAAATGACATAAATCATGAAATAGATGTGTAGTGTAGAAATTACATGAAACGTGATCTACATGTTTATTTTCAACTTGATCTCTGCTTTATTTGAGATCAAACAAATCTAGAATAAAACTGAAGCTGAATAATATGCATGCACAATATAACTGTATAAACATTAAACTTTAGATTGTAAACTTTAAACCATAGAGTGCATCATATTATATAATTTTATGTCTGTAAATACAAGTAAAATGTATATAATTTATTAAGAACTAAAATAAACTTTCAGACTCCCACTAAAACTGAACATCCTCTACTGAAACTATACCCATACGAGCAACATGTTCATGGAAAACTTTGGGAATCAAACCCTTAGTCTGCGGGTCAGTTATCATGAAATTTGTACTAATTTGCTCAATACTGATCAGACCATTCTGGACTCTTTCCTTAACTGTAGGAACTTTATGCCAATGTGTTTGGACTTTTTGAGCTCATGTTGTTATTAGAATATGACACCGCAAAGTTATTGTCACAATAAATCTTCAATGGTGACTGAATAACCTCCATTATTCGTAGCCAAGAGACAAAATTGCGTAGCCATATTGGTTGATTGGATGCTTGAAAGCAAAATACGAATTCTGTTTCCATAGTAGAAGTTGCAATCAATGATTGCTTAGAACTTTTTATTAAAATAACTCATTTGGCTAACATGAAAATGTAACTGGTAGTGGACTTCTTGCTGTCTTGACATCCCATAAAATCGGAGTCAGTATAACCAATAATCTCAAGTTTGTCAGACCTCCGATATGTCAGCATGTGATGTTTTGTTCTTTGTAAATACCGTAGTATCATTTTGGCTGCTTTCAGTGATCTAGTCCAGGATTATTCAGGTACATGCCTAGCATTCCAGTGACGTACTCAATATCTGAATGCGTACACACTTGTGCATATGTAATACTCTCAATAATTGGAGTGATTGTAAATTAAAATGAAAAAAATAATTATAAATTTATAATCTACCTGAGAGTGATGCTGCTCATATATTCTATATATACACTTTCAAATAGATTCTATACTTCATCATAAACATTCTCTTCGGCTAATCCCATATTTTGTTCTAATTGTCTTGAGAAAATGAGCGGTAGTTGTTACCTTCCACCTATTTGATAAATTATAATTAATCCGTAAGTTGATAAATTATAATTTCATGGGCCGTTTTATATTTTAGTAGTGTTTCGGTACATTGATCAACCTTTTAAGGGTATTCTTTTAAACAAACTAAACACTTAGCGCGTAATGATAGTGCCATTTGGAGTTTTGATCTCCTCAAAGATTTCCCATGCCGATGATATCTTTTGTCGAGCTCTCTTGCTGGTAGTGTTGCGTTGGCTTTGATCTTCACTACACTCTAAGGTTTGAGGGGCTCATGTAATGCCTGGTTCATGGTTGTTTATGACCTAACTGACATAGGTGGGACTGAAACATTGTCGATATATGAGATTTGTAGTGGAAGACTGTATATTACATTCAAATCTATATCGCTTGGTTCTACTATCGGATTAGTAACATACTCTGGTGTCATGCCTAATTGTGTACTTGTTCAATCCAGTTCATGTTAGGGTTTGGATCCATTTGATTGATTGGTAGAAAAACAAAAAAAATAATAAACACAAAGTATATTTTGGTTTTGAGTATTTGACTTGTGAATTTTGAAAAAAAGAACCTGTATAGAAAAAAAAGTTAATTAATTATTTTTAAAAAATACATGAAAATAAAAATCGGTAAGAATTTGCACCTCTAATAAAAGATTTTAAAGAATTTGTACCTCTAATAAAATACCATCAAATTTGGAAATTAAATTAAAAATGAGAGACTTAGAGCTCAATATAGTAGAATATGAGTAAGAGTGAGTGATAGTAGAGAGTGAGAGAGTTAGATAGATTTGAATGAAATGAGTTCGATGAATTATGATTGTATTTATAGTTGAGTTTTAGTAAAACAATTACCAAAATAGCCATCTAATATAACCGTTAATAGCTGTTGGAAAAGGATATTTTGGTCATTTCTATTTTAAAATTTGAATCTAAATAGCTTTGTTCGATTTTGGGTGCATTTTCAAGGAAGAAAAAAGATTTAGAATTGCCTATTTAGCACCGGTGAAATAAAAAACCAATTCTAAAAGAATATATTAGAGTCGGATTTTATTAAAAATCGGTTCTAATTCAATTAGAATTAGTTTTTAATAAAATCGATTCTAATTTAATAATTAAGTGAATTAAAATTAGTTTTTAATAAAAACCATTTCTAATTATTTTATGATTTTTTAATTTAATTAGATTAGAAGCCGTTTTTTATAAAATCGGTTCTAATTCAATAATTGAATAGAAGGTTTTATTATAAAATCGGTTCTAATTCAATAATTAATTAGAGCAAGTTTCAAATAAAATCGGTTCTAATTCATACATTTTTTTTTATTAAAAATCGGTTTCAATTCAATTTTATGAATTATAAAAATCAAATTCAATTTTATGAATTATAGATAGGAAATTATATATATAGATTGAAAATTTCTCAGATTCTTTTAGTATGTAAATTATTTGTAATCATTTTATTAATGAAATATATTTTAATAGTTAATGGGATGATTGAAATTATTTAATTAAAATTTAGAGAAACTAATTAAAAAAATAATAACTCAGAAATATTGGTTTATGTTTTAAAATGAATATTTGATTTAGCATCGGTTTGAAAATTTTTATTTGAATTAAAGTCGATTTTCTTCAAAAACCTTTTCTAAATCTTTGAATTCAATTTAAAACCGTGTCTAGTCGGGCCTACCGTGCCGTGTCTAATCGTGTCGTGTCTAATTGTGTTTCGTGTTGTACCGTGCTATGTTTCGTGTCGTGTCGTGTCATGTACGCTCTCTGAACCGTACCGTGTCGTGTCGTGCCCTACAGTAGAAAAATCGAACACGGCATGTTTAATCGTGTCGTGTCCTGTCGTGCCCTCACTCACGTACCGTGTCGTGTCGTGTCCTTATCGTACCGTGTTGTGTCAAAAAATCTGAACCGTACCGTACCGTGTCGTGCCCTCGCTCACGTACCGTGTCTTAATTGTGTCGTGTCCTTATCGTACCGTGTTGTTCGTGTCGTGTTCAGCCACGATGGCAATTTTGAGAACATACCGTTAATTTTTTTTTATATATATCAAATGTACGTAATAAAGAATACAATCTAGTACTTCTATTTCTTTCTTTCTCTCTCTCAAAAACCTCAAAAACTCCCCCTTCTTAATTAGTACAACTGTATTTCACTATACCAACCGAAGCATCTCCCCCCTCTTCAAAACCTTGGTTGTGGCTCCATATTCAATCTCTCCCTCTCTAGTCTCGCCCTCTTCCCCTCATGTCTATCAATTCATCTCTCTCAACCAACAGTCCCCAAAAGCTGAGGTTTGTCTCAAGCTATACCTCTTCAAAAGGGATAGCTACCATTGTCGGTGTTGGTCCTAAACTCGGCCGCTCGGTCGCATGCAAATTTGCAAATGAAGGATACACTATTGCCATTCTTTCTCGAGATCTTGGTACAGTGAACATACAGCTATCTTTAATTTCATTTTTTTTCTGCTTATATCTGTTTTTACTGATTAGTTATTACAATGCCCCTTGGAATGCCCAAAAGTGTATACTCCGTGTAGTCGTTTCAGAACCTTAATTTTTACTTGATCGATCCACCCCTCTCAATTGAAATAGCATATGTGAGAATTTGAATTAACATTCAAATGCTAAGTACTTAACATTCAAATGCCAAAAACTGAAAATTTCTGATGAAATTTATCCAATTACGTTTCTGCTAGCAGTTTGTAATTGCATGGGCTGATATGTGTGTTTACTGTGTTTATAGATAAATTGTCACATTTGGCTGATGAGATTGCATGTGAAGCAAAAGCCCAAGTTTTCGCAATCCGAATTGATTGCACAGATTTCAAATCAGTACGAGAAGCTTTTGAGGGTGTTCTATCACTTGGACCAGTGGAGGTGTTAATCTACAATGCATGCGAACCGGCATCATTCCAGCCAAATAATTTCTTGACTATTAACCCCGAGTCCTTCCACCGCTCTCTCGCTGCATCAGCTCTTGGATCATTCTATTGTGCCCAACAAGTACGTTTCTGCTAAAAATATCTTCATCTTCCATGATATTTTTGTTATTTTTGTATTACGATGCCTGTATTTAAAACCAAAAATACATTGACTTGACAATTAATGAGTTTTCTGTTAATTTTCTGAAGGTTATACCTGGGATGGTGGAGAGGGGAAGGGGCACGATTATGTTGACGGGATCTTCAGCTTCCTTAAATGGCTTTGCTGGATATACTGAACTAAGTAAGTGCCTTGATCCTTGACAAATTGTTACAATTTTCATGTGAAGTTTATCTTTTTCATAGGTTACTTGTCTATAATTTGTTTGATTATAAATCATCCAATTTCTGGAAGAAACATATAGAACTCATAATTTCATATTAGACATATATTTATTTTATTTGACCAGTAGAATGTTATTTTAATTTTATTGTAGGTTGTAGCAAGTTTGCTATGAGGGGTTTGTCTCAATGCCTTGCGAAGGAGTTCTTTGCACATGGCATTCATGTTGCACATGTAGTAATTGACGGTGCAATATGTACCCCAAGGTTGGTACTTCTCTTTGGTTATATGCACTGAATTTTACCCTTTGGTACTATTTTCTTTATTTGAAATTTTGAATAGTGACATTTCATTTGACCGAAAATGAATTTGTCTTTTTTGCTTATCAAAAGTGATTTTTCAATTAAAAGGGAGAAGGTTCCAGTTTTGTGACTTTTTGTCCACTTTCTTTTTTTCTTTTTCATTTGCCTAGATTTCACTAAGGAATAACATCTAGAGTCATCCATAATTATACTTGGTATCTGAGATTCTGGTTCTTCACCTTATTTGTTTCTGTCTAAATTCCTTTGATCTTTCAAGGTCTTCAAAGGTGGAGGATTGCACAAGTACATGTTGTATGGATCCAGATGCAATAGCACAAAGTTACTGGCACATACACACACAGGACAAGAGCGCTTGGACGCAGGAATTGGATCTACGGTCCCCAAATCAGAGATTCTGATCTGGACCTGTGCGCTCAAAATTATGTTTCCTTCCGTTTGTTCCAGTTATCCTTGGAGTGTAGTTCTTGGTAAAGAGTGGTGGAACCAGTGGAAATTATGGTTTCTGATAGATTGGAAATAGATTGTGTGTGGCAGAGGGCTTTGAATCGTGTCATGCTCCTCTGCTTGTAAAATTGCACCTTGTAGTTTTGTACCAGTGGAAGAACAAATATCTGGGTTTTCTCAGAATATATGCGTGTTTGCGCTCTTAAAACAGAATATTCTTTATTCGTTTTTCATGCTTCTGAATCTTTTTTGAACTGTATTTGGTCTTTTAATTATCAGATAAGTTATGCTACATAAAAAATATATATTTGATAGGTTATATATGTAAAATGAGAGTTTCAATTAAATGATAAATAATTACATTTTGGCATGGAATTGAAGAATGCTTAAACGTTTAAAAATTGGAGAAAGATCTAGCATAAGCAATCCTGCAGGTATATAGCCGGTAAGAGTACACATATTATGAGACCGAATTTTAATAAAAACTTTGGAATTTCAACTTGCATGAAGTTTCAGGTTCCGAAATTTGTGAGACAGGCGATCTTTTTTAAGAACTCTTGATAATTATCAACTGATAATTTTTTTTTTAGGAAAATCTATAGTTTGACTAATTGTTTTTAGATGTTGCCGATGATCGTATGTACAGTTTATTTATATTTATGTGGTGTAATGTCACAAATATATGAATAAATATCTGTATATTTAATAATATATGATTTTTTTAAAAAATTTATCATATTATATTTTTTTATTTTATATCAAAATTTTTTAAAAATATATTCACATATTAAACCGCTCACATATGCGTTATGGAGTATCTAATCACATACATATTGAAATTCACATTTTTAAACTTTAGTTGGTACTTGATACTATTATTATTCAAAGTTTTTTGAATAAAAAAATAAAAAATGTCTCAAACAGTCCCATCATTACTCTCATCATAACTGAAAAATATGTCCCTAAAAAGCTAAAGCGTGTGAGACCTGCATGTAATTGTAGTGAGAGATAAATGGATAATATTGAGGACATCATATCATTAGGGGCGAATTCAGACTTTACTCTAGAGGGGACAAAAAAATAAAAAAATTCAGGAACAAAATAAAAATATTTTTTAATTTATTTTTTTTCTGAAAATACATACAATTACAAAGGTATTCGTCCAAAATTTTTCCAGGGAGGCAGCTCATGGATCCGCCCGTGTATCAATACCGTATTATTAATGATAATGACATATTATTTTATTTATCTTGTATTACTTTTTGTGTTCAACTTAGACGGGTTATTATTAACTTCAGTATATTTAATTAAGTTGAATAATAATTACGGTATCAATAATAGTGTTGATGACAACATCTCCTTGACGGCTTGGCATCTTCTTTTTGTCTAATAATATCATGAAAGTGATCTTTTAAGATTGTGACAGCCATCTTTTGGTCTCCGTATATATAGGTCCCGCTGTACCAATAAGAAGACCTAGACATTGCCATTAACCCCTTAATACACAAAAAGAGTTAAATTTTTAAACATATCACATATCATTTTTTTATCATTAATTTTTATTTAAATCCTTTCATTTATTTTAATCTAATGATTCATAAATAAAATTTCTCTATCCAACTATTGAGGTAATATATGCAGATCCAAGTTCTACAATGAAGCGAGTTATCTAAAATTACCAGCATTTGCTCCATATCATATGATATATCATCTATGGATATCCAAATCTCTACACCAACCTAGTGATGTCAATGCGGGACCAAATTTGAAATGGAGTAACCCTCAATACAAGCCAAGTTCTTAAAATAATCCAACTAGTTAAACAAAATTAATGTAATATGAACATAAAAGTGTTGATACAACTTAGTAACTGCGTCCCCATTTGGCGGGTGGAGTAAAAATGATTTAGGTGGTTTCTGTTTCTTAAAGCACTAAGCGGAAGTGATTTAATTGAAGAAAATTTGAGGTGTAGTAAAGTTAAATTATCAAATTTGCTATTTTTAATACTTTTTACCTACTCTGCTTAATTTATGTACTTCGTTACTATTAAACTCTATTATGCGTAAGTAATTTAAAAATTACTGTCAAAACTTCAATACTGCGTTCTAAAGTTTTAATTTTACTTGCCAAATACGGCTGCAATTTTATTCCACACGTAGTGATATTAAACAATATCTATGCATACTACCTCCTTTTAGTAGCATAGTAATATTTTCGTTATTCAAGAAATATTCAGCGAGGACAAAAATTTAAGATTTGGATATAATACGGGTATAATTCGAGTATAGTTCGTTTCATATAATAAATATAAAAAATATATTAAAATGTTAAAACTTCAAAAAAATATAAAAATAATATAAAAAATCATTTAAAATATTATATAATATTTTTTGCGAAAAAACTTTTTTGACTAAAAAACACATTATATTTTAAACTAATGATTTATTCGTGAAACATCCGATTAAAGGTAAAAATAAATTATTCATGAATTATTCACGGATCGTGTGATATACTTAGTAGTTTTTTTTTGAATGGATATGCATCCGTCTTAACTAGTTTCATACATAAATTGACATCGTGCCTATATTTTTTTTTCTACTTTAAAAGAAGCGTTTAATTCTGTTTGATATTTTGTATAACTTCACTTTCAGAAAATTAAATGTAAACAAATTTATTTATAATATTGACCTTCGACTAAACTCTAGCCTATATATTCCAAGAAAAAAAGAGAGAAATTCAGAAATAGAAATGCAGATGCGGTCTAATAGATCAGTTAGCTTAATTTTGTGCACTCACCATCCTTCTAGAATTCAACTACGGAAATTTAATTTAGAACTAAGAATTTTGAAAAATCGGAGAAAGTGACATATGCTGACATGCACCAAATGCACAGGGGTCTTGTGTATATAATTAATTTAGGAAGTCGAAATGGAAGTTTTCAAAAAAAGCACCGAAAATGACATATGCACCAAGTGGAGAGGGGCTTGCCATGGTGGATGTATGGCAAAATTGGCAATTATTTTGGATCGTTAGTTGTCGACTTTTCATGCAAGCAGTCGCTTTAACTTTAGAGAGAAAGTGAATGAAAATTAAAGATGGATCCTTTGACAGGATGACGGTTGAGGACCAATTGACCAATTGGCAATTCTTGGTCGGATTTTTCTTCATATTTAAGTTCGGATATCTCAGAAGTAATTTTAATATCCTGAATTAAATAATGTTCGAAAAAAAAGAACATCCACAAATGAACGCTTGCTTTAATATAAGACATTCAATTTAGCAAAAAAACAATAATAATGTATGAAATATGTAGAATCAATTAATGTATCCACAACTATTTATTTTGATAATATAATTATCAATTTTATATAAATTCATAACAAAATTTTAAGAATGAATTTTTTTACAAATATATTCTTATTAAATTTATAGATTGATTATATTTGAGACCCAGATGGAGGACTCATCTTTCTTAAAAAAAATTATAGATTGATTGTATTTCAAATTTAGTGCAATTTAAGTGTATTTGATATTCCAATAAAGCCCATCAAAATTAAATGATATTTTTGACAGTTTAAATTTAATGGTTTTTGATGGAATATTAAATGACATTTAAATTGCATCAAATTTGGAACACAATCAATCAATAAATTTAAGAATATATTGATAATTATTACTATTAGAGCTATTACTCGGGCGCACCGACAATATAGACCTCAAATAAATAATTAAAAATATAAAATTTTAAATGTATTTAATAAAATTTCAAATTGGACACAATACTTTAAATGCTAAATAATAATGATTATAATAATAAATATAATTAAACACACAATAATCTTTATCATATAAAAAATTAAATTATTTTAAGAGTTAAATTTCACCTTAAGTATATTACACACATTACTTTAAATAAGGAGAGAGAAATTATTTTATATGAACCATTGGATTCTAGTAGATGAAAGGACTTAAACAAAATCAATGGTAAAAAAAAGTGATGAAGTGGTATTTTGAAAAATAAAAAATTAAAACTTAACACTCTTTAAGTATTAAGAATTTATTTTATTTTTTATGAATTTATACAAAAATTAATTTTCAAAATTGTCAAAAAAAAAGTTCTAAGGATATCCCATCCTCAATTAAAAATTGCAATTATTATAAATTTCCTCTTCACTTCATCATCTTGGATTTTGCACACCCATTCCGATTCCTTGCTTTTCATTCATCACACTCGTCATGACCTCACTCTGGCATTGGTGTATTTGGATGAAATATTATTGTAAAACTTAGTTCGTCATCCAAAGTGAATGAGCTGCACGCGTCTCATTAAAGATCTTCATAATCTCCATCGTCACACTTCAGGTGGAATGTTGATCCAGATATCAAACAAGTAATGAACCTTGGCATCTACTTTCTTATCTCAAATACAATCAACAAATACTATTGCTCAACGCTTAGGTTAGCCAGATATTCAGAAGTGAAAATAAAAAGAAAACGAGCAGTAATCGAAATTTATTTAGGGAAATATTTACTTAAAATTGCATTTCTGATAAATGTGGCATAAAAGTTAGTGCCACTTTTGTAATTCGCTGACAGTACCTGTCAGTTTCTATGAAACGATTAATGAACAAACGTGTCCATGATAATAAAGAACGAAACCGCAAAAATTACCTCAGAACCAATCACCAAATTAATTGCAAACTCCGAAGTTTTCAATTTCCATTTTGTCACTCTCCCATTTCAGAAAAATTAAATATATTTCATGCTTTCGCTGATTTCCAGAAAGGAAGTCAGAGGATTTTTCCTGTACTTAATTCAAACCATTTGAATCGATAATGCACAATAAAAATGGATTAGATTTTGATCTGATCCGCATATACTTGATGAAGAATGAGTAATCCAATTATATCAAACATCATGAAAGAACAATCGAGGTTCCTAAAGCGAGTACCAAATGCTGAACCATCTCGTCTGTGAAAGGCAAAGCATATTAACATCACCAAAGCACATGATTTGTTTGTTTCCTCTTCTGAGATCTAAATTTTCCTATAAACAGCAGCCTAGGTTTCCTACAAAATTCTGAAACAACGATGATCACTTTTTTTTTTCTTAAAGACAATGAACTAAACATTGAAGCAATTAGATGTTTGAAGTTTGATCAAAAGGACATACCAGTCCATTCTACACATTCAATAGTTTCAAGGCAACACAATACCACCACTGGTCCCCTAGAAAAATCTCAAGGCAAAATAAGAAAGGATTGTACTCCCATAAATGGATAGCTAGCAGCACTTAGACAAAAAATCGCAAGTACCAGTTTAGTTCACGCTGGTAGCAAAAAGAGAGCATGGTACTTTGAACTGATGTAAGAAATATTTTGTCCAGAAGAGAGGTCTTGGCTGAAACTTTAATCAACAATCATGTAGAGACAATTCTCTATGTACTCGGCCCACAATTCGGATAACAGGCCACTTACCAGCAGAAAATATAAACCAACTCAATATTACATATCAAAACAGCAAAAACTTGTAAATTTTGGAACATTCACAAATTCCACAGTTGCAATCAACTAAATTCCAATCAATTAATGCATCAAAACAGCAAGAATCTACAGATGTTTTTTTAGCAGCTGCTTCTCATGCTACAAAGCAAGGCTCTGGTATCCAAATCTAAACATTTAAGTTCTTCAGACGGCCAGAATAAAATTAGGAATGGCCCACACAATCCAGTTCAACCAATAAAATTAGACAGCTACAGATCTTAAGCTATACTAATACAAATCAGTAGGGCCGGTTCATCAAACCTCAACTAATTCACCTCATACGGGGTGGTGTCCTCTGCTGTCTGTCATACAAGTCCTCTGCCAGAGCCTCTCTCAAGCTCTCAGCAACATTGTACATTGACCACTCACTGTCCAGTGCATGTGCAGGTTGTAAAGTCTCAGGTGGGTCCCGCCACAAGTACTTCCCATCATCCTCCGGTTCCTTTGCTAGTTGACACATGTTGTGCAAAACTACACAAGCAATGATCGTCTGAGCTGCATGGTTAAGACCCACATTAAGGTTTCTCAGTATTTTCCACCGGCCTTTGAGGAGTGAGATAGCAGGCTCGATGGATGCAGCCTGATATTTCGAGAGTGCTGTGTCAAATGCCTCATAGGCTGGATTTGAAGTAGAAGAGGAGGCAGGAGAGGAAGAAAAAGGGGTGATAAGAAACGGGAGGAGAGGGAATGAAAGATCACCAGCAAGATAAGGGTGTAATTTCTGGCCATCTAGGGTTAACACAGGCTCACTAAATAGCTTGCCAGAAGAGGCACGCTGATAGAGGCTACTTTCCCGGAGGTGCGATGCCGGGTCAACCGAACCAGGTGCACGCACACATGCATCAATAAAAACCCGGCGGTGATCAGCCACTGCCTGGAGAAGAACAGACGGGAAAGAACGGTTAGGGGACAGGAGAGTTGGGTCAGGTTCGGCAAGCCGCAATCGGACAGGTGATGAGATAATAGAACCGACCAAATTGGGAAGAGGAGTGTGACGGGACAAAGAAGGAGAAGAAGGGGGCAAGGGTTTGATGAATTGGGAGTAGAGAGTGGTGGAGAGGAGGCGGGTGACAGCATGGGTGCATCGTGAGATGAGGGAAGGCGGCAAGGAGACAGTGTGGGAAAGTGAACGGGAGGAGAGGCCACGGCAGAGCTGAGAGAGAGCAAGGGACAGGGCACGGTCAGGAGGGAGGTGGACAGGGAAAGGGGAGTGAGGGAGGAGGGAGTTGAGAAGAGAATTGAAGAGTGAGAAGGAGAGGCCATAGAGGGAGCGAAATCGGGCGTCACGAGTGGTTGGGTCGAGGCAGCAGATGGGGTCAGTGGAGAGGGGCCGGAGGGAGGCGGGGATGAGAGGAGGGGAAGGGGAAGGGAAGGAGGCGGAGGAGGGGGAGGAAAGGAGAGATGAGGAAATGGCGGAGGCGAGAGCGAAGAAGAGCAGAGGGAAGGTGGAGGGGGAGGTGAGGGAGGAGGGGGGAGGGGAGTCAGGGAGGGGGTCAAGGTAGGTCTGCATTTGGAGGAGGTTGGAGAGTAACAGAAGCAATGAGGAATCGATCTCCATTAGCTCGTTGATGCTTCTCTTCCGACGGCGGGCACTCGGGCGTGCACTGAATCGTGATGTTTCGTCCAAAGGATGGATGGTGGTCGTAGTCGTCGTCGTCGTCGTGGTCTGACTGAGACTGACCGGAGCTGAAGCAGACTGGGAGGAGAGAGAGAGAGGGGCTGCGCAGGGATGGACTGAAGGTTGGGAGTTTTGGGCCGAATGTGGCCCACTAGAGACATGGCAAAGGGTTTGGGTTCTACAGTGAATCCGTAACAAAATAAGAAGGGATGAGAAATAGATAATGATGAATCCGTAAATAGATAGTGATGACTGTTTAGGGAGGAACCAATGAACTCTCTTCTTTCTTTTTACAAAATAGAATCGAAGTTCAACGCAAAATTCTTTGAAGCACTTGACATAGTATGTCAGCTAATAGAGATTATGCAGCTAAAAATTGTCATATGCCATAAAGTAAAATTAAATTTGCCTATTGGAGTACGAAGCATATTAACTTTCTGTGGCGTGAATTTGTTTATTTGTTTGTTGATTACAAGTTCATTCAACAAACAATCAGGTATGCGAAGAGTAAATATTTGAAGAGAAGAAAAAGAAAAAGAAAAAGAGATGCTATCTCAAAATTCATTTTTCTAAGAATGCTGTATAACCTCTGGCTCACATCTGACTGCTCTTGTATTTGCTCTAGCTCTCTTTGCACCAAGAAAATTACCTGCAAATAAATAAATAAATAAGTTAACAATTTAAAAGTTATCCCCCCCCCCCCACCCACACACACACACATGCATGTACTTCGTCAAATGTTCCATAATAAACAAATTCAAAACCTGGACAATAGAAATGAACTTAACAATCACACAAATAATGAAGAAAAGTTTTTTACCATGATGAACCATCAGAAAGAATGATTTTGTGTTCGTATTTGTATGCCATGAAAAAACGAAAGTCCTATGGAGGGACGTTATTCAGTGACCTTACAGTTTCCAAATGAGCAAATCAACCTGTGATGGTGGAAATGAATTAAGACGAGAGGTCAGACAAGTACAGCAATAAAAAAAGTGGTCTTTTTATATGATAATTTCAAAGAAAACCAAAAGAAATTACCTCATTTACAGAAAATTAAGTTCTACTTTGGACTCCATGGGTGCACATTGCATTGAAATGAATCTCCAATTACAAATACCCCTTGATGCAGAAACAATTTAGCAACCCCCAACCAGGTACCGGGGTTTGCAGGAACTTGCACTCTCTTCAAACAACTGCCTCAAAATAGAACTCACTTCTGAACCCACAGATTCACACACATACATGTCGAATAATATTTTGTATTTACAGACTATCTCAGTTTCAACCAAATCAAATTTAGGATCAATGATATTCATCCACTCCTTAGATCTCCCTGCTACACAAATACCATAAAGAAGTGAAAGAGAAGTAATACAATCTGCTGAAATTTTTTTACCGGTCATATCATCTCTGAACTCCAAAGCTTTTCTAAGCATATTATATCTACATAGGGAAAATATGATCGAATTATACACTGCAGTCCTGTGGTTCCACCCATCAGCCACCATTTTCATGAGCATGTCCAAAATTGCAAGCCCTGCATGCTTTTCAATTAGGGGACAGTTTAACAATCCATTTATTACATAATGAAGTGTGGCATTATTTGGAGTACACTTATTAATTAACATAGTCTCAAAACAATCAGCTGCTTTAACCACTTTATGTGCTTTAAAAAAGCACCCAACCATTAATGTGTAAGTAACAATGTTAGGGGAGAGATTTCTTGATTTCATATATTTGAAAATGAACTCAACTCTTTCAGCGCTACCTCTCTTAAAATACATATCAATTAAAGCTGAGCAGGTTACTACAGTTGGTTTCCTTTGCTCCTTGATCATGCTACCTAAAACACATAAAGCCCCATTTAGGTCACCTTGTTTTGAAAATCCACTTATTAATGCGTTATAGGTGATCTCATCGGGATGACAACCATTATTTTTCAAATCATCAATGCATGCAACAGCTTCTTTCATGAACCCATTTTTACAATAACCCTTGATCACAGCATTATACCAAACAATTCCACCTCTAATACCTTTCTCTTCCCTGAATAGGAAAACCTTCTTTGCTTCTTCAAAATTCCCATTCCTCATGAAACCGTCAACTAATGTGGTGTAAACAAACTCATCCGGAAGAATATTTCGTAAAAGCATATCTTCTAGAAGCTTCTTGGCTGAAGAAAGCATGTTTTGTTTGCATAAGCCACTGATCAAAACATTGTATATGTTACAGTCTAAGGGGACTGCAAGATGCACCATTTTCTCTTTAACGGTCAAAGCTTCTTTGACATTACCAACTGATACAAGGCCATGAATCAGAGCTCCAAATGTTACCAAGTCAGGACTAATTCCTCTCTCTAGCATTTCTGTAAGTAAATCTGTCGCCTTTGCACTTTCTCCTAAAATATAATACCCATGAATGAGAGGAGTATAACTCTTCTCATTGGGACTCAAGCCCCTTCTTATGGCCTCTCTCAAATATACCTCAGCTTCTGCAGCCCTCCTTTCTTTACAAAACCCAGATATTAGAGTATTAAAGGTGATAACATCAGCTTGGCAGTTACTCTCCAACATTTGCTTCAGCACAGTTTGAGCACATCTTACTGACCTCTGTTTGCACAAAGAATCCAAGATGTTGTTGTATATCTGTACATTTGGTGTCACGCCTTTTGATTTCATCTCCAAAAGTATTTTCATAATTTTCCAAAAATCTCCTTTTTTACAAAATCCATTTACTAATATACCATAAGAGACTACACTAGGCAAAACCCCCTTCTTCTCCATCTCCCTGAAAAGATCAAAGCCTTTCTGAAACTTCCCATGTGTAAAGTACCCTTGGATCAGGACATTATAAAAAACCACATTAGGTATGCACCCAACTCCCCATCTTTCCTCTATGAGTTTCTTTGCTTCCTCCATCTTACCCTGCATACAATAACCATTGACTATGATGCATGTGCTATGATTATCCGCTCCATACTCTCTTCTAAGCATTTCATCATACACCTTACAGGCAACATCATGAGATCCACGTTTTACAAGCAGCCTGAGAAGGGAATTGCAATCCACAACATGAGGAAGAACATCATATTGCTCCCTGATCATATCGTACACTTCCATTGCCTTCTCTACCATTCCAGAATCTGAAAACCGGGCTAACAGAACACTCAAAGCTTCGCATGTTGGGACAAGTTTCTCCTCTCTCATTATTTCCTTAACAAGCTCTATTTCAGTGAACCGTCGTGACTTTGACAACTGCAGGAGAAGAGAAGAGTAGGCCAGAGAGTCAAGCGGTGGCACCCAAACAGGCGGGGCATGGCGAGCCCAGTGGAAGAAGAAGAGAGCAGAGTCGGCATCAGGGAAGGAGGAGAGAAGGGAAGAGAGGCGAAGGTCGGGATGGGAAGAGAAGAGGTCGGAGAGGGAGTGTTCCCAGCTGGGATTGGCATGGCGGGTATGGAGGATTTGGGAGATGGAGTTGGCGAGGAAGCGGGTGTGGCGGGAGGAAGAGGGCCTGGGAGGGGAGCTGAGGCGAGGCTTTATGCGTGGTAGGAGATGCTTAGACATCAAAGAGGGAAAAAAAAGCGAGAGGTGAGAGCGCGGCCGGCGTCGGAGGAGGAATCAAGTTTAAGAGCAATACAACATGGTGTTTTAGTAGTACTGCCGTGCTGGTATCTGGAAGCGGTTCGTGTTCAGACATTTCCATACCGTCCATACTAATCTTTAAAAAAAAATTCACATGAAAAAAATAATAAATATTTTTAATAATAAAATAGAATTTAATTCATGACAAAAATTTGAATAATGATCTTATAGATATACATATTTACCATAATATTTGTTATTTCTTATTATTTTTAGAAAGTTATCTTGAAAAAAATCCGAATAAATATTTTCAAGTAATATTTGAATAAAAAAGATACCTACTATTGTGATTAACTAATATTTTTTAAATTTAAATTTAAGAATTTAGTATAATTAATTTATTTCTCAATAACTTATATTAGAATTTTGATACAATATTTGACGTCAATTTAATAAATATCAAAATATTATAAAAAATTATCCCCTTCTTTATTGTTGTTCTTCGTCACTGGTGAAAATATTAAAGTATATCGACTTTTAGTTTGTTTTTCACGCACATTGCAAGTGTTATATATCTTATAGACATTTAAATAATATTCAATTTACCTTTCTTTTATTTTAACATATGAAGATGTATAAAAATGCTCTGAGCTCATGCGATCAATGTTACCACGTTTGATATTCAATTCTTTTCATGTAACTTAATTTAAAGACCTACATTATATGTGTAATTTGATGGATTTTTTCTTAACTATGAAAAGAAAACATTAAAAAAATCGTATAGATTTTTTTCCGAAACCCAGAAAAAAAATCGTATAGATTTGTTTTTAATTTGCTTATTTTCATGTCAGCAAATATAAGGGCCCCTTGCAATTTGAAGTTTTTTTATGAGTACTGTTTATGTTAAATTTACAAAGTTTCATTTTGGATCGCGTGAGTTCTCTGCTCTGAATGAAAATGGAAGCATAATTATCATGAGTGAACTACATACATTTTGATCATCTTATTCGTGTTGTCGTGTGCTTATATAAGATGCATTTTCCAACACTGCAACTATTACAAGTTTAAATTATTCTTTATTGTCTAAGAGAAGTAGAAAACTCAAACAATCAAATATTGAAGGAAACGACATAAGAGTATATATATGCAAAATCAAATATTAGAGGAAATCAACACAAGGAAATGTCATAAATTTTGAGCAGGTAAAGGCATTTTTTTCTTGATGTCTAGTATTTTAATAGGTAATTTATTCCATAGCAAATTGGCTTTTTTTTTATCTTATTCTTTACATTGTGGGATTAGTTAAGGTTATGGTTCATGTGACGATATATGACTTCAATTTCTAACTAAAATATCTATAAGTAAAAATGAAATGAGACAAAAAAAATCAAAAGAATTAATCTTTTGTAAATAGATCTCTAACCAAGGAAACTAAAAATATTGGTTTTCTTTCGTACGTCCAAAGACGGTGAATAACATCGATGACAAAAAACTTACACAACACTGATACAATAATGAAACTTTGTTTAGTTTCGTTAATGGTAAGAAAATTTGCTTACTTAATTTCATTTCTAATAGTTAAGGTTTGGATTTACTTTGTTTATAATAATAAAAGGGAAGGATCACTTGACAATGGTTATCTTAACAATTTTAACAATAAATTTTTGAATAAAAATTAAAAAATAAAAATAGAAAATATCATATGAATATGTTTCTCTACTTATAAATTAATAGTGATTCAAATTTCATATAATTTCATTATCATCTGATAGTCTATTAAAAAGTCTGTCAAATTATAATCGTCATAAATTTTATAAAATTTGATTGTCCTTGATAGAACATCAAAAAATAATAAAATTACATGAAATTTGAATAACCATTAATCTATAAGTATCTATTTTTTTTAAAAAAAAAATAGTATTTATTTGAAAATTCATTGTTAAAATTGTCAAAATAACTCATTGTCAAGTGATCCCCACCCATAATAAAATATTATTTATTTTTGCAGTTTTTATTATTAATAATAATTATTAAATTAATATTATTAAAAATTAGAGTGAGAACCGTAAAATTTCAAATATACGAAATAATGATAGCGCGCCATCATTATCGATGGCACAACTAAACGCGCCACCGATGTGTGCGCGTCATTCGTATATTTGAAATTTACGGTTCTCATTCTTATTTTTAATAATATTAATTTAATAATAATTATCATTACTAAAAACTGCTATTTTTGTTACTGATAAGGAGTTTTGCTAAAACAATTGTTTCTAGTACCTAATTTCGTTTTAATTTCATTTATAGGAATAAAACTTCGTTTAAATTTGTTACTGGCAAAATGATTTGCTTAAAATTTTTTGTTACTAGTTCTCAAACTTCAATTATTTTTGTTTATAGCAATAAACTTTGCTTCAATTTCATTTTGGTAAGAAATTGTGATTAGAAACTTTATTTCTAGCAATAAACTTTGCTTAATTTCATTATTTGTAAGAGTTTTGCTTATAAAATTTTGTTTCTGGGAATAGCTGTTGAATTACTTTTGTTTATAATTATAAATTTATTTTAATTGTGTTTTTATAAGAAGTTTTTGCATTATAATTTTTGTTTCTAACAATAATACTTGATTTAATTTTATTTCTAGCAATCATTGTTTGCAAAGTTGGTCGAGTTCAAGTTGAATCGTCAGGGTCAACTCAGATTTGGCCGAAGACGCTCCGATTTTGACCCAAGTTACCTTGCCAAGATTTTTTTTTGCACAAGTTCCTGAAGGAGACTACAAAATCGCTCAAATTAATTGTTGAGATTGACATAATTGACATTTATTTATTCAATTTTCATAAACTAAAAGAAAAAAGCGAGTCAGGGTCTTCTAGTTTAATGTACTAAGTTAATTTAGGGCATGTTTGGAAGACAAACCTTCAAAGATGCGAAGGAATCATCTGGATGAAGAAGAAAGTTACAGTGCTCGTTTTATTTTTTCAAATTAAATTTGATTTATGAATCGTTATATCTTTAAAATATAATACACTACGGACTCTTGAATCATGGCTTAATTTCATTTCATTTTGAACAGACACCAACATAAAGTTTATCTTTACTCTTTACTTATACTTAATTAATATTCAGGACCTTCAGTATTTATATTTATATCTATATTTATATTTATATATATTTACATATATGTAGCTTAATCTTACCACAAATTCAACAATGATTTAATAAAAAAAATGTGTATTATGAACTTAGGCACTGGTGTATTGATTTAAGAGACGCATAAACAAAATGAATGAACGGTTTTATAGTGAACCTAGAGTAAAAAATATAAGTTCATCTGGAGAAGTTAGATGTTAATGAACATGTACTTTTTGGTGATACTATTTTTTTTTCAGATTTTATAATTTGTTTATATGATTAAATATTTCATGTTAAAACTTTTATTAAACTGTTTTCATTTTTTTCTATTTGTAAGCATTAAATAAATATATATTTAGAAAATACAAGTTTCTAGTATGTTTGCATTGTTTGAGTGCATTCTAACATTACTTTTTTTTTATTCTAGCTGATTCTTCCTATGCTATTTCACGACCAACTTGTCGATTCCGGTTTTGATTCTAATTTTATTAACCTTGCTAGCATTAAGACTTTTGTTTAATTTCATTTCAATAAGAGGTTGTGCTTTAGAAAAATATTTTTGTAATTAGACTTTGCTTAATTCTATTATCAGCAAGTTTGGCTTCAAGAATTATATTTCTAGTAATTAGTCTTGAGTTAATTTTGTTTATAGTAAATCAAAATTATTTCAATCTATTATTGGTAAGAACTTTTGCACAAATAAATTTTGTTTCTTTTAATAAGACTTGAAAAAAATTTATTTACTACGATAGAATCCTCAATTGTGTAGATCCTCATAAATTTATACATATTTATATCTAGCAATCATTTTATTATTATTAATATGTAAATCAATCACGGTTTCTTAATTTTTTTTTAAATAAATTTGATTTATTATTTAATAAAAGACCGTGAACAAAATTTAGTTTTTTTTCTGAGTATGATAGTAAAGTATAGTTTTTTTACACTATAACTTAACAATAATTTATATTTATTTATTTGGAATATAATTTCTTTTTACATAATAATTATATTGATCATTAATTTTATTATAAAAATAATATATTCTACTTAGATATAACTTTAATGAAAAATTGACAAAGGCTCTTAAATGTTAAAATAAAATTATTTTAGTGTTTAATAAAAGATAATATATAAAATATAATAGTTTTTTAAGTAAGGTTATATAATGCGTAATTTTTTATAATAAAACTTAATAATAGTTATTGTTTAATTTATTTGGTGTACAACTTTTTATAAACATCCTATAAATGCATTAGTACAAAATATCTAATGGAATGAAGTGAAAAAATAAATTTGACTAAAATCTGAACAGTCAATTTTAAAAAATCAATCAATCTCAATTATAAATTGCTATAATACATACACTCGTTATATTTATATTTTATTTATAGTAATCATGTCACACCCCAGAAATATTAAACCGGGTTAGGGGTGATTAATCCCGCCACGTATGCACGACGAGACGTGCGTACGAAAGGCTAAATGAATAAAATAAGATAAATCTCAGAATAAACAAAACAATAATAATAGTACAAAACAATAACAGTCCAGAATATACAGTAGAATACAACGCCAAACACCGGCGGGGCTAACTCCATCAGAATGGGTAGCAAAATCTCTAAAATAAAACCCAAAAAAAGAACAAAAAAAAAAACCGATGCCCGATAAGTCCTAATCATCTACCCGCCTCACTGTGCTGATGCGGCGAAGCACCTCTGATATCACGCAGGACTGCACCTAGTACTCTTATCAAAACTCGATCCCGCACCTGTAAACCTGGATCCCACAACCACCGTGGAAACGTGAGTAATTTTTAAAATTACTCAGTACGGATTTAGATCCAGCCTTAAGATTTGATTTTCTTTTCTAGACTGGACCCAAATACCGGTACCGAAATTTAAATGCAATGAAATAATTGAATATATATTGATGTATTATTATTTTATACATGTTTGAGAAAACACCTACATGAATGACATGAAATGACAAATAAACCCGAAATAAAAATGTGTGGAAATAGTAATATAAAATATAAGGTACGAGAATCAAACGCCCGAAATAAATATCCCGATTTGTAAATCACCAGATCCATCCCAAGCGGGCGCCACCAGCGTCCCAACTTATGAACTTGGGTCTTGCTTAAGTGGGCGCCACTAGCGACCCAACTTACGAACTTAGAACTTTATGTTTATGCGGCGCCAATACCACATAAACGATAATTCGGGCTCCCGAGGCGATAACGCCCTAAGAGAGTGAGCGTGCATAAGCACGTACTCCGGTCTGCTAAATCTGGTAATTCACCTTACAAAATAAAAGCAAATGGTTAAATATGTCTTCAGTTTGCCATACCGCCAAAAGGAGATAACTACCCGTGAATTAACAAATCGAAATCAAATGGGAGCCTACACTGTACAACCAAGGGTCAGAGGACCGTATCCCGTAAAAGTATCAAAACCAATTATAAACAAATGAGAGCCTATATTGTACCCGTGACCGCATCCCGACTTTCTCGTACACTATGGGCCAAAGGAGAAAGCCCTTCGGACAATATTAGGATCCTATATAAGTTTGGGATAAGTATAATAATATAATATCACGAAGTAGATTCCAGTCTCGAATATGGCCGCCCACACTAAACACTGAAGTACAATGTATCCTAATCGATCAAATTTGGATTAAAAATTAAATCATATTAAGAATAATAAAATATAATAAAGATAAAAAAAACACTCTGACACAGATGAACCCGCCAAATGACGGGATCGATGGATAATCCGACAGGCAAAGATGTGCAGTACATATACAGACCGGTGGGTCCCACGGGCCTATGGGTCACCGTGCGTAACCACAACGGTCTGGTTATGCAAAGCAACTCAGACTGAGAATTATCCGTCCGTCTCTCAACACTCCCATACATTTAATGCATGATTAACTACCTGACTTAATTAATAATTAGTAATAATAATAATATTTTTCTAATAAATATAATCTACAACTTGAATTATTTAATTATATCTAATCCTATCTCGGGACTATTTCTCGAATCCTACTCCTATCATGTCTACATGTAGAATGATATGATATGACATGCGAATGCCGGTATGTCTCGAATATGCTGGTCAATTTACCAGATGTATATGACAGGTCAGATTAAGTCTCTAATCATTTTGGTCAGAAAACACCACAATTCAGATTTATTTTCAAAATAATTTTATTTTCGGTATGGGTTCCTAATTCTGAAGAAAGGAAATCAAATCCCAGGAAACCGTACCTGAGAGTGCTGGTGAGGATCACAGAGTCGCTCTACTCCGGAGGTAGAACACCGGCCTCGGGGTCGGTGTCCGCGTACGTCTGGTCGGGAGTGACCTCGTACTCCGCGAGTGGATCCGAGTCGACTATATCACCTATTTTAATTTAAATTAGATGTTTGTTAGTTTTAACTTGATTTACTTCACTATTAATAATTAATTTAGATTGATAATTTAATTAAACGTTTGTTCGGGTTTTATCGTCTTTTCTTGAAAAATTCGGCAGCATTTCTGCTGCATATATGCGGTGTCGGAAATTTTAGTTGCTCGTATATCGATCCGTTAAGTTGTGTTTATCGTTCTTGATCGCTTTTATACGTTCATTCTTTATTTTAATTTTGAGTTTATGGATTTAATTATTAAATCAATTAATTTAAAATAGAGAAATTGATTAATATATAATACATAATATATATAATATTATATTCTAATATCCTCTTATTTATTATTTAAAATAGAGAGATTGATTAACATATATATTCTAATATATAATAGTTATATCCTAATTATTATTTTTATTATGTTTTTAAATTATATATTTTACTTTATTAAACATAAGTATTATTATTAGATTTTATAAGTTATGGAAAATAGTTTTGAAAATAAAATAAAATAAATAAAATGAAAGAAAAGAGATAAATGAAATAAAATAAAAATAAGATTAAAAAAAAAGTTATTAGGTTATAAATGTGTTGGTGTTTTAATGTTCGGGATCATACGCTGACTACCAAATCATTAGAGCTTATACTCTGATATCCTGTATTCAGGGGCAGTCAGAGAATTTAATCATTTCCTGATCTTTAAGTTTACGTTATTAATTAGTCACATTTCAATACGTTGAGACTTTTTATATTGGGCCTGATTTAAATTTCACTAACCAAATTTTATTTTACTTAATTAATTTACTATTTATCGGCCCAATAAAATTTATCTTCAATCTCGATAAAAAAAATTTAGGCTTGATTTACTCCTATTATGTCCCAATGCCAATTCTTAATTATCCAACATAGACCATTTTGGTCCTAACCTAACCAGCCACCTTATTCGGCCCAATTAGTAATGGTTGGCAAGGATGAGTCCGACCTAACAACAACAGGGGTCGCCAAGCACATGGCCAAATCAGAGAACCAACTAACACATAAAAATAATTGACCCAGACGTAATTACAAAAAAGACAGACAACCAACAACAAGAGGTCAAGTATCAGAAAACCAAATTCAAGCAAGAGGGTCATATGGAATCCAGGCAACAGATTAACACAGATCAAGTCAGAGCTCAACCAAACAATTTAAGCACGCAACTTAATAGTCAATACCGGGTCATTTAGCACAATGGGTATACCAAACCTCCCCCAACAATAGCACAGATTAGAATACCAATAATAACCCAGCAACCGACACAGGGTGAACCAGACAACAATCAACCAGTATCAACAGACCAAAGGAACATCCAACAAGGTTATCAACAAGAAGTTTAGCATCCCTCACAGACAGGCCCAGTACCAGAAAATAAAGGCGCCTGGTACCAGTATGGTCAGATAGAAATTAGTAGGGTTGTTCCCAAGGTCAAGTCCAGGAAATGGCACAGCTATCCGACCCTAACTTCACTGGTACCAAATGGTACCAGTGTACCAAGGGGCAGTAACCAATCTTGCATCAACACACACAAAACAACATAGACCCATCAGAACTTACTAGTGTCAAACCAGGCTCATCAATTTACCACTCAGCAAGAAACTCGATCAGCAAAATTGGTAGCAACAATCAACACCAACAAGCATAGAAAATTAACTGATCAGCCAACCCAAAGTAATATATCAGAGCTAACATATTTACCAGAAAGCAACAATAAGCATAAAGGGTAGCCAAGAGGATTGAGACAGTAGGCACCGGACCTCCCTCCTATAAGAGTTCCGACCACCACCCTTCCCTTAAAACCGAATCCGACTTTCTTTTAAGATTTGTTCTTATAAATGGTGAAATCTCAACACATGTGAAGCAACTGACAAGCGGAAGAGAAAAGGGGGGCAAAAGGGCTCTTACAGGGGAGAGGCAGCACTCGCACAATAGGGGTCAGTGGGTGAGTCGGGGTGGTGGGGGTGAGACAGTGACAGGCGACATGAGAGGTGTGAGGGGGTGTTGAGTGAGAAGGCGGCATCGGTCAATAGGATTGACAGACGGCGGATACAGCAGGGGCGACAAGACGCTAGAGAGCAAGTGGGAGCAGTTGGCGGCGAGGAGAAAGGAGAACGGATCTCTCGTCCGAGAGAGAGAGAGAGAACGACAAAGAGGGTCGGCGAAAAAGGGCAAGAGAGAAAAGAACGGGACGGAGAAAATAAGACAGCATAGGTGCAGGGGTAATAAATGCCAGAGCGGGGAATTGAATGAGGAGAGAGAGTCTTAGAGGATGCATTAATTGGGAGAGAGAAATGAGAGGGAGGGAAGGAGAGAGTGGGTTTTAAATGGGAGAGAGAGAGAAATTGGATCCTTTGTGGCAAATATTTTGTGGTCTTTGGGGTGACAAATCTGATTTCTACTCATTTTCTGATTATTAAATTTGAGAAATTTGAATATTTTGTTATTGTAAACCATTTCTTTCTCAGTTAGATCAAAATCGGTTAAATCCATAACCTGTTATTAATATTTCGATTATATTTATTTAATAAACTAAATTCTTTGATTTAATTTATTTTAAGCGTTTATTTATTTATTCTTTAGATAAAGTCATAAATATATTTTATCGGTATTTATTTCTTATAAGTCTTAAAATAGTTAAATTAGATCATCTTCTTTGTTAATTACTGCGTTGTGTCATTTCTTAATTGTAATTAAGATTTATGAGTACTACTTTAATTATTATTATTATTTAACAAAAAATTTCGTGGTTTAACAAATCAAACATTATTTTATTTTGTTACCATTAAGTATTTTGCTTAAAGAAATTATATGTAGTAATAACAGTTTGATTAATTTTGTTTCAAGCAACGAATCTTTGCTATAATTTTGTTTAGATAAGAGTGCTTAAAATTTTATTTTTAGTAACAAGAATTTGCTTGTTATAGGGAAGAAATATTGTTTAAATTTTTTTATTTCTAGCAATATGTCTTGTGTGAATTTTGCTTATAGTAATTAAAACATCATTTAATATCGCAACAGGTAAGAAATTTAGCATAAATTTCTTTCTAAAAATGACACTTGGATTAATTTTGTCTCTAGTATTCATGCTTTGCTTTAATTTCATTTTGATAAGTACTTGTGCTAAAAAAATAATTTCTAGTAATCAGACTTTGCTTAGTTTGGTTAATAGTAATGTTACGAATTGATGATAATTGAATGGCTCGCGTACGCTTTATTTCACAAATCACACCTATATTTGTTAACTACATCCCTTAATACTAGAGTTCGACCTCTTTTCAAAATTAGTTGCCTTCACTCAAAGTTGGGACTAATTTTGTCTTCTAGCTAGTATTTAGGTCATTTCTCATCTGTTGTCGGAGGAAAGGGGATAAATTAGGAATAAATCGAGAAGGGAATCAGATCTTCATTTTGTTTCTTCGGCAGAGAAAGATCGAGAGATTAAAGGGCAGAAGAGGCAAGGCAGGTATGGATCACACGTGTAAGATCATTTGCATCTCACTGTTAAATTAATTTGTAAATCTCATTTGATAATTATCATTTTAATTTTAGAGATATAGAAACTAGATAAAAATAAATAATTATTTAAATTTGATAAGTCACATCATGTTAGTAAAAAAGTAGAAAATTAATTATGATAGTATTATATTGATAATTTCATTATGAGATATCATTTTTTAAAAAAAAAATTATCAAGTTAATAACGTGACATAAAATTATTGGTGGATGCTCTAGAGACATTAATAAAAATAAGCACGGTCATAAAATGTTTCTCCTCTTTGCACAGACTTGGTCTTTATAAGGAAGTCTTTATTATTCATTATGAACTATCGCATTAAATACTTAATATTTGAGGTCTACGTCTGCATAGACTCAACAATTAATTAGAAGACCACATCTGATTTCGGCCATGCCCATTAATTAACCCCAGTGTGCACCCAGAAACTCTCTCAGTCAATCAGAAAATCCACTTCAGCTCCATTTTCATTCCGAATTTATAAAAATAATTCTCTTTGCCGAAGAATTCTGAAAATTTACTCAAAAAATCTATTAATTATGTCTTGAATTTGGGCTTCAACATCATTTCATTTCAGAGATTTATATTGATTTCATTTTGGCATTTCTTGAATTTCTTCTCCCAACATTTAAAGGGTAAACATTATTATATTAAACTAGTGATTATTTAAGTGTATTGTGTTCCTTTAACATAATTTTATGATTAAATATTTTTTATATTTTTTACTATTACATTTATGAAAAATAGTCTTTTTTTCTGAAAAAATCTGAGTTTCTGATCCGATTCTAGCCGATTTTGATTTCACGGTCAACTTGTTGATTCCGATTCGATTCGATTCTGATTCTCATTTTTTGAACCTTGCTTTGATCTATAACACATTCATAATTCTTGATTTACTCATCCACTTTGCTTTTTTAGTGTACCTTCTTAAACTCAACAACCATTCAATTCATGGTCAAATCTTACCAAGAGTTCATCTTTAAAATTAGACCAATGGAGTTCATAATTGTTTAATTTAAAATAGTGATATCACTCCCTTGTCTCTCCTATGAGATAGGGAATAAAAATCTGGACTTTGCAATTGTCAGGAGTTAAGTGACGTCGAAAAATTCACAATCTTTGAGAATAGGAACGGGAAGAACTAATTTTCGAAAAAAATCACAGAATTATGACACAATAGCATTTGTGACACAGAATTATGTGAAGATTGTTCGAATGTCTCATTAGTAAATGTTCAAGTCTCTTAAAAAGTTACATTAGTTGTCTATTTTACATTAAAACACATGAAACTTTTTTCAAAAGATTTTTTTACTTAGTCCAGGATTAAATGAGAACACTTTAGAACATAAAATTACAAAGAAAATGTGTTGAGATAATGCATTATTTTTAGATAACATCTTTTTATTCTCCAAGTCTTTATCCCTCAAAAAATTTCTCACACATTTTTCCGTAAATCGCCGACTCCATATACAACTCATATAATGTTGTCACTTTTTCTATTTAAATACTCAGTTCACTTATATAAATATCTAATTCATTTATCTAAATACGTGAAATAAAAATACTCAAGTCATTTTCCATTTCTGAGACTTTTTTCTCTTTCATCTGTCACATGTATTTCTCCATACAATTCATATGATGTTTATTTTTTCTATCTAAATATCTAATTCACTTGTGATGTTTGTTATTTTCTTCTCTCTCATTTATCACACGCATTTTTTCGTATAACTTATGTGATGTTTGTCAGTTTCTCTCATGTGACTTTATTTTTCGAGACTTTTGTTTCTCTCTCTTGCTATTTTTTATTAAATAATTGAGTTACATATCTAAATATATAAGTCACATATTTAAATATCTAAGTTATATATCTAAATACATGATCGTCATAATTTTTAAATGTTTGAGTCTCAAATTAAAATCCCTAACTCACTTATCTAAATATCTGAGTAATATATTTAAATACTTGACTTACTTATATAAATATATGTGTCACTTATGTAAATAACCGACTTATTTATCTGACACAATTTTGTAGATGGATGTATATTTTTACAAAAAAAATAAAAGTTAGTTACTGTATTTTTTTGCCAAAAATAAAAAAATAGGTAGGAGAATTTTCACGGTAATTTGCTTCGGGCGACTGTTAATCAATCCCTTAATTTTATGCGATAAAATATGTTGGTTAGTAGTATCAGTTAGATGATTGATGGAGCATCAACGGTCACAGCCTCGATGAAAGTATAATCAAACAGCATCTGATTAATTATGTACGACAGTGACATGCAATATTATTATTATTTCGATTTTATTTGGAAAGAGATCTGTAGTTTTCCCAAGTAATACATCCCATGCATCTTAATATTATTTTCTTTGCCGTTATATCAACACATATAATGCAGTTTCTTTATATATAATATTCATAATAATTATATTATTAATAATAAGAGTGACAAAATTGAAATTTTAAAAATACGAATGGCAGCGTGCCACTGCCAGTGACGCAGTATAAACGCGCCACTGGCAGTGGCGCGTTTGTGCAAACCAGTTTTTTTTTTAAGTTGGAGTGACACGTTTGTTGAAGTTGGAGAATGATTATGACGCCATTGGGAAAACGTCACTCTCAATGGCATCTTTCAGTTTTTAAAAAAAAAAAACTGAAAGACACCACTGTCGGTGGCATCTTTGCAATGCGCCACTCGCAGTGGCGCGCTGCCATTCGTATTTTTAAATTTTCGATTTCATCACTCTTATTATTAATAATATAATTATTATAAATATCATATATAAAAAAACTGCATATAATGTCGTATATCGGAAAATGAAATACTCAAGGAGATAAATCCATTCACACAATTCTATGAAGACCAATGATTTTATAAATTAATGTCAGTGGGTCAGTATTTTGAAAAAATATATATAGTTAAAGGAGCTCGGCAAACTTTTATGCTAATTGATAGTTACAAAAGTATGCATTTGCAAGGCAAATTTTTATTAGATATAAGGACCTTTCAAGCGAAATCAAGGACATTTTTTCTTCACGGGGTGCTTGTTGAGTCGAATATATTTTTTAATTGGGGGAGTTGGATTGTCTCAATGGAAATGTTGGGCTTCAAATTAAAGTAATAATAATCACCTTTTTATTTTCGTTTTCCATCAGTTTATTATTTTCTCAGCATTACTTTCCCTTCCATTTTACCTTTAGTATTTCTTTTGTAATTCATGCTTCGTTTAGGATCTGTCCTCATCTTCCTCCAAAAAAATAAAATAAAAAATAAACAAGAAAATGATGAAAGAAAAAAGTTATTTACGGTTGGCCTTGCATTTGTCGATGCAGTTTCTAGTTGTCATTACATTTCAGTGTTTTATGAAGAGTAGATCACAAAATGTGTGACTAAACTACCAGACTATTTTTTTTTAAATATATTAATAGGACGTGCTAATTTAAATAACATTAAACATTGCAACCATTCTAATTATTTTACAAAACATTGAGCAGACAGTGTTTTCAAACAATGCTTCAAGAATTGAATACATAAAATATGAAACAAAATATTAGAGGAAATCAAACAAGCTGCAATGCTAGAAATAATCATTTTCTTATGCACAAGGGTTACTTTTTATTGTTTGACAAGAAAGGTCATGTACGCTTAAACCAAACAATTATTTTTTTTTGTCGACATGTCAAAAAAATGCTACTAGATTTTTCTTCCTCCATGTGGTGATTAATTTTTGCTTCAATGAGCCTGAGTTTGGCAAATAGCTCTTTCGTCGCTCATCTGGTTAGTGCACTCCTTTTCTTTTCTTTTTCTTTTTCTCTTTTTCTTTTCTTTTCACTTTAATAGTCACTTTACTCTAATGTCCAATCAATTATCATTGATCCAAAACCAGACAATGATTAGAATCTGGAATTAAGATTTTCATATTCAGTACCATTAGTTCTCTAGCTAAGATGATCATGATTTAAGTTTCTCAAGTTTGGGTCAGATACTATTTTCTGTGCCATTTTCTGTTTTTACAATCGATTTAGGAATTGTTTGGTAGTTGGTAACTGGGACATTTTAATCACATAAGCATTTACAAAAGCTACGTACCGCCTGTAATAAAAGATAGATGAGCTTAACTAACAAAAAATATTAAATTATCTTTAAACTTTGATTTATGGGATACAAAAAAATTCCATATCAAAATATTATGGGATACAAAAAATTTCGAACTTTTTTGAACCTTTTAAGTATTTATTTTGGGTTTTACAAAAGATGATCTACTTTCATTTCCAAACATTGATTATTTCATTAATATTATAGAGTAATTTAAGAAAATAACTAAAATGAACACTTAGAAGTTTTAAAAAGGTAGAAAATTTTGTACCTCATAAAATTTTGATATTTAATTGAGCAACATAAATCAAAATTGAATTAAGCTATACTCTATTATTGGTATCATTCTCGCATGTTTTTAGCATTATTCTATTATCAATCTCTCTCGGAAATAAGGCCGACACTGTTTACAAATTTATAACTAACTTATCCTGATCAAATGAAATGAGATTAAGAGCTAATTTATACTAACTATTCATTAATTCCTTAGGTCCCTTCAATCGGACAGAGCAATTGTTTAAAGAAGTAAAATGCGTCTTCTTCTCCCATTTAACAGAGGTCATCAATAAGATCATGGGAACTCTCTCCAAAGGACCATAATGATATAATTTTTGAATAATACATCTATATTATTTCTTTTGACATGTTATGGATAAATGTTCAAATATTAATTTGGGAAAACTAAAAAAAATGTTTTATTATTGATTTAAAATTTCATTTGAAATAGTTTCTTTAAGTAAATATTTGAAATAGTTAAAAAGTAATTCAGGCTAAACTAAATATAAAGATTAAAAAAAAAACAGACAGCGCTCTCCTTTGTTATCGCACACTCTTTATATTTTCTCTTCATTTATTATTATTAATTTCAAGCCCTTATTAGTGAACAATCTTTTTATCTCCACTTGATTATCTCTGTACTGTAATGTACTGTAACATAGAAGATCAAATAAAAGAAAATCGCATTTGATTCGTTTCTCCATACTTTACCCAGAATCTCTTTCCTACCCCTAATCTTCTTTTTTTTTTTTTTTTTTTGAAAAATCAATTAAATTGACTAATTGCGATTTGTACTGGATATTCTATAGTTATGCTAAGAAGCGGTAAATCTAGACAAACTTGGCTGCAAATTAATCCGATCTACAAATATAACGGAATTTGTTTAAGAACGATATCATCACATGGACAATAAAATTCTAATTTGTTTTACTTCTATTGATTTCATTACTTTCTAAAAATTTTGAAAAAAAAATATTTCCAGCATTAACAGACATATGACATCACAAGTAATATTTTTGATACGGAAATAATTAGAAAATTTATGGATAATAAGATATTCATGGCCGTATTATTATTAACGAAATATAATATACTTTCTAAATCACATATACCAATATTTAAATATGTCTTTTTTTCGAAGAAAATACTTTATTGCCAAATTGTCCGATTAAATATTCTCCTTAGCAGCGTATGTGCCTCTGGGCTGCTGCTATGTACTTGCAAGGTGGACCGGGACTAGACATTGAAGAATGGATGCAGTATTCATTTTCACTCCTCTTTGGGCTGAATAAAAAACGGACCTCGTATTTTTTTTTAAAAAGAAAGATAAGAGTTAAGTTTTTAAATTTAATATATATTAATAAATAAGTTATATGTGAGTTTTGAATCTATGATCTCTCATGTTGAGGATATTATTTTTTGTCAGTGTATCAAACATTGGTTCTTAAAATGGAGTTCATATTACGTTATACTTCTACATATATAAACTTTGTGAATTGTGGTCGTGGTGGTATTTTTTTTATTTATGGTTGGTCTTTGCATTTGTCAAATAAGTTTCAAGCCGGGCATGAAATTTTGATGCTTTATGAATAGTAGAGCACAAAATATGTGATTAAACTACCATACTATTTTTCATCTATTAATATGCATGCATTATGTACTAAATATCTATATAAAACACAATGCACATTCTAATGTTTTTTTACAAAGCATTGAAGTACCCATAAATTTGAATACATAATTTGAAATAAAATATTAGAGGAAATCAAGGAAAAGTTGACAATGGCAGGATTCAATCATTCTAGATCGGTCAGAATTAAATTTCTCCATCCGATTTTCAAGCAGGTTATACAGGACACCAATTAAATAACTGTGTTTTTGTCAAAATTGATTGTCAAAAAAGTATTATTTAATATTTAATATTTAATTCACAATTTTAGAATTAGATTTTTTTTTCATTATGTTAATCATAATTTTAGCTGAAGTTGAGATAAGAGGAGCTTGTTCATATCAAGAAACCGTGCAACAAACAAATTGCTACTCACAAATGGATGAAGAAGTAAGTTTTTAGCCTTGAAATGTTGGACCAATTATTGCTATATTAAGGACCATTTATGCATAAATAAATTAATGGTTGCAGAATTTACTAACCTTCCATGTCTTAAAAGCATTTCTAATGAACAATCAATCCGTATCTAAGTTGTGAAATTGCATCCGTTTTATGTATGATAGTTAAACGGTTATAAGGGGAAAAAAGAATGCAAGATTTGATATTAATTAAATGCAACTTTTATAAGTATTATTTTCCTTTTTTTGTTATTTTCTTCTTCTGTCGATCAGAAAGAAAGCAGTTCAAGCAAAGATCACTGGTGCATGATGTCAATTGGCCAGTATTTGCAGAAAACTAAAGAGGGATATGTTCATGTTATCAACTTATCATACAAGAGGAAATTAGTGTATAACAGAAAGATGAAATCGGAAAATGTTGGGTCAGATTTAGTTTCCGATTGATTTTGATCAGATTTTTTTGAAGAAAATGGGCCACGGCCTGTTTTGATGTCAGAAGTAAATTGATTCACAGGTCATCATGGATTTGTTCTCGATCCAAATTAGATCAGTTTGGATCACAGACTCGAATTTGATAAATCAAATTTGATCCATCCGGTTATTTCAAAACACTTCAGGAGATGCATGAATCTGAAATGCACATTATACCAAGCACATGATATACATATACAAAACGTCATCATACTACAGATCTACAGACTATAACTAATAACTCCTCAAATGAGCCGTCCAATCTTTTCTACACACAGTTTAGTAATTTCTTTAAAAGGCTTTACTTGCTGTTTTAAAATTGGGTGTTTATAGTATTAGTTGAGAGCTGAGACCATGGTTCGGAATGGTTGTTAATTCAATATTTGATTAGAATTAAAATAATAATAATATTAATAAAGAGTCAAAACTTAGCTGACTATTCTGACTAATTAAGCACTCATTCTAGCACGAAATCGAATTTGCAATACCTTTAACCTATATTTTATTTCAATATACATAACGAAATAATAGTCTAAACAGTGTTAGACTCTTAGGCCTAGATTCTCCTGTTCAACCAATAGATAAAAACAACAAAATACATAAAAAAAAACTAAAAAATATAATATAAAAAGTTTGTCGTAATATAAAATTTTATTAGAACAAGGTTTGAGGCGGATTGATTTTGTGTGTTAGTCTCCCCTAGCCGGATCATTTCTTGTGGGCTCTGAACCATTGAATTGGTTCACATGCTCTCTTTGATTGGAGGCTTAAAAATCATTTTGTTTTCCAGTAATTTGAGGATACAAAGGTCAGTTTGAGTTCAAGTACTTGACTTGTCGCTATTATTTGTCTAGGCACGTCTTATTCGGCTTTATTTGAGATAGATTTGTTTAGATATTCATAATCATTATATGTAGGTTTTGAGTCATCTAATTTGTCCTTTATTTTCTGGTTATTCTTGACCATACAGATGATTATAAATCAAGTTAGATCAATCTTTTTATCCACTGTTGCATTTGCTTTCAGACTTCGTTTCTAGAAATACCTAATTGTAAGGGGAAATTGGGTATATATGTGCCTATCAATAATTTATTGAAAATTTTCCCATGCAAACTTGACAATTCATGTAAAATTAAAATCGTATGTTATAAACCATATCATGGAATTTCTTTAATAATTTATAAAGTGAAAATTTTATGAAGATATATTTAGACTAGAATGCTCAAATATTAAATTTGCGCGGATGCATATATCCAATTTTCACTATTTTATATATATAAAAAACATATATTTTCCGTAAAACTAAATTTACAAATATAACTTCCCTTCTATAGTGATTTTCAGAACAATAGTTATGGAAATTATGATGTTGTGGGAACATTTTGCACGACTACTATTGGAAGGTTAAATTTACATGGGTCAAATATATGAGAAATCAGATGGATTATCTAGGGTTCTAGGCTTAAAATAATCTAAATTATATACCAATGCATTACAACAATCTAAACAATTATACGGCCTATACGTTATGATAAACTAAATTGTTATACATATAAGTTATAGATCATTCAAACCTGACAAAAACTCAGAGTGTGATTCAATAATACGACCTTAATTAGTGCCTAAAATTGTAATTGATCAACGTTTTCAACTTAGTTGTTGTAATACTTATTTGAAAGGCACCGGACTTGAATCTCTAGAATGGATTGCTTCAGGACTGGTATGATTTTATTTTCAACAAGAAAGTTCATTTAGGAAAAAATAAAGCAATTTTAAATTAAATTGAATGTGATTGTTCGCAATTTTATTTGCTGGGCCCTTCTGTCCATAATACTATTTACAATATGTAAATAGATACCAAGGTAACGTGATTTTATTAAATATATATGTATAGAGAGAGAGTTAGATTATTGTGAAAATATTTGCATTTCGAGTTCAAGTGCATATGGTTTAAATTTTATTGTAACACGTCGAAATTCAAAATTATCATTCTCATTAAATTTTTCATATCAAAATATTAAGGGATACAAAAATTGGGGGTATTTCAAGTTTTCTATGTATTTATTTTGGATTTTTAAAAATCAGCACTAAAATGGTAATAAAATATTAAATTATTATTGCTAATTTTCAAAAATCCAAAATAAATACTTAAAAACTCAAAATACCCCAAATTTTTGTATCCCCTAATATTTTGATATGAAGATTTTAATGAGAATGATAATTTTGAATTTTAAACATGTTACGATAAAATTTGAGCCATATGCATTTGAGTTTAAAATACAAATATTTTTACAATAATCTAACTCTATGATGTTTCTCATGTCAAGATAGTAGGGCCTTCCATTTAACATTTGGACCAACCCATAAAATTTGGACCAACACATTTAATGCGGACTATCTGCATGTTCCTTTTTGTTGTTATTTTTGAATAAGAATAGAATTTTGTTAATTATTCTAAAAAAATAGAAAAAATCTGAAAAAAAATAATTTTTTTTATAAATATGTTATTTTACTTATATATTGATATCCTGTCAAATTTTATATAATTTCATTAATATTTGATAGTCCATCAAAAATCGTTAATTTGGAACCGTTACAAATATTAGTGAAAGACCGTTAAATTTGATAATTTTTGATGAAGTATCAAATATTAATGAAATTATATGAAATTTAACGGATTATATATCTACAAATAAAAAAATATATCTATAAACTTCTTTTTTTTATTATTTTTTTATTTTTTCACTCTATACTTCTCATAATAACAACAGATTTGAAGCCTGTAAAGTGAGGAAGTGGAAGAGGAAGAGGAAGAGAAAGAGAAAGAGAATCATTAATAATTGCAGAGAGCCATTGATAGGAAAGTGAGTGAAAAAGCAGTCATGCACAGAGCCATTGATGGTACATTCATAGCAACCAATATCCTATTTTATGCTGTCATGCAATATAAAAATATGCAACTTATACTTCTAGAATTACATACGTTTATAAAGTTGGGCTGCTAGAAAAATATTGTAAATAGTGCATTCCATTCTCGAGGATCTTATGGCGATTGATAATTGTTGTTAGCTGCTATTTGTAAAGGGTTGGATTTCTCATATAAATGTACGTACTAGACAGAGAAAAAGTTAGTAATTATTTTTGATATTTTATTAAAAAGATTGTTCTAGTGTATATTTTGTAAATTCGTTTCATGCTTTGGAAGTAACCAAATTAAATAAATTGAAATAATCGAATTATAGACGTGTTTTTCATTTATTTATTTTTTTGAAATCGAATGCATAGTATGTTTTGGACCAATTTTAAAGTGAAATGCTTTTCATGAAGTAATTTAATACATTTAATGGTTGACTTCAAACGGATTTTATAGATAATCGATTGATTATTTCTAAATGAATTTAAATTAAACATGCACTCTGCCTCAATGATAAAAGATATATCTATGTTTTAATTTTTTTTATGAAATAGTGAATACATATGATATAAAAAATGGATGTATCGATGCATTAATTAAATTTATCTTTAAAAATATATATGTTGCATTTCCGTGCATAACATTGTACGCATCTTTTGCAAATTATATTACGTATGTAGGACACGTGCCAAGCTAGCCATAGCAAAGCCTAAAGCAACCTTTTATTGCTTCCAACGCACAACTAATGTGACAAGTGGTCCAAATGCCCCACTCTTTATTCCACATTCTTCCTTGCTTGCATCTAGAGGTGGCAATCGGTTCGGGTTCGGGTTCGGATCGGGTGAGTCGGGTTAGTTTGATCTTCTGAAAAAAAATCGAGTCGGATCAGGTCGGGTTAGGGTCAAGTTAGGTCGGATCAATTTACATATTGTGTTTTTTTTTATCTTTGATAGATTTTGATTCAATTGAACGTCATTTGATCTCGGGTCGGATCAGACAGGAGTAGAGACAGGGGGCCAACGCCCCCATAATTTATACAAATTAGTAAAATTTATTAATTTTTACTTATATTAGTATGATATTTAGGTATTGCCCCTCCCCCCCTCCCCTATAATTTTATTTTAAATATATAAACTATACAATTAAATTCTTGGTACCCCTCAAATTTGAATTCTAGTTTCACCTTTGGAGTCAAGTCGGGTTCGAATCAGATCGGATCGGATCAATTTAACTTTTTTTTTAAAATAAAATCAAATTTGGTTCAAATCCAAATAAATCATACAGATTTCTCAGATCATACAGATTTATTCTGCCACATCTACTTCCATCCTATTCCAACCCACTTAAAACCTTTCTTACCACTGCACTGGCATACATGTCACGTCTATCTTGTACTCTACTAGTTCGGTGCCTCTGTCCTTCCCCTGTTCCCCTCTTACACTAGAAAGGAAATGAAATGTGATTTGTGGCATTTTCATATCCCTACAAATGCCAATTAGATATTTCAGATATTTATTCAGATTTTCTGAGAAAGCATTCTGTTTATGAGAAGATTGATTTATTTTTGTGCTTGTGTTAAACCATCATGATTTTTTCATTCAACGAGATTAGTTTATTAATTAATAATTAATAAACACTGGATGCACGAAGATAGCATCACCCAATACATAATTTTTTTTTAATCAAAAAGATGGAGATCATGTCCTCAAATTATATAAACCTGCAATAAAAATGTTATGATCACAAGTGGATGACCATTTTACTACAGATCAAAATAAAAGAAAATAAAAAAAAAGAAGAAAAGAAAAAAAAAAAAAATAAATTATTATAAAATTATCATTTATTTAAATTCTCTTTGGTAACAATTCCTTCCTGTTGTCCATTCCTCTCATGCGTCAAGTTCTTTCTACAGTTTTTTTTTACCTTGCGTTTTCTGATATAGCTTCATTGATATATTTTTGAACCATTCTTTATACTCACTTATTATTTCTCATATAATCTCCACATGTAATTTATTATTTCCTCTGAATATTTTTGTGCACATTTCTCTTCAAATAACAAAGCTTATTGTCAATTCCAGTTATCTCCATTGCAGTATTTGACTTTTGGTTATGATCAATGATATATCTCCTTCTTTGTATTTGGCACAAAGTGATAAATTCTAATCATCACATTATGGATGTAACTTCTTACCTCCTTTGTGATGCAACATTCAATGTTGAACTGTCTCTTGCTTGGAAGCACATGTAGCATCTACTTGGAATTTGTCTGCCTCATTTTTTCAAATTTTCTATTGTCAGAATGGAGTTTTTGACCATTAGCCATCCAAATATTTGGACTCGGTGGAGCTACTAATTTCTAGATGTTTTCAAATCAGGCCTTATGTTTGGAAAATTTTAAAGAAATTGATACAGAAATTTTACTGTGAAATCCTTACCTCCTCTTGTCCAATTTATTTCATCTCTTATCTGATCTTCCAATCTGATGTAATCTATTTCTGCATTCAATTGATTTTGCTGCAGTTGTGCTAGTTGAGATTCATTCGTGAATTGTTCAAACACCCATTGTCCTCCAACATACATGTCAGCTACTGTACAATTTTTTTGTGCTATACCATTATACAACTCTGGATATCTGTACTTAATTGGAGAGTCTAACCAAGCGTCTTGCCAGAACAAAGTTATTTTGCCATTTTCTATATCGAATGAGATTGAATTATTGAATACATCTTTGACTTTTGCCACATTTCTCCAAAATCTTGAGGCATTCAAATCTTCCCATGATCTATACACTTCACTTGCAGATGGAGTTGCTTCTTTTCACCAACTATCATTCTTGAACCATCGCCATATCCACTTTACAATGAGCGATAAATTCATTTTTTTCAGATTTCTTATTCACAGTCCTCCATTCTTTTTGCTCATTGTAACTATCTGCCAATTAACCAAACATATTGGCTTAGTTACAATTTGATCGACCTTGTGTCCATGCCATAAGAAATGTCTCCTTATCTTGTCTATTTCTTTTATAACTCATTTTGGAAGTAGGAATGCTGACATGAAGTAAATTGGCATTGAAGAGAGTACAGAGTTGACCATGACTTCTCTACCAGGTATGGATAATTTACTTGCATGCCATCTTGGTAACCGGCCGTGTACATTGTCAGTCAATATTCTTTATTGTTGTTTAGTAAGAGGTTTATCTGATAAGGGGAGGCTCAGATATTGAAGGTGGAATTTTGAAACTTTGCATTACATTATTGATGTCAAATGTTCTACTTGTTGAGAAGAGTAGCACGTGACCAGTAATTCAGATTTTTGAAGATTTATTCTAAAACCTGATACACCCGATACATAAATTTAAATAAAAGAATAAAGAACAAAGGTAAGAAATTAACTATGCATTCCTCCATATAATACTATTATTTATGATCGTAAGGGCAGTGATATAATGTTCCATGTTCTGCCCATAGATTCATGATGACGTGAAAATGGTATAAAAATATGACGATTACTAAAATCATGTATGTACTGCATGCAGTATGTATGACGGTAAAGAAATGCGTTATGGCCTAATGGTGAAATTTTGTTGTCTAGTAAAATTTTGAAGTTGTTATAAAATTAAGATAAATTATGTTTGTTATCAAATATATAAATTATTAAAAGTCCAAATATTGAGTAGTAAGTCTAAATATTAAAAGTCCAAATATCGATATATATAATAATGTTTAATGGTTTAAAATTATTTTATAACTTCATTAATCAATAACTAATAAATTAATTGTTATCTTAATAATTATCAATGATTTGAAATGATTGTATAACATCATTAATTCTAATAAAAATAAAATATCTTTAAAAATAAATATATATAAGTAGCTAACAAGAAAATTAATGTTAACTATAATTAAAAAAGGATAACTTTAACACCCAACAAACTTAACAAAATTAAACAAATGAAGTGGTAAAAAATTACAAAGAGCAAATACTACGGTTCATCACCATCTTTTTTTATACATTAGTACCGTCAACTCATCAATATAAAAGATTATATTAGTTTATCGTCAATTCATCAATGATCTTGAGGGAAAAACATGAAGCATGTTATATTTATTCTTGCAGTAATAACCTACATATTGCAATCATACATGTGATGAAATTCCGGTACATTAAAATCAAGTACACAGTGGCGGAACACACTGTGACAGGGCTGCCGTCCCCCTGGCCAATTTGTTTTACAAAAATACCCTTATAATTATATATATTAAAAAAAATTAAAAAATATTTATACCTAAGAAAATTTTGAAATTTTATCTCGCAAAAACATAATATAATTTTTTTTTTATCTCGGAGAGGGAATGTCGACTCCCTGCAAGTACAACTTTTCAATACATATCGCTCTCATACAACTAATCAGCGTGCTTCTTGAGTCATGACACAGGACATGCTTAATCTTGACACAGTATGTGCCATACTCCAACAAAGCAGAAAGCACAAATGTATAGGCGTAGGCCCATTAGATTCCGTTTAGAGAAGCTCACTCCAACCACCTTCCCAACCTCCTCCACCTCACCTATATATAACTTTCTCTTCACCTCTCCATTTAATTGTCCCTCAACCTAAAATACCCACAATTAGAGGGCAAAACTTGAGGCATTTTATATTTTTCTTAAATAAAACGAATCCAGGAAGAGTCCAAGAAAGAGAGAAAACAGTAAAGAAAGGAAAAAGACGGTCACCATGCCACCTTTGGCAGAGACACCAGCAATCATCAACCTCCTGCGCCACACCACTGACGACAGCCGCCGAAAGTCAGGTCATAGCACTGGCTTCTTCAAGATGTTCAAGCTCCTCCCGATGCTCTCCTCTGGTTGCAAAATGGTGGCGTTGCTGGGTCGTCACAACCGGCCCTTGCTAACTGACCGCGCGACCACCATCACACTCTTTGGCCACAGAAGAGGCCGCCTCACGCTTACCATCCAAGAAGACACAAGATCCCCACCGATTTTTCTCATCGAGCTTCCGATGCAAACCACATTATTCCACAAAGAGATGTCGTCAGGGCTCGTGAAGCTCGCATTAGAAAGTGAGACGAGAACGCAGAGAAGGAAGCTGGTTGAAGAGTTTGTGTGGGCCGTGTATTGCAATGGGAGGAAGTCAGGGTACAGTATAAGGAGGAAGGAGCAGAGTGACAGTGAGAGGTATGTGATGCAACTGCTCAGAGGGTGTCGATGGGTGCCGGTGTGTTGCCCTGTGCATCAGAGAAAGATGCAGCACTTGACGGTGAATTGACTTACATGCGGGCCCGGTTTGAGCGGGTTGTGGGGTCCAAAGATTCTGAGGCGTTTTACATGATTAACCCAAATGATGGCAGAGGTAATTGCGTGGAAGCACCGGAATTGAGTATCTTTCTCGTCAGAGTAAAATGAAATGAAATTGTTCTTTACTATATATAGATTTTTTTTTCGTTCTTCTTTTTTGCGATAAATTTATGAAAATAGAATGTTTTCTTGAAATTAGGAAAAAAATAGAACCATGAAAAAAAAAAAAGTAACAAGAGTTGTTGCATAGAAGGAATAGATAGCTTCGAGATTACATATTGGGTCTTGGATCACCTACTCAATGATTTGATTTTTATGAGAATATCAATAATGCGAGGTGCTTGTTAATAAATTCATCATCAAGGTGTGATAAAATTGAGTAGTGTACATTCGGGGGCTTGTGTGAAAAGAAATCAATTTTAATTTTGTACCCTGACTTCATCATATTTTGCATGAAGTGATCAGGCGGCTGATCGATATGTGATGCTGCAATTTAAGTCGAAATATTGTGCATGCACTCGATCCGCTTATACTACATAACTAATACTATATGTTGTATATTCTAAAGATTTTTAGTTCTATAATGTTAAAGGATAAGCTATCAATTTTCTTTCAATAAAATCTAAAAAAAATAAGACATTGACTTATCGGAATGTTTGGCCTTTGTCGAGTTGGTCCTTTTTGTTTCATAGATATGTACTAGATATTCTATACTAAATTTAGCTAAGCTGGTGAGAATCACTTTTTAGTTCCTCCACTTAATTAAGTGTTCTCAAAATTAGGTCAGCAAATAACAAATGCACATGGGGAAAATCAAAGAAAAGTGGTTCTGATTTGGGGATATGACACTATTTCTGCTTGAATGATTGATTTGAGGACCAAAATGTCAAAGAAACCTCGCATATTTCATCAAAAATTCTGTCCTTCTCGGACCCAACATTATAATTAAGTGCATCCAAATTCTATAAGTATTTTGAAACTAAAATTTCCCATATTTCTATTTCAAAAACTAAATAATAATAATAATGTTGAATTCAACCATTACTTTTGTTAAAAAAAAAAGATATTTGATGCAATATTGGATCTATAATCAAGAAATTTCATACTGCTTTTCCGAATTGGGAATTTTCTGCAATTGCTCATGTGAAATTATTTAATATTCTCTATAATCTGTTGAAATAAAAAAATGGGAGCATAATTTATCATAATCGTTGTCACTTTTTTTTTATTAAATATGGCCTACAACTACCTAACTACTTAGCTAACCCATGTGATGGATTCGTGCGTCTCCAATTGGTCTGTGCTATGGATAACAAATTCTGGATCAAGGCCTGATTGATTGGGATCATGCATTGGTCTCTAGACTCCAAACAACACTTCCTGGAATGTAAATTACCCGACCCCGATTTCTTCCAAAAAGTCAAACCGACCCGACCCGCCCGACCCGAACCCGAACCCGACCCGACCCGCCCGATTGCCACCTCTAATAATAATAGACCTAATTAACAATAAACCACTATTTATTCTGAATGTCATATCACGCAGTCTGTAAAATTATTTAAAAAAGGAGTATAGAAAAACAAATAAAGAACTGTGGATTATCTGTGGCCAAGGAAAGCAACTGATGAATATGCACAATAACTATATACAAGTAATGAATCATAAGCTCACATATATTATACATAACTGAAAAGAAAGGAAAACAAAAACAAAATTCAGGGTGGTCATGGGTGGATTCAAGAAGGCCTAGAGACAGTTATCCCCTCTGAATTTTTTTAGAAATATCTTTATAATTATGTATATTTTTAGAAAAAAAAATAAAAATATTTATATCAAAGAAATTTTTAAAATTTGAACCTCCCTGAAAAAAAATTCAACTTTTGCCCCCTCCGGTTTAAAATCTAGATCCATCCTTGAGGATTGTGGTAGCAAATTCGGACACGGAAGGAAGCATAAATGCTCCATTGGAATAGAAAAATAACTATTCTAGCTCCAATTTTTTTAGTTCTAGAAAAAAAACATTTATTTCTCGGAATCTAGCATGATCACCTTCGTATTTTTTTTTTATATTTTTTACGCTGTTTTGTACTTATGACATAGGATAAAATATCAATGATGTTCAATATATTAAAGTGTCTGTTTACTTCCAATCCAAAAAAAAAAACTACAAAATATTTAAACAAATAATTAATGTATGCATAATACCGAAACATAAAACAAGAATGACAATATCAATAGAATAAAATATAATTAAATATACAACTAAACAAAAGCAATGTTGCGTCAATCAGTATCAAGAGTGCTATTTGATAAAGCCATCTTATCCTAAACAATTAGACAACGTATATAGCTTAGGTAGGCCTATTCCATCACAAGGGCCTGGCCCACTTTTAGTAACTACTTTGCAGCCCCTTTATAACGGGCCCGTTTACTGTAATGCAGCTGCTTCTTTCAATTCTACTGTTCAACGGTACATTAATTGGGTACAATTAATAATCCTCTAGTTTTTTTTTTTTTTTTTTTCTGAGTAAAGCAGCAGCTGGTTCTCCTCTACAGTATATTTTTAGAGTTTAATCAACTTAACTTTTTAAATGTTCATAATGAAACTTTATCTGGGTTTAAAACATACATTCTCTCACTGTGAGAGAATCTTGTTTTTTGCTACTAAATCGAAGGCTAATTTTTTCTCTATGGTAATTTTCTTTTGTCATCTTTTATTTAAACTGATATTCAAACAGTGCCTTGCAGCCTTCCTTTTTTTTTTAGTTTTTCTTCGAATATAATCTTCTGGTCTTTAATTATGAAATGCAACACTTGAATGATTGTAATTGCACGGAAACGGAAAAAAATTTAGACTTGAATGATTGGGGGTGCGCCCAAGTGGCGAGCACTCAGATAGGAAACTGGTAAGAACCCTACTGCCTACACAAACTTGTGCTTTGGCCTTTGGTTGATTGGTTCTCACTCTATCATATACCCCACTTCCGAGCCCTCTTTGCTTTGATTGTTATCATGTTTTCTCAACGGCTGTGGTCTAAAACTCTAATATATCAGAACCAACCTTCAGTCTAGGGTACAAGGTAATATTCTTTATATGAGAGATCATAAATTTAAAATTTTTTTAAAGATAATTATGAAATTTAAGAGCTTAACTCTTATGTTTCAGAACAAAAAAAAGAAGAAGAGAAAACTCTAATATACGCTACTTGCGGTCTGGTACCTAGAAGGCTCTGTATTTATCTCTCTGAATAATTAAAGAAAAACAAAATAAATTTTACAAAATCATAAATTAATTTATCTAAAATCATAAGTAGAGGAAATTTAAATTAATCTAACTAAAATCATAAGTAGTTAAAATTTCCTCGATTCTTTTATCAAATAATTGATACACTACAGAAAAATATAGGTCTACTGATATAAATTAATAAAATTGAAAATTGCTTGGAAAGATTTAGATTAAGGATCAGATATACTAGCCGACATTGGAAATATTATTTAATTACCTATGTTGACACCCGGGGGGGGGGGGGGGGGGCACCGGTATGGGTTCAAATATAAAGAACAGCAAGTTCAATGTACTCAATTTTTATGATTATTCTAACAGAATTTAGATTCTTGTTTCTGATAAATTATGTTTTACGCATCGATGGGACTGAAACTATGTGAATGTTTAAATTTTAGAGTTTTTTTTTTGGGTCAAACTAAAACCGCTTTGTCCAAATTGTGCTAAATTTCCTCAAATCTAGCAGCTCCAGTAAATGAATGGACAATACTTAATTATTTTTTAGTTTAATATAGCATGTACATTACTTATCACTTATGATTTAGATGTAATTAAAATTGTCTAACAAAATTACTTTCAAATATAAAAAATGTCCGATGAAAAATGAATTAATCGTTGTGGGTACATCAACGAATTTTGTACATATAATAGGCAATGAAATTTGTCTTTAAGCTTAGTTTGTATTTCTTTTCTTAAATCAATATTGCTGACGAATTGATTGATGTCACCAAATTCCTGACTGATTTATTCTAACATCAACTAACAAAATGTTTTTTCCCCTGAAAAATATGCAAAGAAATCTATTTGTAATAAAGTTGCAACAATTTTAAGCTTGCATGGTCCGTGATACAGAAAATAAAGCGTTTGTTGAAATGGGCTTATTGCAAGTTTGCAACTTAATTGAGCTGATTTTTAGTTTGAGGGAATATGAGGCCAATTGAAAACTTTATCCAAGGATAACTTACTTTTTTTTTAAATGGTCAGCTAATGAAAAAACAGCATAAATTGAAAGGAATAAATTTCATGTTATCAAATACTGAAAGCATTTGTTTTCCTTCCATTACCTTAATCATGTCAAAGAACATAATCGATCATATAATAAAATGAAATTGCCAATTTGGTGCACACAATTTATTACCTAAGTTTTTAATTACTTTCATTATGCCGCGGTACCAATTTGGCTTATTGATATACATAATTCTATAGGGTTGTAAACAATCCGAGTCGTGTCGAGTTAGAGCAAATATGAGGTTGGCTCATTAATTTAATGAGGCAAAAATAATAGCTTGACATGGACTCATTAAGTTAACGAATGAACTAAGCTGGCTCATTAAGCTGACTCATTAAGTTAACGAGTGAGTCGAGCTGGCTCATTAACATATCATTTAATAATTAATCATATTTTATATAAATACTTATACCAAATTAAAAAAAATTAACGACAACAAAATTTTCTATGTATTTCATATGAGTTTGTTTGGCACTCCATGGAATGACAAAAAGTAAGAATAGAATTGCTATTCCAACGAATTAATTTGCCAAACAAATTTTAGACTAAGTAGAAGAGTACGGAAGAGTGCTAATCCGGTATACCAATTTATAGGTGGAATATCGGATTAGCTCTCGTCGGAATAGCGATTATTGTTTGATTATATTATATTATTATATTATGATTATGATTATGATATTATTATATTATAATTATGATTATAATTTATTATTATATTAATATTATGATTATTTATTTATTTATTATTATTATTATTATTATTAAATTATGATTACAATCATTATTATTATATTATCATCACTATAAGTATTATTATATTATTATAATGATTATTATTATATATTATCATCATTAATACTATTATTATATTTATTATTATTATTATTATATTATAATAATTATAATTTTAGTATAATATTATTATATTATGAATATAAATATGATTATTTTATTATTATATTATTATGATCATGATTATTTATTATTATATTGTTATTATAATTTTATTATTATTATTATTATTATCTTATGTTATGATTATGGTTATATTATTATAATTATAATTATAATTTATTATTATATTATTATATTATTATATTTTGATTATTGTTATATTATTATTACATTATGATGATTATGACTATAATTATTATTACTTATTATTTTATTAATTTGTTTTTTATTATGTTATATTATATTATTATATTATGATTATATTATTATGATTATGACTATATATTTTTTATTATATTATTATAATTATGATTATGATTTTATTATTACATTATTATGATCACGACTATAATTATTATTATCATGATTATGATTATGATTATTATTTGATTATGTTGTATTATATTATGATTATATTATTAAAATTATGATTATTATTATATTATTATAATTATGATTATAATTATATATTTTTTATTATTATATTATTATATTATTATTATATTTATATTTTATTATATAACTATGATTACATCTATGAATATTATTATTTATTATGATTATGATTATTATTTTATATTATTATTATTATTATTATTATTATTATTATTTTGCTATTATTTTTATTATCATCATCATTATTAGTATCATAATTATCTATATTTTAACTATTCTGATTAACTGCTGTCAAACGATATTTTCACTCTTTCAAATAGTCCAAAATACCACTCTTCTAAAAAGACACTATTCTATCACTCTTCCAAATCTATTCTTTTATTTGCCAAAAGGACCCATAATGATTTTATATATATTGAATCATAACTTCTATAATACACTAAAGTTCACAATAGAATAATATAAATAATAAATATTAATAGTTTAATATGCCTAGCAAACCTATCAAATTTAGTGAGCCGAATCAGATCTAGCTTAACCTCGTCTCATTAATTTAACACACTTGATAAATGAGTCAAATTTAAATTAATCCCGAATGAATCATAAATGATCTAAGAGCCATAAATTTTTTTGGCACTCCTATAATTCTATATGGAGCGGAGAAGGCTCAAATCAGTACTTCGTGTTTATAATATATATTTCACAATTTTAAAATAATATGTAACGTATCTAACAATTAAAAAAAATAGAAATGATCAAGCATTAAATTAAGCACGTAGTCTTGATAATGGTGCCTAATACTTTGTGTTCAGCATGTAGAAAACAGATCGTAGGTGAAAGGAGTTAACATTAAATTCAGCCATTCAGATAAATTACAGTATCACACGGAGAATGCTGTTTTATCATTGGATGGAAATTTAATTCTTAGAAAGATATCATAGTAAATCTTCGATCCCATCCTTTGAATATATACTGCGGTTCTATGTGACAATCTCATTTTTATTCGAACTATCTGACACTGATGGATTGAGCTTCAAGATCTATTAGTTCACTGTTCACAAAAAGTTGGCATGCATTAATTCGGTATAGTTTTTTTTTTTTAATATCGATTTTAGCCCTCTTTTCGGTTCTCATGGGCTTAACTTCAACGTTATGGTGCCATGGTGGTGATTCCTGACACAAGGAGTAATGGGCCTGAGAGCAGAGGGTTTTATCAGAAAACAGGCTGGTAGCCAGGTAGGAATGTACGAGGATAGCAAATTATCTGAAAGACTTCAATTTGAAGGAACTTCATATATCAAATAATTAAGGTTATAAAATATATAATTAATATCATACAAAATTAGGAAAAAAGAGAGCTAACGTTTTGAAACAAAATTTCTATCATTATAAAATAGCAGCAAAACATTACATGGTTTTATTGATTAATCTAGACTATTTGTTCCTTTTTTTCTTCTATTAATTACAAATTGTACGGACAAACATGAGCAAAGATAAATGAATTAATAAATCTCAAGCGTAATTAGGGAACAATAATTTAATGAAAAGCTCTTCAGAATATGGTATTCTCTTCCTTGTATCTTCAAGTATTCACACGACCAGTTATGCCATTCTGCTCCCTCAAAAGCCTCAATCTGCGTTCCTGAGAAAGTATCTTTGCAAACCGGACCAATTCATCTTCATTTGTACCAGAATCCCGGACGGGTTCATTCTTGCCGTTCTCCAGGTTTACTCTAGATACTGGTGTTTTAAGAAGATCATTTCCAATTTGAATAAGTTTCTCCAAGTTCTCAGTTGATGAATTGTCCATTGATGCAGCAGTGCCTTCCAAAGAATCATACTATATTACCCAAAGTTAGAATAAATTAGTTTTTGTGTTCCAGACAAACTTAATAATTGGAAAATATTATCAAGTATCATTCTAATTTCTTACCTGTATGCGTAAATAATTCTTCTCAGATTGCAATGCCTGGAAAAGAACGGATGCATGGATATCAACAAGATCAGAACTTGCTTCGCTGAAACAATCGATCAGGGGAGTCGAGCCTTCATTGGTTAACCATTTCAGCAGGCCCCACTTGGCAGCTTCTGGTGCCTTGTACTTCTTCTCTCGTTTTGCTGATCCCGTGCCAAGTGAGAGAACCAGAAACCGCCCATAATCCACTGGTTTGACAGGGAAATAGTCTCCTCTTTTTATAATAATCTCCTTTGTCACATGACTTACCGCTAGAAGTGTCTGATTTGTTACGAAAAATGAAAATAAAAGATCAATACAGAAAAATATATTATTGAGATCTGCTTAGAGTACATAGACACTATTATTAAATTTTTAATATTTTTCTAATATATTCTTGGTTATAGTTTATGTCATTTATTTAATTTGTTGATGAAGATTTCTGGTGTAAGTAGTGTCTAAATATTAGACCCAAGAAGTTTTTATAAAAGATCTATCAGTAAGAATGTTGTTTGTTATTTGGTTGTATTTTTATGGAAGTAATGTACCGGATTATTTGCTGCAACACCTCCATCAACAAGATTAAAGCTCCGTATTTCGCCAAAACGATCTTTAGTTGTGAATTGATGTGGTGGAAGATATGTTGGAGCAGCAGAAGTGCTGATACATACATCCGAAAGCAGAGCATCCTTTGATTCATCTGCTTTTGCCTACATGTCGCCAAGTTCAAATGTAAGTTGCAGTAATACTGTTTAAGTTTACAACATTTATTTTTGTTGGCTGTTACATGTTGAGATGCGCAAACTATACAACAAATACAATAACAATAATTTTGAGTGATATAGTAGTTATATATACCTCACTTCTAGAGAAGATAGTTGGCTGAAGTAAAGTAATGTCGAATGCAGGAATGACTACTTCTGTTACTGTTTCATGCAGTCTTGTTTCGCCGAGCAGTTCTCGAACCTTGGTATGAAGGTGTTTTCCTGTGTATCTAGGCCCTACCATACTACTTATTAGGCCTCCAATCCCGTTCCTACAAAAAGACTTGCTCAATTTTATGTGTATTCACAATTAATCTTACATTTTTCATTTAAGTAGAATATTGATGAAGAGTACAGGAAAGTTTGGTGAGTCATACTGAGAAGAAGGGAAAATCTTTGGGATGTTTTCAATGTAGAAGTTTATAATATCTTTAGCTGAGAAGAGAGGCCTATTCTGCTTGTTAGGAGCAGCAAGCATAGTTGTCACTAAACCTCCTGTGCTTGTCCCTGATATCACATCAAAGTAATCTGCAAGTTTTGCATCTTCTCCATCAAGCTCCTACAAGTACATGTACATGCACATGCAAAAGAAATTATTAATCAAGCTCTCCTATTAATAATTAATGACAGTAGGATCCATTTTCAGATTATATCAATCATTCAATATCAATCATATATATATTGTGCATTTGATACAGCAAATTCTGTCCATTTCATATAGTTATTTGCTTGATTGTACACAATGATAATATTTGAGGTTAATTTTCTTATTAGTGAATAAATACTATAAACAGTTTGTAGGGGCGGATCTACATAGGTCTGGGGCGCAACTGCCCCCTCCCCCTCCAATTTTTTTTTTTTACAAATATCTTTGTAATTATATATATATATATATACATTCAGAAAAAATAGAAAATATGTTTGTTTTGTCCCCACCACCTAGAAGAAAAACTTAATTTTTATCCCCCGCTCAAAGTCTGAATCCGCCCCTCAACAGTTCCCTGACCACAATTAATTTATTTCAGCAATAAATTTTTTATTATGTTAAAATAATATTAACTCACCTGAAGCTTAGCTTCGAGGAATGCAAGGATGGTAGCTGGGATGAGTCCCCTTACACCGCCACCATCGATGCTTAATATTGTTACTATGCGACCAATTGAAGGCGGAGATTTTGGTGTAGCTGGAAAATTGCTTGGCACCATTCTTGTAGGAAGGCTCACTCCTAGCGAACTCATTAGAAAGTTTCCGGTGCTTGTTTAAATCCTAATGTAAGACTAGAACCCAAGCGCTAGAGAGGTGCTTGTTGTAACTAGTCAGGTTACAGGATCTTGGATATGGTACTTCTATAAATTACTTGCTGTTTGCTTAGTTGTGTAGTACAAGAGGTATGCTTGAATGTCTTATATAGGCATGCAGGTGCAGGAGGAGGAGGAGAGATACAACTAGTAGTACTTGTGCAAGTGGGGAAGCAGTCAAGCTAACAAGCACGTTGGTTGGACTTGGAACTTCATGTTAAGAAACTGCAGTCATTTGAAAAATCCAAAGATGTGAACCAGCTTTAACCTTGAACTTACGCCAAGTCATAATGAAGATGAGATCAAACAAAGTGGGCAGCATTTCATCTAAAACGAAATTGTAGTCAGGGATTGGGCTCGTGGGCTTCAACTTGAAGCCAGAAAATAAGAATTCGCTAACGGCATGGCCTGGACGCCTGGAGCTTCTTCGCCTGAGCTGCGCGTGAGGCGCGACCATGGACCGCGCCAACTCGCGAAGTCGTAAATCGTAAATATTCGTAATGTCAGCGAGGGTTCCTAGACCGCGACAACGCCAGAGCGCCAACAGCCAAGTTTGAACAAAACTGCGTGCCACGATTTTAGATTGAACCGCATCGTGTGGCGACTGGACCGAACCCAATTATAAAGATTCATAAATTTTTAAATAAAATAAATTCATTATTTAATAAAAGATAATATATTAATATAATTTTTTTTTCTAAGTATTATATTTAATTTATTTGATATAGAAATTTTTATAAAATAATTATATTCAGCCTTAATTTTATTATAAATAAATGATACTTAGGTATAATTTATGTCTAAATTAATAAAAAAACCTCTTAATTTTTTTTAAAATAATTTATTATTTAGTGAAAGATTGTACAAAATGTAATATTTTTTTCTGAGCAAGGTTGTAAATACGTAGTTTTCTTTTTTTTTATAATTAAACTTACTAATAATTGATTGAAATTTGAAATGTCACTTTTATAAAATCATTCAATCTCGGTTGTAAATTAAAATATAGGTATTTCAGTCATAAATATTATTTGATAATTTTAATGGACAAATTTAGTTATACATCCTTTATAGTATAGTAGAGATACTATTTACATACATAATATATTTTTTTTAAAATAAAGCTATATAGTAGATAGTTTGCTTTTTTTTTAAACTTAAAAATAGTTGATTATTTATTTATTTGATGGACAAGTTTATTTTTTAGACCTCTTATTAATGCATGATAAAAAAATAAAAAATAAAAAGAAGAGAAAAAATGATATTTGTCAAAATTCAAACTGTTAGTTTTAAAATAATTGATTCATATCATTCGATTAGGGCGTTTCAATCATTAAGAAAAGACTAAAATAATAAATAAATTAAGTACATACGCTCTAGATTTGGCAATTTTGCGATTGTGGTGATGTTAACAAATCAGCTAATTTTGTTTCATTCGTTATGAATTAAAGTCCGATAACGTGATCAAGTTTAGTACTTATATATTTGATATATATATATATGTATATAGCACTATGACAGGGATCATTTTTCGTGAAATTCATACACTCATGTGTAAAACTGAGACAGAAATGTGTTTTTTTTCTTTGTCAAATATGATAGCTATAATGATTTGAGGATGAGATAAATTTTAATTTCGAAACATGATGATCCGAGTGATTTGTAATTCGATGAAAATTTCATATTTAACAACATCCGTTAAGACATCAAATGACATTAAATCTACCTAATAAATTGGTACACAACTAATTCATATGGAAAATAATATGTTAATAATTATATATTTTGACTTAATTTGAAAAAACATCATAAAATTTTTGCACAAAAGACATTGTTAGTCGATCTCAACATTTAATTAAACAAAACATTGACTTGGTGTGCCGGATAGTAATGAATTTGGATTTGTGACGCTTAAAGATTCAATGCCTTGATTCCCAAGATTCAATTTCATTACCACATATACTTGGTCTAGACTCTTAATGATTCCAATGCCTTGATAGGAGGGATTGAAATTTGGCGCATACATCTCTGGTCGAGTTCTATTTGATGGCTACATGTAGGGCGGATGTAATGTAGACCGGGGCAGTTTTTTCTCTTTAATTTCAGTGCTTTTATATAATTATTTCGGTAATTTATTTCTCCTGAAATAAATATACAAAGATTTTAAAATAAAATAAATATACAAAGTTTATAAAATGTGAAGTTATGTAAAGACAACTTTCATCATCAACTTAATTATTTATCGCTTTGAGTTTTATTTTGTTGTTATTTTTAATATGTAAAAGATATTATTTTGATGGTTTTTATTATATAAGAATATATATTAAATTATTATTATTATTATTATTTAAAACCCGATGATTTAAACCCGGTAAATTATTATAATCCGATAATTATCCCCCTCTGACTGAAATTGCATCCATTCATGATTGTGTGTACACCTCTCTCGTCACACCACAAAGGTTGTTGTTGTTGTTTCTAGTGTATAATATATAGCTTGAATTAAATGGGTGAAATTTTTTGGATAAAAAATATTTGGGAAAAAAATGATGATTTAACTTTAAAGCATATCTATAATGCTTTAATTTACTTAATTTTAGATATATAAAGGACTGGATCTATTTACGGCTTAACCAAAGCTTATCCGCAACCTGTTTGGAGGCCATCTGGGAATATGAATGAAAAATCCATGGGCATGGATTATATATGAAATAATTTGTGGGTTTTCATTAATGTGACAGCTAGCTGGAAAAAAAATCAATTATTTTCTGTCCAAAATCTCTGCTCCAAAAGTTTCGCTAGAAGCGTCTGAAATAATACAGGGAGATTCACGAGTTTTTGGAAAGGTTTGTATAATTAAAGAAGTGTATCTGTGACTTTATTAGGGGTCATCAAATGATTCGGTTTATTTCGTTTTCGTCGAAACTAATTTATTTTGTTTTATTAAAAATGGTTTGATTGTTTGGGATTTTTGGTTCGGTATTATATGTGTTCGATTTGGTAATTAGAAATAATAAATTCAAATATTAACAAATATTATATTAGCCTAGTGATACAAATTAAATATATAAATTATGTAGTTAATATTCTATAATATATTATTTGTTATAACTTAACATTAATTTTGTATTAACTTGGTTTCGACAGAACTACATCATTCAAAAGATATTGATTTATTTAATTGATCGTTTCACAGTTTGCTTGATCAAATTTCATTGAACAAATTTCATTCGATTTGAAGTGAATTTATCAATTGGACACTATCAGCCGTTTGATAAGCGTAATAAAACTAAAATGAAGTAAAATTAGCTCACCTTGAAGTAATGATATTTGATAACAATAAAGTAAATAAATTGAGTATTTTGTGTAAAAAAATATTGAAAGAAAAAAATTATTTCTTTAATTTTGAAGTATTTATAAAAATACTTTAACTTCAGTCAACCTTAAATCACTTCCATTTAATATTTAAAACGTTTTAAAATGTTTACTATATTTTTATTACATTATCAAATAAGGTATTACCATATACAAGTATTTGTGAGAAACCTATTGTACTATTCAGTTTTTTTTAAGTTAAAATCAGGCATAAATTCTGTAAGGCCCAGCAAACTATGATTAAACTTTGAGTGGCTGTTTTTTGTTTGAGATAATTAATAGTCTCCGTCTCCTTTTAAGAGATGGAAAAAGGTTCTCGCTTCGGAGTGCAAATCATTGTCAAGGCACTTATTTTGTTGTTATATGGTTCCAATCGTCAAATTCACGTGCCCCTTTGTATCTTATAAATAACGAGGTGCTAATGGGTAACAAATGAGGATAAATAAATGCATATTAATGACAAACAAAATTAACACGTCGTCTATGACGTTTTCAATTGCATCGTCAGAACCTTAAAAGTTGAATCACACAATTAATCTTTCCAGAAGTATTCTTGAGACTATTACTTTCATCTCATCGTCAGATAATATTACTATCTCTGTGATGATCATTTGTACCGAAGTTATAATTTTCTTTCAATTTTGATTGTTACACAAAATGATGCATAATTTAGGAATATAATTGCTCTACTATATTTTATTTTTTAGATTGCCATCAATTATGAATTATAACTTTTTTTAATTCTGAATGTCAATTTTCCTCTCAGTTCTATATTTATTTTATATTAATTATTTATTCATAATTAAAATTTATATTAATTACTAGATTATCTTCATTTTTATTTTCATTTTTTTCACATGAAGATATAATTTTTATATTTTTAAAAACATCACCGTAGTAATGCACAGACAAGATACTAATTATATAATACTTAAAATTAGTTATATACAATTAACAATAATTAATAGTATGTTTCTTAAAATTTGTACAAATTAATTAATTTATATTAAATTATTTTATTCATATCAGGTTGAGTCAATAAACCCCGATTATAATCAAATCGGATTCGACTAAGTAAAAAAAAAATAATGATGACTCAGTCCATTGACTCCCATGCTAGATCCGAATTTTAGATGTCTTTTGACATAAATAATTTAAAAAAAATAACACTATAAACAACCTAGAAAATTCTGATCATTTTATAATAAAAATAGACATTATATAGTAAATTATCTGCTGAAAGTTAATTATCATTGATTACATTATTTTAGTGGCGAAAAAGTGAGGTTTTCAAAATGAAAATTCCAAAATAAATTAATTATTAAGTACAAGCTTGAAATCTTACTTGATATTACGCTAAAAAACTGTGGTGCCTGTACTGAACTAGAGTATGCTGCTAATTTGATTTTTAAGATATTTAAAGAAAATAATTCCAGCCTAGAGTTCTTCCTATTCTCACATTGACCATTTGACCTCATTATTAAGACCTCATTTTTTAATGTCTCGATCAGAGCACTACTATCTCATTATTCCAGATGCCCGCTCGTTACTCCTGTTAATCACGAGGTCAATTTCAATTTTTTTTTATTCGATTAGCTCTCCATCTTTGCAAATTGGCACTTAAATTCTAATAGTATATAGAATACTTTCACACACTTTAACTTGTTCCATTATCAGGAGTGTTCTATGGCCCTCCAAAGCATATTGGGACCGATTACCGTATGGAATCTTTTTATGCCCTTCTAATATTTTATATAAATTAGCAAAGAATCTGTTTTATTTAAGGATATAATTTGATTCTTAACATAATAAATATTATGTAATTGACTAATATATTTATATCTAGTGTTTTATTAATTTTCTTAATTATTTATACTTTGATGTCGGAAAAGAAATATAAATATCATCTGTAAAAATAACTTCATTTGTAATTTTTGAAAAGTTTTGATATTTATCTTTCTCATAAGCGTATAATTAAAACTTCAAAAAAACTCTTTTAGTCATTACATTCTCTACTTTTCTTAAAGTAATATATAATATGTTCACTTCTATCTGACATTGAATAAATGAAGGCTTCCAATACATGCACGTTTTATAATAATTATAGATAAGACTTAGATGTGAAAGGAGAAAACAAACAATTTTTTTCTTTTTATTTTTTAATTTAGATTCTTATATTATTAGAGGTTGTGTTGGCATCTAATTATTCTTTTAAGATGTTAATATTCCCTCTCATAATTTATTAAAATTTCAACTCATAACTTTAGTATAATAATGATGTCATTGATTATCTGTGTTGGACACAATATTTTTCTTTTTCTTTTGAAGCGGCAATCATTACGCACAGTATATTTTTTTTTTTTACTAATTTTCACAAAATCACAACTTTTGATTTAGTTATTGACGTACATGGACTAAAAATACATTTTTTTCGACTGGTCAAATGATTTTGGAATGCTATATATAGAGCATTTCTATCATACCGATAGTCACATGAAGTGTAGCAAATCTTCCTTGATTAATTTGATGCCAACACGAACTCTGATAAAAATAATGAAACGCGCACTGGCAGTGGTGCGCTGTCATTCGTATATTTGAAATTTTACGTTTCTCACTCTTATTTTTAATAATATTAATTTAATAAAACTTATTATTACTAAAAACTGTCTTAAAAGACAAAAAGGGTTTTCCAAAGGCCTTTCCATTGTTTCCAACCAGCCTCAGTTTCTTTGGTTCTTTCTGTCGTCCACCTTTCTTTCAGTCTAGACTAACTAAAAGTGAGTTGATTGAAAGACGGAAGCAAGTACGCAGCAATCTCAGCTGTCTCACTCAAGAAATAATAGAATTAACATTAATTTAATTAATACATACAATCATACAATCTCGAGTTATATTTGTTGGATTTTTGAGACGTTTAAATTTAATGACTGAAGTTTTTTTTGTCAATTTTTAGCATAACTTATTGTCAAAATTAGCATTCATGATCTCCATGATCTTACTAATTTTGATCGGGTCTTATGGCTATAAAAGAGCAGGATCTCTAAAGCGGCAACACACAACAAATTAGGATAGCCAATTTTTCTACTCCATTAAAGTAATGTTAGAGTTTTGACAGTTTTAGTAATAATAAGTTTTATTAAATTAATATTATTAAAAATAAAAGTGAGAAACGTAAATTTTTAAATATACGAATGGCAGCGCGCCATTGGCAGTGGCGCGTTCACTGCGCGTTTGAAACGCGCCACTGGCAGTGGCGCGTTTCATTATTTTTACAAAACGCGCCCGCGGCGCGATGGCGCGTTTCCTTATTTTTACGAAAAATGCGCCACTTGCGGTGGCGCGTTTACTTCTTATATATACAAAACGCGCAAGTGAGATGAAGGCGTTGTGCGGGGTTTGGACGAAACGCGTCACTACTAGTGACGCGTTTCATAAAAATAATGAAATGCGCCACTACCAGTGGCACGTTTTGTCCGTGCCATCGATAAAGCATATATGTGCCATTCGTATATTTGAAATTTTACAGTTCTCACTCTTATTTTTAATAATATTAATTTAATAATAATTATTAATAATAAAAACTGGAGTTTTGAGAATTTGTTCGGATACAGAACTCACAATTAAGATCAGTGTTGTAAGTCTTAGAAGATCTGGAGTGCCAATTTTCAACGGGAACTTGTTAGATTCCGATTAAGTGTCGGATGATAAAAGACCTTAGAAATGAAAGATAAATGTCCCGTATTTTATTTCTTCTAGATGGTCCTTAAGTTGCGGTAAATTCACCAACAATATTGCCCAAGTAGAATTGGAAATTTTGGGTTATAAAATTAAAAATTCCAAAATGCTGGTTAATGACTCCATCATGTGTACTTTTATGCATCCACGTAATTCCAAAGTTCCTTGTTGGTCTCCCCCGCTTGCCGGGCGAACAGTCTCTGCGGATATTTTCTGTGCGGAGATCACTGCAGGAAAATCACAACGGTTCAAGAAAATCATAACGGCTGTGGGGAAGTCTAAACACGAATTTTGATGCACGAGGCTGTTTATTACTGTTAAATCATAACCGTTTATAAATGATCGGACCACTCAAATCAAAAGAACCGCACAGAATTGTATCATCTCCAATTGTATGCCCTGTGCTACAAAATTGGTCAGCGTTTGATGTATCAAGCTACTCTTCGTTTTGTTATTTTATTTTTCTTTTTTTTTTTTTTATGACAATGTTTGTATTTCAATTTCTATATGGTTTCTCTCCGTTTCTTTTCCCTTCTTCCCTAATCCATATAATTTTTTAAATTTTACTTAATGAAATTTAATTAGCAGGCGTTCACCTGCAACCTTAAAAAGATATTATCACAACTCGATATTATTAATACATAAAGAGCGTTAAACTTTTGAGTTTTTCAAACAAGCATGTCACATCATCACTTATTTTCACTATTAATTTTGTTTAATTTTTTTTCATCTACTTGAATCCATGTGTTTATTTATAATTTTCTTCTCTCCTCATTTAAAGTAATATGTGTAATATATTTAAAGTGAAACATAAATCTTAAAATGATCAATTTTTTTATACAATACTTTATAGATTATTTTTATGTTTAATTATCATTATTATTTAGTATTTAAAATAATATTATATCTAAATTTACTTTAATATAAAATTTTGTTAAATGAATATTGCACTAAATAATTTCTTTTAATTTATTATTTTACAAAGCATACTTAAATTTAATGAGTTTTCTTTAGATATTTTGTAGGATTCTATGAAGGTTTAAGCAATTGATCAAGATGGATGTCAGAAGAAGCCTTTGAAGATGTATTTAAAGACTTGAGATTATTATTGTGCAAGGTGTGATTCAATAACTTAAGTTTTTGAATCAATAAACAAGAAAAATATTTTTTTGTCGATGTAAACAATTATAACACTTGGAAATAGTTATGGTTCCTTGAAAAACTCAATATTTTTCTAAGACAGAAAGCTTCATAAAATTATTAAATGCTATCGTTGGGTCATAATTGGAAAACATTTTCTGAATCTTGAGTGCTCACTTACTCTCTCTTTTTTTTTAATATTTTTTAGTTCTTGTTACTAGACTCGTAAAGAAGCTAAAACTTTAATTATAAAATACTTTTGGTATTAAAAGAAAAGTTTTCTTTTAATTTATTGTTTTGCAAAATATACTTAAATTTAATGAGTTTTCTTTAGATATTTTGTAGGATTCTATGAAGGTTTAAGCAATTGATCAAGATGGATGTCGGAAGAAGCCTTTGAAAATGTATTTAAAGACTTGGGATTATTATTGTGGAAGGTTTGATTCAATAACTTAAGTTTTTGAATCAATAAACAAGAAAAATATTTTTTTGTCGATGTAAACCATTATAACGCTTGGAAATAGTTATGGTTCAGCTTGAAAAACTCAATATTTTTCTAAGACAGAAAGCTTCATAAAATTATTAAATGCTATCATTGGGTAATAATTGGAAAATATTTTCTGAATCTTGAGTGCTCACTTACTCTCTCTTTTTTTAATAATTTTTAGTCTTCTTGTTACTAGACTCGTAAAGAAGCTAAAACTTTAATTATAAAATACTTTTGGTATTAATAAAATCAGCACTCCATTAATGCAGTGGGTCCTGAAGAGATAGATTTTATATCGAACTCCGTTAAAATCTTTGTTTTCTTTAAATTTTTAGTACTTAAATTTTACTATATTTTTTCTATCTCCATCAATTATCATCTACAAGTTATTCTCTCAAGGTTGCCGATATATTATTTTATACTTATTATTTTTTCATAACAATTAGTATTTGATCGATTCTCTCATTCTTGCATCTTTGATCATCTTGCTGAAAAGTTTTTAACTAAGTTGTAGTTCACTCTCTTATTAATTTTTATATTAGTCTATTCTTTGTGTTCTTATAGTTGATACCTACTTACATACCAGTTTACTCTTTGACTTGACCACCTTAGGATTTGGTTAATACCACCCCTAATCTTAATTTCTACAACTAGCATGGAATCGGCCATTGTGCAAATTCTTCTAATTTTAAAAGTATTTGTATCTAGAACTAATTTTATTATAAATAAATAATATATTTACTTAGATATAAATATAAAAGATGATATACAAAATATAGTATATTTTTTCAAGTGTGATTGTACAATGGGTAGTTTTCTGTTTTACAATGAAACTTAATAATTTTTTATGTTTAATTTATTTGATATATAACTTTTTTTAGTATAAATGCATGATAAAAATAGCAAATGAAATGGAGAGAAAAATGAGTTTGACATAAATCTGAACTATTAATATTTGAAAATATTAATCTGCACCATTTGATTACGGGTGTTTTAGTTATTTAAACAAAGCTGAAAAGCTAAATATTAATGGATAAATCTAATACATATGTTCTTTATAATATAATATAAATATATTTAAAATTTTATATTGCTAATTATTTATTTGATGACTAGGATGAAATCTAAGTTACAGCTTTGGTTAGTCAATTTTCTGGTTGAATGGTGCGATACTGAGACTAGTGTCAACATATTAGCTGTAACTCTTTGATCAATCATCAATGATTATTAAATGATTAATTATAAAGCACTAAATTGATTTGTGGTCAAAATTATTATAGACCCAGTAACAATTGATCAAATTAGTTGCATCAATTTCTTCCCCATTCAGATACACGTATATCAAAACTAAACTCATAGGTCTTCAATAAGCTTAATAAATCTATTATATTAAAATTTATGGGATACAAGATTTTTTTTTTAGATTTTAATTTACTTTTATTGGATTTTTTTAAAGGGGTCCGACTTTCATATACAAATATTAATTATTTTATTAATATTTAAGAGTCATTTTTTTTTTTTAAAATCTAAGATAAATACTTGGCAGTTTCAAAAAGTAAAAAAAATTATCAATCGCATAAGATTTTGATATGAAGAATTTATTGAACAATGATTTGATATTTTTTTTAATTAACCTCACGATAAGTCTTCGTGAGATTAAACTCATGCTAGCTCCATTCCAAAATTAATATATATTTAATTATTCATATTAAAAACTTTTCGTGAGATTAAACTCATGCTAGCTCCATTCCAAAATTAATATATATTTAATTATTCATATTAAAAATATTGAAGCTGAATAATACATTCAATGTAAATTTACATGATAAAATCATTAATATAAATAATAACTTATGTAATATGTGAATAATAAAACTCATGTCGATTGTATTGATTTTAATGTCGATTGTAATATCTTGGTAACATTTTCCAACAATAAAACCTTGCATAGTCAGATCCAACTAAATGGCAAAACCTGATCTGACCATTCTTATGCCAATGTTTCGGGCAACTGACTTGGACGCAATTGGTCATAGGTCAATAGCTAAAAACTATGCACGTGTGAAAATACTTTCCATAGGAAAACAATATTATAGTGGATTTCTCTTTGCAATAAACAAATTAATTATTCCTGTTCCTTTCTCCATGACTCCATCTCTATAAGACTAACTATTTCCCTACCTATCCTGCCGCCTCTAGTAAATACAGTAATATATATATTCTATATAATATGAAGATTGAGATCGTTTTTTGTCTCAACAGGATATTTTCTAAGGCATATTGATTTCGTGGCTGCGTGTGTTGATGTCTTTTCATTCAGTTCGTTTCATGTTTGTTATATATATCATTGCTTCGCGTTTGTTGTATGTATGTACCACACCGTTGATTCACTCAATGTCTTTCTAAATGGAATTTTATATAGATGGAAAATAATATGCCATATGAAGTATGCACAATCTATATATTTTTATGTACGCATGTAAAAAATAACTATTAGCAATAGCAGGCACGATAGATATAGACTTTTTAAACGAAAATTTTCAGAAAGTGGCGACAGAATATGCCCCACATATATATATATGAGGATTAAACCTCAAAATGTTCCTAGCAATGATAGATATAGAATTTTTTTTAAGTCGTTTGCCCTATTGATATTTCATTGAACATTATGAAAAATATTTACAGGATTTTCACTACAACAAAACAGATATTTAACAACGATTATTGATAAAATTTAACAATAGTTCTTGGACCGTTATTAAAGGCGATATTAGAAAAGTCTCTAAATAATTATTGTCAAATCCGTTTCAAAATCCCAACTGTTTAGAATTAAAAAAAAACATGATTTTATGCCAGAACCGTTATTAAACATTGTGACATATATATTATTCATTTAATAATTAATATAAAAAATTATAATTATGTATCCAATAAAAAAAAATATAAGAATACATCTTTCTCATGCAATACTATAAGAATCTATACAATTTCTAATAAAAAAATTAGAAAAAAAAACTAAAAATTTCAAAGACATTTTTGACCTTAAAGATGAGGGTTTTTGGCCCTAAAAATGACTAATGGCATAAGAGGTTATCCTATAGTTCTCATCGTAAGTTTTTCGTGACCATATAACACGCTTTTATCGGAGTTTTCCATCAAAAATTATAATTATTTGAAGTTGAGATAGTCGAATTTTAATTTTTATTTCTTCTATCTCTCATTTTTTTTCTCTCTTTGTCCTTCATCTCTCATTTATATATGAAACATATGGTAAAGGAGATGATAATCTATCAGATTTTTTTTTTTGAATTTTGATTTTTGGATCATTGAATTTGGGTGAACAAACGGTGAGATAAAAAATATAGCAATCCGTGGGATAAATATCATTGGTGGATAGAGTCCTTGTCAGAGCCAAAAAATAAAACATTCATTTAACAATTGTTTTGGGCTAAAACAATTATTAAAATAGAGTGTATCATATATGTCAGAGCCAAAAAAAACTTTTTATATGACCTTTAACAACAGTTCCTTCAAGAAACTGTTGTTAAAATAGAGCACAATTTATACTATCTCTATCAAAATTCAGAGCACAATTGCAAAAAAATCAATGAACTTTAACCACGGTTCTTTTTAGGAACATTTGCTAAATGATGTATTTAATAATGGTTCTTTAAAGGAATCTTTGCTAAAGGTGTGTGCTGCTTTTTGGTATTTTGAGACTGTTTTAACAATATGTTTTTATTAAAAATTATTGTTAAAGAATTTTTTTATATTTTAATAACATCATTGACTCATTTTAATATCAAAATTAGTATATAATCATTGTTAGTAACAATGTGTGTTGTTTAAAATCATTTCTCTCACTACTTCTGACAATGCAGTGTTCGAAAAAGAACTGATGCATCGATATCAACAAGATCATACTTTCCTGGCTAAAACATTCAATCAGGGGACTTGACCCTTGGTTGGTTAACCAGTTGAGCATGCCCACTTGGCCCTTATAGTACCTATTGCTTCTCCTGTGTTTACTGAACCTGTGCAAAGTGAGAGGATCAGGAACTTTCCATAATCCATTGGTTTGATAGGAAAATAGTTATCTCTTTGTATCACAATCTCCTTTGTCACATGATTTAGAGGAAGAAGTGTCTGACTCGTCAAAAAAAAAGGGGGACAAAATGTTCATTAAATTATAATATGCTCGGCTTTTTCTGGTATAACTGGCTTATGAGTGTTGGAAAAACCCAAAGACGTGAACCAGCTTTAACCTTGAACAACATTCTAATTAAAACAAAGGGGAAAAATGTAAAAGTGGGCTCATGGGCTCATGGGCTCATGGGCTTCAACTTAAAGCCTAGAATTCACGACCTGGCCTGGTGCCTTCTTGTGTGAGCCGCGCGTTATCCATTCTCTCTGCTTCGCGTGAGCCGCCTCCATGGACCGCGACAACACCAGAGTGCCAAATGCCAAGTGGGAAGTGAACCGCACCGTAAGTGGGAAGTGGACCGTACCAACACCGGTGTGAATAAACCCCTCCTGTCGACTGGTGAGCCGTGCCAACGCCAGACAGAGAACAGCCAAGAGTCGATTCCCAGAGGAAGAATGTGTGCGCGCTGTACTGCTGATAGTGTAATTTTGGTGATGTTAACAAATCAGTTATTTTTCGGGTCATTTTTTTAATGATCAATTTATTATTTATTATTTATATTAATTTAGGATGGGAATTTTTATTTCATGTTTATAATATGTTTATGAGAAGGGATCCAATTACCATTTTCTTTGGTGCCCATGGTGCCTATTTATTTATTTATGTATAAATTTAAAAATGTGAACCGTTAGATGTATTCTATATCATCTCAATTGTATGTATATGAAAAATCAAAAAAAAATTAACTTTATTTGAATAGCCATCAAGTAACGTGTCTAAATTGTAAAATTTGGTCCGTTGATTTTATTAACGTTTGATGCCTATATAAATAATATCGAAATGATATAATTTTTTGTATACATATATAAAATGATATTTACAAAATATTCTTTCAATTAGTTTTGTTATTTAAGAATTTAAATAATAGTTATTTGATATTTAATTTTAATGGCACCGATGTGGCACCAAAATGGTGGTAATTGGATCCCTTCTCTATGTTTATAATCATAAATTTATATTCTCTAATAAATTGATACACAACAAATTCATATAGAAAATAATATGTTTATAATCATAAATTTCGGGAAGAATTTTTTGACTTAATTTAAGCAAAAGCCATTGTTAATGGATCCCAACATTTAAACAAAACTTTGGGTTGGTGTGTCACTTAATATTTGTCGGAATGATCTAAGCTAGATTCTTAATGATTAATATCTTGGTTCTCAAGATTTAATTGAATTACGACATAATCAAGCAATCTCGAGTTAGATTGCCTCACTTAAGTAGAATTGGACATATTTTGAGTTATAAAATTAGAAGTTTCAAAATGCTGGCTATTTTTATAAATAAAAATAAAAAATTGAAATTACAAAAGAGAAATTATTTAAAAAAATATATAAAAAAAGAAGAGTCATGGAAAGACATGTACTGAGTACAATATTATACAGGTTTCGGTAATTTTTTTGGCCTGCATTAATAGATTTTCAGACTTTCCGACATTACATTATTATTATTTTTTCTGTTCAAATGACTTAATGCTCTTCATCAGTATTATGAATATTTCAATAAGTTTTTCATAAAGTACAAAAACTCGTTAATTGGATAAACGTACGAAAAGTTGTTATATTTATTAATAGCAAGTATTAATATGTCAAAATTATAAAATCAGTGATATTTCTGTGTTTTTGAGTATTTTTTCTTTATTGGCTGCTCTAAAGTTCATAAATTTAAATATGTTATAGAACACTGTACTTTGTTAGCTTTTTAAAGAGTATAAAAATATTAAACTCTAATAAATAATAAAAAAATTATGAACGTCAGAAAAAAAAACCTAAACTGAGTCTGTAGTCTTTCTTTTTTTAAAAAAATAATAATAGTTTTTCATTTATAATTTCATTTTATTTTTATATATAAAAATAACCCTCAAAATGCTGGTTGACTCCATTATATATGTACTTTGAAGCTTCCACGTAATTCCAAAATCCTTCTCAACCTCTCCCGCCTGCCTTATCCCCAATTACCGTGCGCTGCCACATTGGTCAGAAGTAGAGATTTGAAGAGGGACTGGTTCGGGATGGACCGGTTCAAATTTTTTTGGGTCATAGATAAAGATGAGAATCGGGATAAGAATGAGCACGAGTCAGACATTCAAATTAGAGCGATTTAAAATTAGAAAATTCTGACCTAATTTATAGTAGACCCTCACGGATATGACCCTCATAATGGAGACAGATGGACCAAAGAGCGATCTGATCTGGAGCAAGAAAGTGGGCACGATTTTTTTTTAATAGTTTCACAAAAAAATAATAAATCATAAAAAACACCAAAAATTCCAAAAAAAGTTATTTTTTTAAATAATGGAAGTTATAAAACTTTTAATCATAATGTTATATATAAAATTTTTAACTAGTTCAGTTTTAATAATTCTAATTATTTAAAAATAAAATAAAATTTAAAAAGTTCTAAATAATTCTAAAAAGTCAGAAAAATATATAAAAAAATTCAAAGTCAAATAAATTATATCATAATTACTGCAAAAAAGTGCCAGTACCTTCATGTAATAACAGCTATAGAAAACTGTAGAAGGCAGCTGAACATTGAGGTATGACTTTACATTTTAACAAGCAGTTTTATCTAACTGGTAAATTTACAAAGGAAGGAACCCATCCGGATAGGAGCTGGTATGGATTCGAGTAGGTGCGAGTAAGTACGGGATGTGGATGAAGCAGGTTAGATGGGGTCATTTTGAGAAATTTTAAATTTGATCTTGTTAGGATCAAAATTTTTTTAGATCCAAATCACCCATGAGTCTCACACAGAAGGCGGGTTTTGATGAGGCAAATTGATCTATTCAAATATTTTTAATATTCTAGTCAGAAGTGATGGATAAGCTGCTCTCTTTTTTTTTTCTTCTTCGTATATCATGTCAATGCTCGTAAATAATTCGTATATAATTCCGTTTTGTTTTTTCCCTTTCTTTCCTTAATTTGTATATACTCTTTTTAATTTAATGAAATAATTTATATAGTACTGCAACCTAAAAAATACCATCAGATAATAACAGTTAATTTTTTTTGGTTGAATGATACGGTATAGACACCCGCTGTTGTATTAAATAATTTCTTTAATTTATCTACTTGTAAAATAATAAACTTAAATTTTACAATTCTACTATGTAAGATGTGTTATAGAATGCTTAAATTGTAAATCTTATTGATGAATTTGATTAAAAAAAAAAGAGAGCTTATTGATGAATGCATATACAAGAGTTTGAAGAGCTAACATGTATCAAGATGGGGAGGTATACAATTTCAACTTTTAAGTCTAAATTCCCCCCCTCTCCATGCAATCTCTTTCAAGACATTGTTTGCTTGATCACCCCTCTCTTCTCCCTGCTATAAAATTCCTCTCATTGATCCCTTCACTGTTCCACTTCTGTTTTTCCCCTCACAGCACTCCTCTGGGGCTACGGACGGAGCCAAATTCTTTTGATAGGGTCAAAATCATATTAAATATTGGTATCAAAAAAATAATTATTAAGTTATAATTATGGAGTTCAATAATGAAATGATTTAAAAATTTTATGGGGTTAAAATATATATATTTTTATTAAAAATACAAATATAACACTAAAAATACTATAAAATCCTAAAATTAAATAAATAATGGAAAAGAGAAGAAAGAAATCATAACCAAATAGGCGAGTGGAGGAGTGCCGAATAAAGCACAAATATGCGTATAGCTAAGATATGTAAACAGAGAAAGATGAAAGACAGAAAGAGGTATATTCCAATGATAAGAAAAAGTAGCAAAACAGAGATTCGACAAATAATAACCAAACATTTAAAGGTGATGGTCCGAATGGATGGGAAGAAGAACAGATCCTGAAATCTGATGCCTCACTCAGTTACTATTGGTCGACGCCATATTTTTTAAATTTGGTCCATGATACACAGTATACACCGCTCATATTTAACACTTGGTCAACAATCACGATACTATTTCACCTCAAAATAACAGATGAAAACTTCACACAATCCTAACTATTGATTATCTGTGTGTGAAATCAGGCATGGGGAGCTCCAATAAAAAGTGCTTTTAATGATAGATATATTAAAACATTAAATTTTTATTATTTTAATTGGCCAAAGCACAAATGTTTTGAACCTCATGAAGAGTATTTTTGGCCCAGGCACAAATGAGAGCTTAGTCGTCTTTGCTACTTAAAGCTCAGGCACAAACGTATTTTTAAAACATAGTTTTTCAAATAAAAAAAAAACTCATTATTTTTTAGTTTGCATGATACAAGCCTGGGCACGTGCACAGACTTACCTGTGTGGAGCTTCGCCCCTGATTGTATATCTAGTTATCTACCTTTCTCCTACGTGTTGTTCTAATGCTTTAGCCTCAACAAGTTAGCGCATTCTATCAAGGCAGTGGCCGCACAAAACGTATTTTAAAACCAGTGGTGTTGCCAAATAGTGAGTTTTTTGTGTGTGTGTGTGTGTGTGCGTGGGGCATCAGAAAGCATTAGGAATTTGAATGTTCATTGTTAATTTCTTACAAGACTAGTATATATTGCCAGCATGTGTATTGAATCATAATTTTAAATTATCGGTTGTTAATGAAGGTCAAAACTGGACAATTTTAATATCATATATTTTCATTATGTACAGTTTGAATTTGTTTTCTTTTAATTATAGAACGCAATCAATTCTGAAAAAGTTAAATAATCTCGACTCTTGAGGATTACTGAGTGTTTACAAACTATTTTTTGATAAATAAAACGTGAACGATGATATGATTGTTTTCAGTTTTTATACATCTAATTTGGACCGAATTTAAAACTCGATTTGATTTTTCTATTCTGAATTTTAAACTCAGGTTTAGATTTTATTTATTTATTTATTTTCTCGTAAGTACCGAAAGAGGAGAATTTCATGCTGGGGCCTACGAGTTTGAGATTTTTTTTTCATCAGTGTGGGTCTCATGATGACATGCTCGTTATTTACTGGTATACTTTAACAATCGTTTCCATCAGTTGTAATAATTAACTAGTTTGGTGAAATTGACACATATTCTACATTTTTTGTTGTATCGGTGTAAAAATGCAATTCTGTTTAAATTGGACTTATATCATCTCCTTATAAAAGTTCTTAAATAAAAATATACTCGTTTGTCATGTCATTTCTAGCTAATTCTATTTGGACCGTCAGAAAAATAGTGTCACAAAAATTTGTTTTCCAAATTATTGTGTATGTAATGTGAATAGCATGAAATTTTGAAAATATAATTTCAATTATTTGAGAAAAGTATCAATTTTGTGCTATGATCTGAATAGTGTACGTAATTCTTCATTCTTTACATATAATAATTCAAAATAAAATTAATTCGAATATTGTTCCGAAATGGATTAAATCATTTTATTTGCATGATTTATATATATTAGGATAACTATTTCTAACTAAGTGAATGTTATTGAAATACCTCTTGAACTGCTAAAATTTAAAAATACTGTATATAGTGAAACGGAATAATTCCAGATTACAATAAGGTACTTTTTCTAATAATATAATTAACTTTTCCGAGTTTAAAACTAGATCTATGATTTTGGGACCGTCAAATTTAGTCCATGCTAGATGTGCAAAAACTAAAAATAATATTACTATTTCTCGTGTTTTATTTATTTTAATTACTAAAAAAATTTGGAGTGTTTATCTCCATTTTTTCCAAAAGTTCAAGCAATACCGCAAATAATTATTTATTGCCAAATTACCACAAATTTTACATGTGCCTTTTAAACAATATGACATATGTTGAGAAATACAAACCAGCTGAAAAAAACGAAATATACATAAAAGTTTAAAACATAGCGATTTGCAGTAGACTAGTCGCTGCCTCTTATGAAATTCTTCCTGATCAGGCATGATTTTTATTTGTTTATCTTCTGAAAGTTTCTCAACTATTAGCCCACCAACTGAACTTTAAGTGTTTTAAACCAGCTAATTCAAATTACTTTGCTTAATGCAACTGTTGAATCCATTTGCTCCATTAATGGAAACACTGATGTTCGTGATTTCCTTTTTTATTTTCTTTGCTCTACGGATAGCAGAGAGTTTCCTAGCAAATTCAGTAAGTTGTTCTCTGTTGGTTTTGTATGGTTTATCTCTTGAACCCTGATATCTTACTGATTCAATTTTGCCCAATTCCAGGTTTACTGTTGACACATGTTTCTCAAGTAGTCCTATCCCTATATCCTCAAGTTTCTTCAAGTTCTCCTTTGTGGAAACATCAAGTGATGCCGCGTCGCCAGTCAAGGAGTCGTCCTACAAATTCCCCCAAAAGGATGACCTTAATGCATGTATGATATAGATCAAATAATGATTTCTTTATCAATTTAGTTATAAAACAACTATTATTCTTATCAACAAGCAATCTTCGTGCACATAATTAATTGCGTACCTGTATGCGGAAGTAGCTATCCTCTCGATCTACCTCATGGAAAAGAGCATACACGTGTATATCGACCATATCTGAGCTTGCCTGATTGAAGGTCTCCATAAGAGGACTTTTGCCATTGTGATAAAACCAACGAAACATGCCCCATTTGGCCACTTCAGGTGCTTCATAATTCTCCTCTATTGCTGCCACCCCTGTACCCAATGAGAGGACCAAAAGCTGCCCGTAATTAACCGCCTTTACACTTGGGTCATTGTGCTGCCTTTTCAGTATTATGCTTCTTCTCACATGGTTGATTGCAAGAAGGGTCTAGTTTTGAAGAAGAAAAATTAAATAAGTACTAAAATAGAAAAAACTTTGTACCACGAGATGTTGTGACAAAACTTTTCTCAAGGAACTATCTCTTTCATTAATATCAGGGTGTTTTTTAGGGCTTGATCAGTTATATATATCAGAAAGGGTTCTATTTATTAGACAATTGGTTAAACCTTTTGTGACTATTGTGCTAGTTAATCATCACCGAATAAAAGGGTTTTGCTCAGATAATACACTAAACATAACCCTTTTCGACACATTTATTTTTATATATGTTGTTTGCTGATGTATAATTAAACTAGCTAGTGGTCCTATGATCCTCTGGCTATCCTTTCTTTTGTGACAAAAGTTTAAGCACACCGGATTATTAGCAGCCACTCCTCCATCAACAAGATGAAATTCCTTGGGTTTGCAACCAGAAAGTTCATCTTCTATTGTGAACTTGTGAGCAGGGAAAAATGTTGGAGCTGCGGATGTACTAATGCATATATCTGATAGAAGAGCATTCTTTGATTCGTCATCCTGTCCCTGGAAAAAAATTAAAATATAAGAAATTATATACGACTACTCTCTGTGTCGATGTGTGTCATGTCTCTGTATGCATCTTAATTTGAGTTTGTGCTTACCTGTGTGCATGAACTTAATTTGTACATAAATAATACAAGAAGAGAGAACTATGAGATACCTCAGACGTTGAGAAAATTATTGGCTGAAGTTTCTTTATATCAAATGTAGGAATAACAATATTAGTTATTGTTTGGCTGATTCTCGTCTGTTTGAGTTTATTCCGAATTACTTCATGAAGGTATTTTCCAGAGTATCTAGGACCAAAGAGGCTTCGCATAAAGCCCCAAAAACCACACCTAAATTGAGACATTGTAGCATATATTAGATGGTATGCAGATGTGTGTTAATATACAAGTCTAAATGTACTGAGGTCTTATGAACGTACCAAACAGTAGGAAAAATTTTGGGAGAGTGCTCTTTGTAAAAATTTACAACATCTTTAGCAGAGAAAAGTGGTCTTCTGTTGTCATCAGGTGCAGCAAGCATGGTAGTCATTAAACCTCCTGTGCTAGTTCCAGCAATGAGATCAAAGTAATCTGCAATGCTTGTTTTTTCTTTATCAAATTCCTAAAATAGATCAACAAATCATTAACAATAATCTTTGATCATTAATAATACAAATAATAATTGGGTCATTTTGGATTAGCTCTACATCAACTTTTGGTCTATATTTTTCTACTCCTTTAGAAGGAACTTGACCTCCTGCTCACAGTAATATAGCAGATGCATGCACACGCAAACAGACACGCATACCACAAAACTGTCAGCTCACCTGCAGCTTAGATTCAAGAAATTCAAGAATTTTTGCCGGAATGATTCCCCTAATGCCACCACCATCGATGCTTAGCACGGTCACTATGTCTTCAGGAGGAGCAGATAATTTCAGCTCGGTGGCCTTTGTTAGCTCATCATTTGGGGTAAGGGGTGATTCTGCGGTCACCATTTTCTGATATTTGCAATTTTTTGCTTATTCACTGGAGTAATAGAGATGTGGCTGAATTATGACCGTATTGAACTTAATATAGATTTTGCTCTCATTAGCGGTAAACTGGCACTAGGCGGGGCATTTATAGTGTGAAGGATGGCCTACATATGCTTTTTGAGCAATAACATGTGACTATAAGCATCTATTTATCAAAGAATATAGGACAATTCTAAGGGCAAGTCTAAGGGTTGGTATGCATGCTCCTATCTTTTATCCACAATAATAGAATTTTTTGCTCAAATAAAAAATGTTGGTATATAGTAATATAGATGAAATCTATACGGACAGCCCAAACAAAATATTTGACCCTGTTATTGTTGAAATATAAACTTAATTATCATTAATAATATTAAATGTAGTGGAAAATGAAGGAGACTCTTAGAATTCAGCAGTTGCAGAATTTTAGGCTAATTGATGAAGGGATATGAAAAATCAAACGATATCCGTTTTAGCTGTATAACCTATGGATGGAAAACTCTCTTGAAGTCTAGTTTCCAATGGTTTAAATTTTAAGTCGTTTGGAGTTAACTATAGAGAGTTATGACTATTTTAATGGATAGAGGTCAGTTGAAATAACTGTTGTTTGGTAATCCATTTTTAATACGGATTTTCTAGATATTTCTGTTGTCTTAGTCTATAAATAGAGTTGTAATATGTTGTTTGACATGTAAGAAAGATACAAGAGTTTTTAATAGTAAGAAAAATTATTTTATCCATCTCTTCTCTTATCTCAAAGTGTGATATCCATCATTTTCTTTTAACAAAGTGGTATTAGAGCCAGATTCAGTCGATTAAGAGAGACCTGCCATGACGAAGAAAAAAAAAAAAAAAAAAGAGAGATGTCGAAAAAAATATGGTGAGTCTCGATGTTTGTTTTAAAGAAATTTAAGTGTTAAGAGTGTTTTCTGAGTTTATTTTAGTATATGAGTTTTTTTGTGTTGTTAGGAGCATTGAAAAAAAAAACAAAAAATGAGTGAAAAAAATTAAATCTATTATTTTGTTTTTTGTGAGAAAAGGAAATGTGTCGGAATAATGAAAAAATATTATGTGTTGATTTTTTTATTAAAAAAAAAAGAAGAAAAAAAAGTGTCTTTTTTTGTGGAGTTTTTTTTCGTGAAGATAGTTTTAGAGATATTATAAGAAAAAAGAAGGAAAACTTATCAATGATAAGAGTTATGTATCAAGCAGCGAATGTTACAAAAAGCGTGGTAAAATTTTTACCAGTGGTCTTCGAAGAATCGGTAAGTAAAACTGACGTGAGCAATGACTCATGATAGCCTGGGCAATGAGTGTCAGGATAAGAGAACTATCAACATCATGAGATGTTTTGCTGAAAATGTACAAAGATCATGAGAAGATGTGATGTGGAGCCACATGAAAAAATGCGGTGTGGAGCCTCACATATACATGACCTGAAGAGTCAGGTAAATTGGATGACATATGAGATGAAACCACGACTGATTTTTGAATTTCCTAGATCAATGAATCGAGAAGAAGCCGTAATGGATGGCGTCGCTATTCGTTGTGAGTTATGAAGAAGTGAAATGATGATATGAAGATAAGTTAACAAAAAAGACAAGTGTTGAGTTCACAAAAATCGACAAGAGAATAACTACAGATGAGGAGATTGAAGAAACACCACAATCGACACTAATGAGGAAAAATATAAGTTCTTAAAATTAAGTTTATGGGGGATTTTTGTTGAAATATAAACTTAATTATCATTAATAATATTAAGTCTAGTGAAAAATAAAGGAGACTCTTAGAATTCAACAGTTATAGAATTTTTTTGGCTAATTGATAAAGGGATATGAAAGATCAAATGATATATGTTTTAGCTCTATGACCTTTGGATGGAAAGATTTGAAGTCTAATTTCTAATGGTTTAAATTTTAAGTCGTTTGGAGTTCCCTATAAAAAGTTATGATTGTTTTAGTTGACAGAGATCAACTGAAACAGCTGTTGTTTGGTATTCCGTTTTTAGTACGAATTTTCTAGATACTTCTGTTGTCTTAGCCTATAAATAGATTTGTAATCTGTTGTTTGACATGTAAGAAAGATACAAGAGTTTTTAATAGTAAGAAAACTTATTTTATTCATCTCTTCTCTTATCTCATTGTGTAATACTCACCATTCTCTTTTAACAGTTATTAGTCACCAAGAACACACCTGATACACCAATAAATTTCTTTTTTTTACACACTGTAAAAATAAATTTCTTTTTTTCAATTCACCAATGTCTTGGACCCCACGAAAAAACCTTATAAATATTTCATATACAAATAATGGCATTCATCAGTTGACACGTGTCAATATGATTTCATTCAATATTCGAAATAAAGATCTTATTTTATATGAATTTTTGAATATATAATATATTGGATACTAGAGTGATTAGTGATATTTAGACATCTGCTCAGAAAAAAAAAAGAGTAGGGATTTATTGATAATGGGTTATTTTGACAACCTTGATAATGTATCTCTAAATAAATATAAAAAAATCTAAAAATAGAAAAATAAATGCAATTAAATTGTACGAACTAATATAAATCTAATCGACATATTATGATTATTTTATCATTAGAAATTTTTAGATTGCACATCTTTATTGTGCTCCATTGATTTCATTAGGATACACAAGCTATTAGTTCAATTTATATTAAACTCTATATGGCTAGTGTGTTGACATTTAATTTACATTAAATTTTCTATCATGTTGTTTTATTTAATTAATATTTTTTAGATGATTTCTTAAGACACTATCAAAATTATTGAATAAAATGTGGTAAGAAATTATAAAATATTTGTCCTTTAATTTAATATATTTTGATAATATAAATCTAATCGACATATACAGAGATACACGTCTCTGTATCTCGAATTTAAAAGCTTAAATGGCTGATCCAAACCATTGAACATAATCTTCATATTGAAATATCTTTGAAAATCAAAATTTATATTTTTTTTTGAAATTTTTTATTATTTTTAAGATGGGTACAAAGTATCCGTCCACCTATTCTCCCTACACCTTGAAAATAACAATGATAACAATAAAATAATTAGAATGACGCACTTATATATTTTGATCTTGTAACGGTTAAAATTTATTTTTAAATTTTTAAAATTAATATAAATATTCAATATTTCATATACAACTTTGTCTTTGTCTTTGAGAAAAATAAGCGGGCCATCGTTTCCATTTTCTAGGGAGATTTGGAAAATGTTCCTTTTTTATCTTTTGTATACTTTATATGTCGGCATGTGACGCATGTCCTGATGTCGAACACACCTGCTGATACAGTCTTATATTGTAACTTAGGCCAGAAGATCGGAACAGAATTTTTCCTGACACAATCTAATTCTATAAACCTCATAGTCATATTTGACTTAATTGTGAGCATTGGGGCATTTTAATTCGTTTTATTTCATGAACTTTTTTTAAATTAACAGAGAACTTGATAATTTTTTGCTCTTTCTTGTGTTCCTGTTGCCTTGATTAGCTATAAATGGACATTCCTTTGTTTTGTTGCTCAAGTGAGTTGGTGAAATATAGTCGCAGTTTTGCAAAAGAAATAAAGTGAAAAATTAAGGGATTCAACTGGAAATCCCAAGCCCTAATTGGTACCGTATGGTACCAGTTCACTAATGGAGTGGTGAAGCCTAGAAGCGATGCATGGGGCGGTTGATGTTGCTAACCAACTCTAGGTAATGTGTATGGGTTCTAAAAACCATGGGTCAGTGAGAATAGTAACTCAAGAATTGTAGTAGTTAAATTAATTTTTAGTTGGGTTAGTAAAATTATAGTTAATTTCATATTTTCGAAAAGATATTTTCTCATTTAAATATAAAATAACAAATAAAAATTATAGCTAACCTAAAAAAATATTATTCTTCACCCATCCAAAATTACTTATAATTTAACTGCACAGGCCTTATGGATACTATATTATAAAGACATGTATTGAACATCTCCATTGATTTTCAATCTTTTCAATTTTTTTAATGACTGAAATGTCATTGATTAAATGGTACAAATTAATATTTTTAAAAACTAACGCTTCAGATGTAAGCCAATGTTATTTTTTCTCTCCATTTATTTATAGTTTTTATTCTGCACTAATAGAATGTCTAAAAAAATTTCCATTAAACAAATTAACCATCAACTATTATTAAGTTTTTTGTAAGAAAAACTATCAAATATATTATTATTAATTTATTTATATAGTCGTTAATGAAAAACTCTTTTATTTTCATTCTTATTATTTTTGTTTAATTTTCTATTCTTTTTTTATGTGACATCAAGTTCATCTCAAGTTCTAAAGTAACTTTTCTTTACTATGAAACTACATTGATTTTGTGATTGTTATAATACAGCACATTCAAATTTTTATTATTTGTACAAATTTTTATTATTTTTACAAATTTTTAGTATCATATTTTTTTAGTTCAAAAGTAAATTAAAATGGATAAAATAAATACAATAATATTCTGCTGTAATATATGGGTACATTGCTAGAAACCTTTCGGAAGAAAAATTATCTATGGATAAAATAGTATAAATTTTGTAAATAGAAATTTTAATTTTAAAATCAAAGTTTTAAAAAATTTCAAATTTGCAGAATGTAAAGTAATAAATCAAAAAATGTAAAATAACTAAACTAAAAATATCTCATATGTTGCTGTTATGATGCATTACAAGGATAGAGATGATGTAAAATTGGAAGTAAGAGATGGCAAAATATGGCCCGAGTCAGAAATTCATTTATTTTTCCGAATTTAAATTCGATTCGATCTATTTTCTTAAAAAAACAAATTGATTTGATCCTATTCAAGATTAAATAACCTATAATTCAATCGAAATTAATTTAACATCTAAAAAGATCAATATATAAATTGATCGGATCTGATTTCTTTAAAAAAATCAAACTATCCTGAACACGAACCCGACTCGTTCTATTACCATCTCTAAAATAATCAAGGAAGATTTGCTACACTTCATGTGACTATCGGTAGGATAGAGATGCTCCATATATAGCATTGCAAAAAACATTTGACCAGTCGAAAAAATAGTATTTTAGTCCATGTACGTGAATAACTAAATCAAAAATTGTGATTTTGTGAAAGTTAGTTAAAAAAAAATACTGTGCGTAATGCCTGCCTCAAAAGAAAAGAAAAATATTGTGTATAACACATATAGTCTATGACATTATTATTATATTAAAATTATGGGTTCAAATTTTAATGAATTCTGAGAGGGAACATTAACATCTTAAAAGAATAATTAGATGCCAACATGACCTCTAATAATATAATAATCTAAATTAAAAAATAAAAAGAAAAGAAAAGAAAAATTGTTTCTTTTCTCTTTTCACATTCGTAGTCTTATCTATATTATATTATAAATAGTGTATGTATTGAAAACCTTCATTTATTTAATGTCAGATAGAAGTGAAATATTATATATTGCCTTTATAAAAGTAGAGAAAGTAATGACTAAAATAGATTTTTTTATTTTTGAAATTTTAATTGTGCGCTTATGAGAAAGATAAATATCAAAACTTTTTAAAAATTACAAATGATGTTTATGTTTCTTTTTACACAGATGATATTTATGTTTCTTTTTCTACATCAAAGTATAAATAATTAGGCAAATTAACAAAACACTAGATATAAATATATTAGTCAATTATATAATATTTATTATGTTAAGAATGAAATTATATCCGTAAATAAAACAGATTCTTTGCTAATCTATATAAAAGACTAGAAGGGCATAAAAAATATTCCATACGGTAATCGGTCCCAATATGCTTTGGAGGTCCATAGAACACTCCTGATAATGGAACAAGTTAAAGTGTGTGAAAGTATTCTATATACTATTAGAATTTAAGTGCCAATTTGCAAAGATGGAGAGCTAATCGAATAAAAAAAAAAAATTTGAAATTGACCTCGTGATTAACAGGAGTAACGAGCGGGCATCTGGAATAATGAGATAGTAGTGCTCTGATCGAGACATTATAAAAATGAGGTCTTAATAATGAGGTCAAATGGTCAATGTGAGAATATGAAGAACTCTAGGCTGGAATTATTTTGTTTAAATATCTTAAAAATCAAATTAGCAGCATACTCTAGTTCAGTACAGGCACCACAAATTTTTATCGTAATATCACCTAAGATTTCAAGCTTGTACTTAATAATAAATTTATCTTGGAATTTTTCATTTGAAAACCTCATTTTTTCCCTACTAAAATAGTGTAATCAATGATAATTAACATTCAGCAGATAATTTACTATATAATGTCTATTTTTATTATAAAATGATCAGAATTTTCTAGAATGTTTATAGTATTATTTTTTTGAGGAAATATTTTTGTATCCCATCTTTAATCCCCGATTCCGTCCCTAAAATTTCACGTGCTATTTCTCCGCGTTTCCACACCACTTCAACTCCCCGTGATCAAAAGAATTACTTTCGACTTTCCATTTACCTGCTGCATTTACTTGGAGAGTTGAACTCCATTTTTTTCTAATGGGCCGTCCATTTATCTACTTGTTCAATGCACGCTTCAAATAGTTTACGTACACATATATATACATGCTTAGTCAATGAAACAATTAAAAAGTAAATTAAAAAAGTAAATTGAAAGTACAAAATAATCAACTATGTACACCTAAGTTGGCTGATGGACCAAGGTGTTTTAGAGAAAATTTTATCTTGTATCGTATGCAAAATGACAAGCCACTCAAAGCAAAAGATGTCAATTGTATCAAGTCTTCTTACCTACATGCATGATAAAAATGATTTACTGAACAATTCATGTTTGGTGTTGTAAAAACAATAAATTGTTGGTCATCATCAACAAATAATTTTCTTTTTGTTATTTATTATAGCACCATTTTTTATTCCTAAATTGATGCCTTATTTGTGTACTTTTATAGAGTTATGAGAGATGGATGTCGTCGATAAATGGCCTTGCAAGCCTGAAGCATTCCTAAAGCTCTTTGTTTCGACCTGAAAGCAAAATATAAATACTTAAAAGCAAAATATAAACACATAAAATCAAGATACAAACACCTAAATTTAATATATAAATATCTAAAATCAAGATATAAATATCTAAAATAAAATATAAAAATATGAAATCAAATTATAAACACTTAAAATCAATATATAAATACCTGAAAATAAAATATAACACATGGAATCAAAATATAAACACCTGAAATTGAGATATAAGTATCTATTATCGAGATATAAATATCTGAAAATAAAATATAAACATCTAAATATAAAATATAAACACATAAAATTAAAATACGAACACTTGAAATCTAGTTGACAGAAAAATATGTGGTAAGCATTCCATTTTTATAAAATATAAACACTAGATTGTAAAATATAAACACCAATAAGCAATTTATAACCATAGTATAAACATCCAACTATCCACATAAAAGTGTGTTATTATTTTTAATGAAAAATATGTGCATAGGGTAGCGTAGGTATATGACACTGAGGAAACTAATGAAAGTAGCTAGTGGGTTGAGATAAATTAAATATTTTGAACGTTCTTTCCTGAAATTTCCATTTTTCGTTCGTAGATGACTAATTGGCTTTCCTTATTTAAAAAGTTAGTTAGAGGGACAAGGGTGGGGGATTTGACTCGGGTACTATTAGCATGACCCTATTTTTTTTTCAAATTATTTATGTCAAGAGATCTAAAATTCGGGTCTAGTAGGGGAGTCAATGGATTGAGTCATCATTATTTTATTTTATTTTTACCTAGCCGAATCCAATTTGATTATAATCGGGGTTTTATTGAATCAACCTGATACAATAAAATAATTGAATATAAATTAATTAATTTGTACATATTTTAAGAAACATAATATTAATTAGTGTTAATCATATATAATTAATCTTAATTATTATATAATTAGTATCTTGTCCGTGCATTACTACGGTGATATTTTTTAAAAATATAAAAAAAAATCATATCTTCATATGAAAAGAAATAAAATAAAAATGAAGATAATCTAGTAATTAATATAAATTTTAATTAAGAATACATAATTAATATTAATTAAATACATAATTGAGAGAAAAATTAACATTTAGGATTTAAGAAAAATTAAAATTTATATTTGATGACAATCTAAGAAAAAAATAAAGTGGAGAAATTATACTCATAAATTATGTATTATTTTGTGTAACAATTAAAATTAAAAAAAATTATAACTTCAACGTAAATGACTATATTATCTGACGATGAGATGAAATTAATAGTCTCAGGAATACTTCTGGAAAGATTAATTGTGGGATTTAACTTTTAAGGAATTCTGACGATGAAATTGAAAACGTCATAGACGACGTGTTAATTTTGTTTGTCATTAATATGCATTTATTTATCCTCATTTGATACCCATTAGCACCTCGTTATTTATAAGATACAAAGGGGCACGTGAATTTGACGATTGGAACCATATAACAACAAAATAAGTGCCTTGACAATGATTTGCACTCCGACGCGAGAACCTTTTTCCATCTCTTAAAAGGAGACGGAGACTATTAATTATCTCAAACAAAAAACAGCCACTGAAAGTTTAATCATAGTTTGCTGGGCCTTACAGAATTTATGCCTGATTTTGACTTTAAAAAACTGAATAGTACAATAGGTTTCTCACAAATACTCGTATACGGTAATGCCTTATTTGATAATGTAGTAAAAATATAGTAAGCATTTTAAAACGTTTTAAATATTAAATGGAAGTGATTTAAGGTTGACTGAAGTAAAAGTATTTTTAATGTACTTCAAAATTAAAGAAATAATTTTTTTCTTTCAATATTTTTTACACAAAATACTCAATTTATTTACTTTATTGTTATAAAATATCATTACTTCAAGGTGAGCTAATTTTACTTCATTTTAGTTTTATTACGCTTATCAAACGGCTGATAGTGTCCAATTGATAAATTCACTTCAAATCGAATGAAATTTGTTCAATGAACTTTTTCAGTTTGTATACATATTAACTGAATCGATAGAATAATTTGATCAAGCAAACTGTGAAACGATCAATTAAATAAATCAATATCTTTTGAATGTTGTAGTTCTGTCGAAACCAAGTTAATATAAAATTAATGTTAAGTTATAACAAATAATATATTATAGAATATTAACTACATAATTTATATATTTAATTTGTATCACTAGGCTAATATAATATTTGTTAATATTTGAATTTATTATTTCTAATTACCAAATCGAACACACATATAATAACGAACCAAAAATCCCAAACAATCAAACCATTTTTAATAAAACAAAAAAAAAATAGTTTCGATGAAAACCAAATAAACCGAATCATTTGATCACCCCTAATAAAGTCACAGACACACTTCTTTAATTATACAAACCTTTCCACAACTCGTGAATCTCCCTATATTATTTCAGACGCTTCTAGCGAAACTTTTGGAGCAGAGATTTTGGACAGAAAATAATTGATTTTTTTTTTCCAGCTAGCCGTCACATTAATGAAAACCCACAAATTATTTCATATATAATCGACGCCCATTGATTTTTCATTCATATTCCCAGATGGCCTCCATACAGGTTGTGGATGAGCTTTGGTTAAGCCGTAGATAGATCCAGTACTTTATATATTAGTTTGGTTAATGGAAACAATTGAATAGGGTGATTATAAGAGCTGAATAGTGTATCAGCAAACATGTGTGACGTATTCGAAACAGAACGTGTCGTATCAACACGTGTTCATGTGTTTGAACGTACGTATTTTAACGTATCTAAAACTTGAAAACCCGAACACGCATGTCTAAGATATGTGACACGTCTAATACGTCGTGTTAGATGTATTCGTGTTTATATGTATTTGACATGTGTCAACACTTGTAGCACGCATAAATTCAATAAAATTCAAATATGATAAATATATAAGAAAAAATCATGAAAAATTATAAAATGATAAAAAAAATTGGTAATCTTGATTTAAATTTTTTAAAAAATAAATTAAAGAATAATTTTTCAATTTTTCCCTCCTTTTTTTCGAGCTTGGGGCCAACTACGTTTTGAAAACGTAGACAAAATTAAAAATTTAAAAATTTATTAGTACAATATTTGAAAATATTTCAAAAAATAAAGTAATATAAACAATATAAAATGCATATTTTTGTTATTATTTTTTCATATTTGGGTATTTAATGTTCATCTTCATTATCATCATGAGGCACATTATCAAAATCGTAAAGTGAAGATCTAACATTTGACGTGGCATATTCAGAACTATCATATATATTAGAGTGATCCTGATCTCTAATTTCATCATCAAACCAATCTTTCAAGCACACAAGCATTTCGATAAAAATTGAGAATGTTAATAGACATGTCAGACGTGCTGCACGTGCGACACATGTACACGTGTTAGACATGCGTGTTCGTGTTAGACGTGTTAGACATGCGTGTTTAGCCATGTCAAAATTATTTATATATTGATCACGCACATTTAACAAAACAGCATGTGTGACACGTGCAGACACGTTTAGATACGAAAACGTATTCGTGTCCGTGTTTACATCTATGTATACACGTGTCTGACACATTTATCATTACTCTAGAGCTGAATGGTAACTGGCACTAGCCTTGTCTTCAATCTGCGTTATCACTATTGAAAGAAAATGAAAGGATTTTTAAATAGTTGGAATTATTTTCCTGATTGATGTGCATCAACCCATTTTCCTGTTCTCTCCGTTTGAGAAATGACTTTAAATAAAGTGATCTAAAATTAAGTAAATTAAAGCATTATAGATATGCTTTAAAGTTAAATCATCAAAAAAAATTCCCAAATATTTTTTATCCAAATAATTTCACCCATTTACTTCAAGCTATATATTATACACTAGTATTTTAAGATAATTTATTTTTCTCTTCTATAATTTTATTGCGAAATGGTATTGGCGCCAACTTGAAACAACAACAACCTTTGTGGTGCGGCGGGAGAGGTGTACACACAATTTTCAAGACAAAACGCGAGTGATTGAAACAGTGCGTGAGATACTCAGGAAAATGAAGCTATGATTTAATGCATAATAGCTCGGTACCAATCAGGACTGTACCAGAATCTCTAGTACCGACTTTGTTTTGGTTCAGGCTTGAATTGCTTTGTTCTGGTACCAACCAGACCAGTACAGTTTTCAGGTATCGGTTCTGGTTGGGTACCACTCTGGCCAATGCTGTAAGGTGATGGTATTATGGGTTATTGTTTTTTGTTCTTGTTTTCGTTTCGTATGGAATTGATGTACTTGGTTCATGTTTGGTCTCTTTTATGTAACTATCAATCCCAATTTTTGTGATTATTATTAATAAAATTTGAGGGTTAATTAGATCCTCATCTTTTTCTCAAAAAAAAATAATATTGCGATAGTAAAATCTGGCAGAATGAAGGGTCTACTTGTAAATTCCGTGGACAAGTACAATTCAGTCAGTTGTTTGTTCCCAATTGCTGACTCTTACTAATTACTTTACGAATGACTTTATGCGCATTTTTAATCTTTTACTTACACCACGAAACAGATCATAATCATGATCTGTTACGCATGATCATGCATTGTTGTACAGTGTTGTTGCCTGGTTTCATCATCCCAAGACTTTAACTAACTAGCAAGAGGATCTCAAAAAAGAATAAATTTCCCTTACTGATTGTCTTCAACTTTAAAAATATGCCCAAATTGTTTACAACTTATGAATATTTTCTCCTTAAACAGTCATAAGAATAGTAAACTTAACACAAAAATATTAATTGTAATAGATACAAAAATAATTAATTTATAATATTATGTTAAACCAAAAACTTCAAAATAAAAAAATAATCCATATATATAAAAAGGTTCAAGAAATTATTTTTGTTAAAAAAACTAATGACTTTCATCATAAATCTTATAGTAGAATAACTAACTGTCTAGTTGGATATCCTTAAGAAATAGTAAGTATAATAACCGTATGGTTAGATTTCAGTCCTAATATATCTATTTTTTTTTATCTCAAATGAGGTTTATAAATAAAAATCCTAAATCTACTAAAAAAGAGGATTCACAATCTAATTTACATATATTTATTATGCCGATGAACTCATAAATTGAATTGCTGCCTATCTTAATTAAATCAGGGCCCATGGTTCAGTTCCATCTTTCACAATTGTTCTCTTCGATTTGGGAGGATTCCTCAAAAATCACACGCAGTTCTACACATATATACACGGAAAAATGGTTGCCAAAAAAAAATAGAAAGAAGAAGAGACATTATCGTATAAAGAAAGGATTACACATATATACCTTAAATTAATTATTAAATTTTGATGCACAAGGATTGTCATTTGACGCAAAATTATACTTCATTTTGCTGATTTTTAAATTATTGAATTGACCTTTCTTATTGAACATGCCGGTAGGGATCTGATCGCTTCTTACATAAAAACTAGTCATGTACCTGCGCGTTGTAGCAAATTTTTTTATTTAGATATAGAAAAATATCACATGATAATATGTACATCATTCTAATATGACAAATATCAATAAATGCAAGATCAATTATAGATGTTATAGCAGATATAATATCGCATGATTTCTCTTAATCTTTAATTCTCTTCCTCCTGTTTGTAGTCATTATTTTATATTTCTCTCAATTTCTTTGTCATATAGGAGGAAGGGAATTAAAGATTAAGAGAAATCATGCGATATTATATCTGCTATAACATCTATAATTGATCTTGCATTTATTGATATTTGTCATATTAGAATGATGTACATATTATCATGTGATATTTTTCTATATCTAAATAAAAAAATTTGCTGCAACGCGCGGGTACACGACTAGTTTTTATGTAAGAAGCGATCAGATCCCTATCGGCATATTCAATAAGAAAGGTCAATTCAATAATTTAAAAATCAGCAAAATGAAGTATAATTTTGCGTCAAATGACAATCCTTGTGCATCAAAATTTAATAATTAATTTAAGGTATATATGTGTAATCCTTTCTTTATACGATAATGTCTCTTCTTCTTTCTTTTTTTTTTTGGCAACCATTTTTCCGTGTATATATGTGTAGAACTGCGTGTGATTTTTGAGGAATCCTCCCAAATCGAAGAGAACAATTGTGAAAGATGGAACTGAACCATGGGCCCTGATTTAATTAAGATAGGCAGCAATTCAATTTATGAGTTCATCGGCGTAAGCCGTTTTGGGCCAATGGGCTTTTATCCTTTTTAGTTCGGGCCGTGAGTGTTCTTTTTTTTTGCAAAACATTTTTTCGTTATAGAACAATATATGACGCGTTTAAACCGTATGGCTTAATATTTAATACTTAAATACTGCAGTCAGACCATGAAAATCTCTAAATATTTGTCTTAACCCTCTCTTCGGTAAAAAAAATGTACCTGCAATTTTAATTCTAGTATGATAAATATAGATTTCAAAATAATAGGTATATACCTAGACTCTCTAGCATCGATTCTGAAGAGAGATGAAAAATAATATATGCTGAGATATATGAATCTTTATTTTTGTAAAAAAATAAAAACATACAACAATTTTAATGAGAAAATTTTTAGTTCTCTATGTTTTCACTTATCAACTAATAAATATATCAAGCTTTTAGTTTATTTTCGAATGCATGAATATATCATATTGGCGGATTCATGTCTACTTTGCAACGGAGACCAACAACAGGCTGCTCAATGCAAGCGAAAATGATGTTTCAGTCCAAAACTGAAAGAGGTCCTATTTATATGTATGTTTCAGTCAAAAACTGAAATAGGCGCTCTCATAGTTTTCTTTAAAATTCCAGACAATGATCAGAAGCAGAGAAAATATATGTTCATGTACTAATTTTATTCGATAATTAGAATTTCTGTTAATTATTTTGATTAAAGATATTTAAAGTATTTTTATTTAACATAATAAACATGCACTCTACAATTTCATGTTCTCAGTTTGAAAGATTTGTTATAATAAAATACACAAGGAATAAATTATCAAATCATTCAATTCATAAACTTTAATTTCTATGACTTGCTCATCAAATGTTTGGTATAGAAAGATTCACCAATCAAGAGAGAGAATCACAATGAACAGTTTTTTTTTTAATTCAAAATTTCATTGTTGATATGTCACAACATGGAAACTTTCAAAAAGAGAGTTGGACCCTTTTAGAGATATGAGAAATTTGATTGTTGATTTTGTCAACTCTCTCCGAGTTGTTGAGGACACTGTTAGAGATTAAAAAAAAATGTGATAGTTATTCAACGGTTGTTGGTTGGTAGATTGCTTCATTTACATTTAACACTATTAGACTCAATGTATAGCTAGTGCCGAATGAGCATTTTTAGCCATAAAAATTATCAAGATCAAGATTCAGAAATCAGATGTACATTGAAAACAAAATTGCAAGAAGTTTTGTTTACAGAGGAGATAATTAAAGATTTAAAGAACTTGAAAAATCATAGAGCATAGTTAAAATTCGTGTTTTATTGAAGTTACCTTTTTTTCAATAAAATCTAATTCAAAGGAAAAACATACTAATTCTTTTGTCCTACCTTTTAAATGTGCTAAGTATGAATTATGAATGTCACTAGCACGCAAGTAAATGAAACAAACTAAAATTGAATTCTACATTGTTAAAGTCAAAATAAGATGATACAAGTCGTATGAAATGCCGTAACTCCTTTGAAAAATATTGTAAATGAACTTGAAGTCAGTAAATATATTGTAAATTACGTTGAAATCAATATTTCGATAAGTATCGTACTGCCGACACTTGTTGGTGATAATTTATATTTTTCTTTCACTTTCTGAACCAAAGACCTATGACATGAGCTTGTTGTACACTGAAAAAAAAATTAGAATGAACCCCAACTCATGATGAAGCACATTTCATGGAAAGTTATTTGAGTAAATGAATTCTTTGCGCAAGTTTTGGCTTTTATTTTTGTGTTATAATTTAAATTTGAAAAATATATATCTCACCCAATTAAATTTATTTACTATAATGGTGTATACAAAATGATGGTAATCGGAAAAGATAATTTTAATGAAAGTATTTGTTACTTATGATATATGTATAATTCAAGAACATTTATTATCAACATTTTTATTCGAATCTAAAAATAATAATATTTTTTATATTGTAAAAATGAATTATTCTCATTCGAGAACTTTTGATGACCTCACCGAACCTTACCCGAATTAAATGAATAGTTATTGTAAGAAAATTTTCAGAAGAAAACAAGCAAATAAAAACAAATTAATAAATAAATAAATAAGATAAAGTTATAAAAGTAGTATGGAACCTATAGTTCAATGATGCACTAAAAAATGCTATCGCTCTCCACGTGCAAGGATTCTTAACATATATGTTAGTAGAGATCTTAAGATCCGATGTAATCATTTGTTTCAGGCAGGTTAAAAGGACTGTTTTTCACTAAAAGTTAAATTACTTTTGGTTAACGATTATTTAATCAGATAGAATCGTACTGCAATAGTTGTGTATATATATCTGATATTAATTTGATTAATGCTATTTATACACTAGTTCAGAAATACTAATCAGTATCGGATTTTTATAGTCATTAGTTTTGATTTTCCAACTGACACTGTTCAACCTGATAGTGCTACTAATTCAAAAAATTAGTGTTGAATCTTTAGGGAACAAAAAACGACTCTAATTGTGATAATTACTGTTGATTTTTTTTTAAAAAAAATAAACACCAATTACCACACGTAGTGTCAATTTTTTTCCTCAAAGTCTAACACCAATTATCAAATTTGAAAAAAACTGACACTAAATGCGGTAATTAGCGTCATTTTTTCTTTAAAAAATCAACAGTAGTAACTATAGTGAGTGTTGATTTATAAATTATACTAATTGTCAAATATTATTTTTTAAAAAAAATAATATCACTTTTTTTCTAATCGACACTAATATTGAATATCAATATTTTTTTAAATCACAATCAATTAAACACTCAAAATTTGTATGGTCAACAATAATATTTAGAAAAACACAAGAAAAAGTTATCAATATATCACATTATTCAATAATACGAACTATACACAACTGCAAACAAACTTGTACAACTAGAAATAAAAAATAAAAGTAAAATAATCCTAACAATATACAATGAAAATTGTTAAATACAAATGAGATTACTAGCATAAACAAGAATATTTACAATTTTTATGAAAGCAAAACTAAAAAACAATGAAAGAACATATCCAAAACTTCAAGCGGAGACAGTAGGCCACATTTTTTTTACCATAAAAAAAATGGTGTTTCAGGCTTCAAAAATTATGAATATTTGGAAATGACGTGCTCAAATTAGAATTTTAACTTCAGATCTCGTATCCAGTTGCTTCTAGCTTTCTCAGCCTCTCATTTTTGTCCAAATTAAGTTATAAAAATGAGTAGAAGAAGATAAAAAGTAGAAGGGAAGTTTATTATACATTGAGAGATTTTATCGGATATACGAAGATCGAATGCTATATATACATATGGATGCAACGGTATAAATAATTACCGTTGGTACCAATAGTACTGTTGGCTCTAACAGACCCGTTGCTATTGTTCCTATTATTAGCCTATGATGAATAGTTTCTGAGGCTAATTAAATCACTATAATCACTCTATTTCTTAACACTCCCCCTCAAGCTAGGATTATAGAGATCGTATAATCCTAGATTGTCAGAGATATTCTCGAACAGTTTAACACTTAATCCTTTGGTAAAAATATCGGCCAATTGATCTTTGCTCTTGACATACGGAGTATCGATTTCTTTTGTTTGGACTTTCTCTCTCACATAGTGACAATCAACTTCAATATGCTTCGTCCGCTCATGAAACACGGGATTTGCCGCTATGTGCCTTGCCGATTGGTTGTCGCAAAACATCTTCATTGGTCCATTGATTTCGAAATTCAAGTCGGTGAGTAATTGTTTCATCCAAGATAGTTCACTAGCGGTGGATGCCATTGCTCGGTATTCCGCTTCTGCGCTTGATCGAGCTACAACATTTTGCTTCTTACTTTTCCATGTGACTAGATTTTCGCCTACAAACGTGCAAAAGCCGGTAGTTGATTTTCTATCAAAGCTTCATGCCCAATCTGCATCGGAATAGCCACATATTGCATTAGTATTATTTCTTTTCATCCAAATTCCCTTCTCGGGAGAACTCTTTAAGTATCTTAAAATTCTATTAATAGCATCTAGATGCGGGGTTCTCGGTGCATGCATAAATTGGCTAATTTGGCTTACGGCGAATGATAAATCCGGCCTAGTGACCGTCAAATAAATTAATTTTCCTACAAGTCTTTGAAAGTGGTTTATGTCCTTTAAAGGTTCACCATTTTCAATATTGAGTTTAATATTGATTTCTATTGGTGTTTTAGCCGGTTTGCACCCAAGTTTACCGGTTTCTTTAAGCAAATCAAGAACGTACTTTCCAAGTTTGATTTCTTTCTAATGCATTAAGTTCTTCATTCATTGCTTTGCACCATTTTGCTATCTCATAGTTTATTGGTTCTTCAATTCTTGACAAGGAACTTAGAAACGCATAATGTCCATTAGAGATATGATTGTAAGAAATATAATTTTGGATTGGATAATGTACCGAATATGTGATAAAATCCCTTAATCTTGTTGAAGGTTGCACTTGTCGACTTGACCTTCTCAACGACATTTCTTCCTCTTGAGTTTCCTCCGAGCTATCACCTTCTTCTTGGGCTTTCTCATGATGCTCGATTTCTTGTGTACCTAATTGAGCATGATTTTCTATAGGTACTTCTCTCCTTTCTTGGTTAGTATAGCATGGCAGTACAAATTCATTTGATAATAATATATTATTGTTATTTGTTTCAATAGCTTTGTAAAAAGAATCTCTTTCAAGAAATGTTACATTTCTTGAAATAAGGAGTTTTTTTTCTTTTGGATCATAACATTTATAACCCTTTTTAAATATAGAGTATCCTAGAAAAATCCCTTTTGTTGAGGTGTAATCTAATTTATCTACTTTATTTTTATGAACATAGCATATGCATCCAAATACTCGTAAATGATCAATATTTATTTTCCAACCATAAAGTATTTCTAATGGACTTTTAAATTTTATATTGACACTGGGTAACCTATTTATCAAGTAGGCCGCGGTGAGTACGACTTCCGACCAAAAAAATTTTGGGATATTATTTTGAAATAAGAGAGCTCGAGTCATCTCGAGTAAATGACGATTTTTTCTTTCAGAAACACCATTTTGTTGTGGGGTGTAAACACAAGAGGTTTGGTGAATTATACCCTTTGAATTGGTAAAATTTGAAAAACTTTGGTTAATAAATTCTGTACCATTATCGGTACGTAGGATTTTAATTTTTTTATTATATTGAGTTTCCACTAAATTTGTAAATGTTACAAAATGAGAAAAAAACCTCACTTTTATTTTTCATAAAATATAACCATGTAGTTTTTGAAAAATCATTGATAAAAATGATATAATATCCATAATCATTATATGAAATTATGGGAGCGGGTCCCCAAACGTCAGAATGAACAAGTTCAAACATATCACTACTTTTGGAATTAGAATTACAAAAAGGAAGTTTTGTATGTTTTGAAAGGCTACAAATTTCACATTTGGTACAATAATCTTTGGAGAAATCAAAAATACATTTAAAAATCTTGTCGGAAGGATGCCCCACGCGTTTGTGCCATAGTTCGCACAAATCTTCATTTTTCCGAGTGTTGAAAATTAATTTGTTCGTGCTCAAAAAATAGAGACCATTTTCTAAATAACCTTCACCAATCTTCTCCTTGGTGAGTAGATCCTGAAAAATCATGCTTTTCATTTTAAAAATTACTTCACAATTTAAATCCTTTGAAAGTTTACTAATAGATAAAAGGTTTACCGAACAATTATTAACATGAAATACATCTTGAATAAATTTTTTTGAAAAAATACTAACCATGCCCAGATTTTATTATAAATAATAATTAATAAAATAATATTATTAATAATAAGACTGATAACGGTTAAATTCTAAATATACGAATCGTACGCGCCAGCGACATCGGCGTGATTGAAACGCGCCACGCCGGTGGCGCGTTTCTTATTATATTAAAACGCGCGCACCGTGCGCGCGTTTCCCTCTTACTTATACCAAACGCGCAGGTATGCTGCGTTGTGTTGAGAGGAGAGAGAAATTTTGTTGCGTTGGAGAAAGAAAGAGAGAAAGAAAGAGGAAGAGAAGAGAAGAGAAGAGAAGGAAAGAAAAAGGAAGAGAAGAGGAGGAAAAAACGTACGAGTGCATTTTTGTGTTTGGAACTTTGCAATTAAAGGTAATTTTATATAAATATAATTTAATTGTGTAGATTAATTATAATTTAAATGTGTAGATTAATTGTGTAGATTAATTATAATTTAATTTAATTGTGTAGATTAATTGTGTAGATTAATTATAATTTAATTTAATTATGTAGATTAATTGTGTAGATTAATTATAATTTAATTTAATTGTATAGATTAATTATAATTTAATTGTGTAGATTAATTATAATTTAATTGTGTAGATTAATTATAATTTAATTGTGTAGATTAATTATAATTTAATTGTGTAGATTAATTATAATTTAATTGTATAGATTAATTATAATTTAATTATATAGATTAATTATAATTTAAATGTGTAGATTAATTATAATTTAATTTAATTGTGTAGATTAATTATAATTTAATTGTGTAGATTAATTATAATTTAAATGTGAAATTATGTAGATTAATTATAATTTAATTATGTAGATTAATTATACGTTTAATTGAAGATTAATTGTACGTTTAAATGTGACGATTAATTGTACGTTTAAATTTATTAGTTATTCATGAATTATATATTGAATTGTCTATTTAATTAAAAAAATATTTAATTATAGATTAAATTATAGAATTGTATAATTATAATTTTAGATTATTTATTAATTATTTTTGTAGAAATAATTTATTTATTATTTAATTATAGATTAATTAGGCTTTTAATTGTAGAATTTGTTGATTATTTAATTATATGATAGATAGATTAAAAATGAAGTACAAAATAATTATAAATTAATTATGAAATGAACTTTTGTACTAGATAATGGCAGGCGAGCAACGAAATGACAATATCATAATTTATCTCCCGAAGACAAATATCGGACACATTATAGTCGAGTAGGTACATTATATTCTTAAAAATAATAATAAAATACATATATATGAGAAGCTAATTATGAAATAAAAATTACAGAGAGATAACAATATCATTCGTTTCCGCACTCACCGTCCGACGATACCATACATCTCGCACATTCAGAGTAGGTTGCGAGTTATGGGATTTCTTCATCTCGCCAGACTGCGTGAGATTTATGTCCAAGAAGCGGAAGCCCGTAACTTAAAGATTGATACGGGTTTATTGAGCGCGTTGATAGAGTTTTGGAGACCAGAAACTCACACATTTCACTTCAATTTTGGCGAGATGACCGTGACTCTAGAGGTAAATACTAAAATATTATTAATTTAATTACAAAATTAAAAAGATGGTATAGTAATATAATTTTTTTTAGGACGTCGCATGTCGTGGGGTTTATCCACCATTGGTGAGCGGTGATTGGATATACCGATGGAGATTTTTCAAAGCATACATCCGTCGGCTTATTTGGGCGGGATGATATATCGCATTCTCGCAAAGATGGGAGGTAATTTATTAAACTCGTACAAAAATTTTAATTTTTTTCGTTCACAACCGTGATTAAGCTAAATGTAAAATTTTGCAGACGTTCTATTTCCCTACGAGAGTTACGGTCCCACTTTGATCACGCTCCGAGAGGCGGACGATCATCGGGTCTTAATCGATATGCGATCGGTTTTGCTTTGGAGTCGGCGGGGTGTATCATGTTCCCCGACAACAAGTGGAGACTCGTACGGCGTTTCTTCGCCGATTTTGACGGTAAGTATTTTAAGGATTTTAAAATAATTTATCTTTCATAATTAAATAATTTTATTACTAATATTTAATTTACAGGAAGATTTACAATTCGGTAGAAGAAGAAATTGGGGAGCTGCGGTACTTGGTTATTTATATCGGCGTCTTGATGTGGCATGTCAAGGACTGACGAGGAGTATTGGTGGTCCGTGGCTTTTGTTATTGTTGTAGAGCTGGACGCGTTTGCCCCCAGCTCGTCCATTACCTGCCTCAGATGCATTCATTTTCAGTGACTGGGGTACACCGGACCGTGATAGTTGTGCGCCTTTTGGCAGGTAATAATTTAATTTAAAAATAATCAATCAATCGATGAAAATATATGTGTAATCACTAATTATAATTTGAACTGATAATAGGAAATGGACGCTTGATAAGAACAGATATCTCAATCCGTCACATGTCGGTGTGAAGTACGTGAGGGATCAGCTGATTATGTTGCCGCACACGCATGTCAATTGGAGGCCGTACAAGTCGGTTCGTCACTTATTGCCGACATGCGTAGACGACTCTATGGACTCGTATACTTGTCGGCTTCCACTTATTTACTTTCCGATAGTAGAGTGGTACTATCCGGATTGGGTGAGGCGACGTTCGGCTTACTTCGATCGCATCGCCTCCACTTCCCGAGGTATTCTACCATATATACTAAAAATTTATAATTTTTATATTTATTATTTCTAATACTAACTATTTGCACAATTATACTAACTAATTTTACAGGCATTTCTGAAGGAGCATCAGAAATTATCTGCGCTTGGATTCAAGAAAAAAAATATGAACTGGAGACAACATCATCAGGCGTATGTAGACATATGGAATGAGCTTCCTCCACGAGACCCGGATGAAGAAGAGTGGAATGCGGAGGACTATAGGAGGTATCGACGGTGGTATGATTTCTATGGAGCCGCTAGCGCTCCACTTGATCCGAGTGATGTCGTACCTCCTATACCTTCAGCAGCGGAGATCCCTGACATCGGCTACATTCCTCACGTACCTCACGACGACACTAAGCACGTATATTAAAATTTATAAAATTTATATATCTATATGCACTATTCGGTAATAAGTAATATATGTATGTAATCATTGTATAACAGATCGCTAGAGTTACAAAGAGTGCACTGAAGGCGGTCCGATGGGCGGTCACTAGGGGATGGAGACGGTTTGGCAAGATTTCGCTCGCCGATTGTAAGGGGCATTTTGAGGATGCGGTGCATGCCTCATAAGATGGACGAGCTTCTTACGGCGGCGGGATTACCCACGGATATTGATGCTATTCCGATTCAACGGTGATACCGAGACCGCACCGACTCCATCCACTACTCATCCACCGCATTTCCCCATGAGACCGCTCGACTTCACGTCTCTCCTCGACAACGTAAGTACCGTATACCTTGATTTCAATGATTTGAATCGTATTAATAGCGTAATTTAAATGATTTGAACTATATTAACAGATGCCGAGAACTACGATTGGAACGAAGTTATTGCTAGGTTGTCGTTGAGATTCCCGATCCATCGGGTGCACAGTTCTCGATCCATTCGCACTCAACATTTCTCACGGACCCGCAGATACCGATGGATCATGTACCGCAAAGACGACCAAAGAATGGGATCCGCAAGACGGCCAAGATTATGATCCGGCCCGCATGGTTATCCTTCCGGCCTAGAGAGTTATCGCATATTCAGGATGATGCTGCAGAGCCTGCACAGACACGAGATTTCACTCCACTTGCTCATGGTCGGGAGCAGCGTGACGTTCATCCACCTCCTCGATATACACCTAGCGTGGTTAGTTGTTTGTTCTACAACTTAGTCAATATTAATTATTTAAAAAAAATAATCAGCTCACTGATATACCGTCTTTATTTTTACAGACACGTCCGAGAGCACGTCGATATGTTAGGCGTCGTCAGGAGTAGTTTATATGTTGTTTTTTTATATGTTGTTTTTTTTTATTATGGATATTATTTTTTTTTGTATTATTTTATTATGGAGTTTCTATGTTATTTTTTTATTGTTGTATTATTTGTTTTATTGTGGTTATATTTTATTATGGAGTTTCTGCTTAAATACAACATATTTTCTGCTTAAATACAACATACCCTTGCTTAAATACAACACACATATAGTACGAAAAAATAAAATATACATCATTTTTTTCCCTCCGTGCGAAAGAATTTAAGATTCTACCTCCAAAATTATTTCCTCTAGCACCCCTAGTTGAAGCATTGACAGCTTGTCTTTCTTGATCATGACCAGTTGAGAATCTCGTTGATTGCAAGGCATCTCGAGAAGTTTGAGTTATTATATTGTTATCTCTTGGATCATAACTAGTTGAGTGTCTCGCTGATTGCAAGGCATCTCAAGAAGTTTGAGTTATTCTGTTGTTATCTCTTGGATCATAACTAGTTGAGTGTCTCGATGATTGCAAAGTATTTCGAGAAGTTTGGGTTCTTCTGTTTGTTGTGGGGCTTGAAGCCCTACTCCTATGCCGTCCTGATTGTAATGTATCCATTGGAAGTGGGTCACGACTCATTTCATCTCTTCGAGATGACCCACCTTCGAAGATCGTATATTTCTCGTTCTACCTCGACCCCGTATCCCGCCCTCCATCTCATCCATTACCATTCGACGTCTAACCTTCGCACGCCGACCAATTTTTATCAGTTCTTTATCTGGTATTATAGTTTCTCCATGATATGGCGGCCAAACTTGTTGATCACCGTAACAATGAAATTGTCCGGACCAAGTATTCGATAGGTGAGCCGTATTGTATCGCTCATCTATGAAACCGTACACATCAAAGTTTCTATGTTGGCATACAAAGAATTACGTGAGAGCGGTGGTATCCCGTCGTTGAGGTTTTTGACAATCACACGTGCAAAGTGCGGTTCCGCAATTGTGGGTCATCTCGAGTGCGTCGTTCACTCGAAATTGTAACAGTTGTACTTGAACGGTCCATACCCTCCACTCTCGATCCTCTCACCAAGAACATGAACCTCATATTCTCCTCGAGCGATTCCGAGTGGAATTACGTTCATACGAGCCGTAATTATTGAAACAAATACAAAAGGTATCACGATATGTTCAAAATTTTATAAAATATAGTAAAATAATATCAACACGAACTCGCTTTGTCGTCACGTTTTGCCAAGATGTCATCAATTTTTTTTGGCCATTGCTTGCATGCTCTATGCGGGTTCATTGCTTCCATTTCCCTCTTATCGAACCATTTAGCACATTTATACCATGTTCCCTCCATAATTGCTTTGTAACCGGTAAAGTTCGTTCAACTCGAAGACGCTATTCGAGCTTCGAACCATTCTTGATCATTATACCCCATCGATGTCCTCCATCATACGTTTGTGCCCACGAAGCAAAATTAGGAGGTTCTTTATCATCATTTTCTAATCTTCTCGCCGACTTTTTTTAAAAAATCATAAGCTTTTCTATTTGATTTCCTCAAAATTCGCCATCTTTCTACGAAACGACGCGGTTTCTTTTTGTTCGCTAGTCTTCTTTGGAAATCATCTCTGAGATTATCTTCTTTCTTTCCAGTTTTTCCGGCTTCCTTATATAAATTCTTTGCGACGTGTTGCATGCAATACCGGTGTACCGCCTCTCCATGTTGTACAGACCATCCCAAATGCGGTCGCTCAAAAACTCCCTTTATTCCCATATGACGGTCGGATATAACACATATTTTCATATTACATTGGATCACTTCATTACGGACCCATCGCATGAACCAACCCCAATTGTCCACATTTTCTGCATTCACGATTTCAAATGCTAGAGGAATGATTTTATTCTCTCGCATCGTATCCACACGCCATCAATAATCTACCCTTATAACGGCCCGATAAGAATCCGGCGTCAATGGTTATAACGGGCCTTAAATGTTTAAACGCTCGCAATACACGGTCCATAAGCCCAAACTATGGATTTAAACATTTTTACATTATTATCCGAAGTATCACACGTCAATAATTTAAATTTTGTACCCGGAGTAGTCCGAGCAATCGCCTCCAATATCGTGGAAGCAATGTATATGATCCTTCCCAAGTGCCAAATAATTGTTCAATTGCTCTTTCTCGGCCACGCCAAAGTTTACCGTACGTCGGTGCCACACCGAGATATTTTGTTTCTATAATCATACCGATTTGTTGAATCGTTAGAGAGAGATCCTTCTTTAAATGTTGTCGAACACATCCCGCAATCAAATTAGATGTGAGTTGTAAGTGTTTGCGGTCTCCGGTGGTCTTCTACAATTGTGGGGGTTTTTATTTGTGATGATCCTCCATGTGGTCGAGCCCTCTTCGTGTCTAGCGTATAATCTCCAAGGACAACTACCTTCTTTGCATTTCATAATAAGTCATGTTTTACAACTTTCTTGTACCCAACATTGAACGTTTTTCCTAACACTCCAATCACAAATTACCCAATAGCCGATTTAGAAGCAAATATTCTATTTTCAGCTAACTCATCATCGAGTCCTAAAAGATATTCATTCGCGCCTAAACGGTCAAACATCTCAAAATTATTTAACGCTTCTACGGGATGGTGTCTCTCGTCGTCCAGTAACTAACAACGTGGTATCGCATCTCGAATTTCCTCATCTTCGATTCATCGATCGAAAAATCCGATCGGTCAGTGTAATCCTCTCCCGTTTCTTCTTCATTTGAATAATACGGACCGCCATCATCTTGCTCATCCCGATCATCACTTAATTCCATTATCGTTGGATCAACACTACTTCTGTTATCAATATTATCAGCTAAATTACAGCCAGACATAGTACTACTACTACCGCCAAAAAAATTATAGAGTGGCACCGCTAGGTTTGGTTGTTGATAAATTATATTGTTACTGTAAATAGCTGGATACGGATATAAATTGGTTTGATCGTAGGTAGGATAGGAATTGGTTCGATCGTAGGTTTGATAGGAATTGGTTTGATCATAGGTTTGATAGGAATTGGTTTGATCGTCGGTTTGATAGGAATTGGTTTGATCGTGGGTTTGATAGGAATTGGTTTGATCGTGGGTTGGATAGGAATTGGTTTGATCGTGGGTTGGATAGGAATTGGTTTGATCGTGGGTTTGATAGGAATTGGTTTGATCGTGGGTTGGATAGGAATTGGTTTGATCGTGGGTTTGATAGGAATTGGTTTGATCGTAGGTTTGATAGGAATTGGTTTGATCGTGGGTTGGATAGGAATTGGTTTCATTCTGGTTTGGAAATATTCCGTCAAAAATTTACCGCCGCTCGGTTGTTTCTCGTTAAAGATAATTTTCTTCATCGGGATTATAATTTAAATCCGGTAGCATTTTGAAGAAATTGGATGTTTGTTGAAATTAGATGTTTGTTGTTTTTGTGGTTGTGAGAAATGAACCGCGGGCGGCGGTATTTATAGCAAACATAGGCGCCATTAAGCGATGGCGTGTTCTAAGAAGCGCGCCATTTGCCGATGGCGCGTTTGGAAAAAACGCCATCGCCGTGGCGCGTTTAGTGAAAGACGCCAGCGATGTGCGCGTTTAAAAACGCGCATCGGATGGCTGCGCAGATACGATTCGTATTTTTAGAATTTAACCGTTCTCACTCTTATTATTAATAATATTATTTTATTAATAATTATTTATAATAAAAACTGAACCATGCCCCATCCCTCAATTTTAATTTTTTCATTGTTGGCAACCGTAAAGAATTGATCACTATTAATTTTACGGTAATTGGTTAACATATTTTGGTTTCCCGTCATATGGTCCGTAGCACCTGAATCCAATACCCATTGGGTATAATTTGGTAGTACATTTGTGGTTGAAGGGCCTATAGTCAAGCATTTATTGAAATAACCAGAGTTTTTGGTACAATTTGTGGGGTTATGAATTAATTTGTCAACTGATTTCTCAGTTTTATTGTGACAATAGATTGTACCACTTTGTGTGTTTGTTCTCTGGTTCAGCAGAGTCGCCAGCATCGACTCCAACCGATTTAATCAATCTGAGTCAGTCTGAGTTGAGTGCGAGTTCATTTCGCTGAATCTCTTTCTCTCTCCTTCGCTTGGCTCTTCTCTAGCAGCCACGAATCCCTTTCTCTCTTCTAGGGTTTTTGCGAAAACCTTTTTCTTGGCTACCTCTGCCTGGTTTCGATCATTTCGCTTAGGCCTGAGGTGGGGATGAAGTATCCAGCATCTCTCTTGGTTGTGCCCTTCCCTCTTGCAGTGCGAGCATCGCTCGGCTTTTCCCTTTCCGACGAGGTGTTGGGCCGAGAAGGCAAGGGCTTCCGGCTTTGGGTTTAAGTCGGGAGTCTTCATTGCAACTCGCATGCCATGAGCCGCCTCTTGTCGGATTTGGGCCGTGACTGTCTCAAAGGACAGTGTTTCTGTCGAGAGCAAAATCTGTGCTCTGATTAGCTCGTAGCTTGGTTCTAAAGCAGCCAGGAGTGTATAGATACGATTCATTTCTTCCCTCTCTTGGAGCACTCTCAGGTCAGTGGTATTTGGTCGATAGAGCTTGAGTTCTTCGTATTTTGCTCTAACATGCCCGATTAATGTGGGTACATCTCGGGTTTCTTGTGAAATCTTTGCAATTTCTTGCTTGAGATAGTATATCTGAGAGTGACTCTTTTGATTACTGTGTTGATTTTTGATTTCTTGCCATAATTTCGTCGTCTTTGTCTCACAATAGCGAAACTCTCGGATAACCGAGGCTCGAGTGAGTTGGTGATTAGTGTCATAGCTTGACTATCCACCATATCCCACTCCTCTTGTTCCTGGTTCCGTTTCGGTCGGATTTTGTTTCCATTGATGAAACCAAGTAACCCTTTGCCTTTTAATGTGACTCTTGTCGCCTTGGCCCATGGGATGTAATTCCTCCCATTCGGTGGAACATTGGTTAGCTTTTGAGATGAATTGAAGTCGAATTTGTTCTCGGTCTTGTTGAACTTTGGTTTGGGTTTGGATTATTTATTATACATTGAGAGATGATTCGATGCATCAGATGAAATAGAGAATGAATGAGAAATATAATAAGAGCGGTGTTGTAAAAAATGACCGACAAAGTCGATTAGTCGGCTTATTAATTATAATCGTTAAGTGAATCATTATGCATCATAATTGTCTAATTTTTTTTTTTCAAACTATATACTGTTATATATTTAAGTCATATATTTTTCATCCAACTCTATTTGTAATAATTAAAGACTTTATATAAACTAAAATTCACCAACATTAATTGGATATCAATTTTTTACTCAACTGTACATTATGAAAGTATAGCAATTTTCCAAGATGGCTAAAAAAACATGACTTTCAGATATTTAATTTCTATTTTTCATTTCTAAAATAAAATCAAGACACGAGTACAATAAAGTATGTAAACAATTTATTTTTATTTGAATAAATATTAATTTTATATATTAAATTATGATGTCAAATTATCTATAAAAATCTGGTTTATTTGCTGCATAATAATTAATCACTTGACGGTGCCTTATTCGACCGTCAATTGTATTCCGTTATTTACAACATTGTTATAAGAGTTCAAAATATGTAGGCACCTAGTTTTTGAAATCTTGTTGATTGAAAATTTCAGTTTTGATTTTATTCAAATTTTGATACTAATTAAAATCTCAAAGTTTGAATAGAATAGACCGAAAAAAGTAATAAATTGTATGTTTTTTAAGAAAAATCCAACACTAAATATTTAAATCATAAATATCAATACTTCCATCAATCTATCAAATAAATATCGGATACACGTTCAATATAGATGCGCATCGGATATGATACAAATGCGTATCGATACATCACATGATGTAACATATTATTTTATTCAGTTTAACCGAATTCAGTCTTCGGAATGATAAATTCTGATACAGTCCTAATTCGATCATGACACATTTCTGATTTATTTATGATACGGTCATTTGCTCTTGTCATGCCTCGACACGATTTTCATTTCATTCTTTACTTTATTTGGTGGGAACACTAAAAGACACGCAAGCAGTACACAGCTAATCCTGCAAAATAACAGAGAAAATCAGCGAAAAAATAGGAAAGGCTGAGGGGAATCAGGTATGTCAATTTAACTCGTGATCTGATGGGTCCGTTCAGATTTATTCCGGTCTGACGTATCTCTGTTCAGCCCGGCTAATGAATGAGTAGGATCATCCTACGGATAGAGATGGGTATGAGTTTGGGGTTAGACCCGCCCACGTCTTCTATTTAGAGTAATTGTATATATATAATTTATTTATATTTATATTATATATATTAATATATTATAAAAATTATGTAGAATCTTAATATATTACTAATATTATTTAAATTATATTAAACATTTAGTTATGATATTATTATATGAATAGAAGCATCAATATTTTTGAAACTTATAAATGTAAACAATATAATTCAATAGACATCTTGACACCTTTTTATTCATATCTTTTAATTTGAAAATTCAATCAATACAAAATTAATTTTTATAAAATTGTGACAATTATATCTATCATTTTTTATATTTTGACTTCTTTAAAAAATAGAACATATCAATCTCAAAAATTTATATTATGAAAGTTAGCTGCTGAAAAATTTTAGACCTCTAAATACCTTTTTAATCATAACTTTGTACTGAAAGATCATATTAAAATGAAGTAAAATTTTATAGATTCGTAGCAATAAATCTAGAACATTGATATATTAAGTGTTCTCAAATTTATAATCTAAGATGCTCAAAAAAAATGTTTTTCAGTCGATTTTAAAAACTATAGTGCGAAGCAGTGCGGATGGGCGGGCACACGAGAATAAATTGATCCGCAAACAGGACAGATCGAGATTTCCAGACCCAAAGTTATGAACCGAACATGATAGATATATGATTTTGATGGACGAGACTGAACCGGGAGATTAACGTTTTACCCACCTACCCACGTATATACATCCAAGGCGCTTGACCACTTCGCTAGCACTTCTTTTTGTTTGGTAATGTTGTTTGGCATATTTATATATTACTTCCATATTCATTCGAAGTTCCAACACAACAGCACTAAATTCAATTTATTTGTTATTCATATGAATTATTTTTATATAAAAATATATTATATATAACCGTATTTATATATTTTTTAAAATCGACATATCACTATATACACACTATATCGAATATGATATCCGTAACTACATCCGTGCAACACAAGTTTAGTGCTAATATTTATGAAACTATCATCATTTATTTTGCATGTACTAATAGTTATAAAAATGAGTACTAATACTTTTATTTGAAATATATAATACTAAGAATACGTCAGTGGTAATAGTTGGATGTCAGAGTATTAACTGTAAGTCTCAGGTGTTAGTAGTTATAATGGAATTATGTTAATATTTGATAAATTATCTTGATTTATTATAAAAATAATAATAGTTATAGAGTTTTAGTGTTAATAGATAGAGGTAATAAGAAGAATATGAGAGTTGTAATATTTCTTATTTCAGTGTAAACAATTGAAGTCGCAAATATTATCAATTTTATTTCTTAATACTAAGTATTAATACCGATAATGTTGATTCTGAATTTGAAATAGTTATCGAATCAATTGTTATGGTATGTTCTGAAATAACTATTATCTTTGTCTTTAATAACTATTAATATTAATATTAGTTGTACTATGTATTTGTATCCAATCAAAATTTTGAAAATTATGTTTGAAGGTAATTCTGCGATTATCTGTCAAAATATTTTTTGTACTTTCAAAATGGTTTTTATTCGAAGGGACTGAATGGGGGATTTATGTTGAGAGACAATTAACTTACCCCTTTACAATATTGCGATATGATATATAGACAATTAATAAAAAAAAAATCAAACTTTGATCCACGCGCCACTGAGTAGACCTCTATATAAAAGGATCATTACTGGAGTTATCTTTTATGCATGAACCATAACCATAGCACTACTTGAATTCGTGAGATAATAATGGAACTCACCAGTGTCCTAAACCTAAGCCTCACTTATGTCAACAGTTACGCTCTCAGGTGTGCTGTTGAATTAGACATTGCTGACCACATACAAGCATATGGCCGTCCCATGCCACTAAATGAACTCGGTCGCGCAATCCCGATCCCACCGGCGAAAGACGTGATGCTTGACCGCCTCATGGGGCTTCTCGTGCATAAAGGAGTCTTTGCACAAAATGAAGCAGGTTACGTACTCACGCCCATCTCCAAGCTGGGTCTAACATCCGAGGGCTCTAATCTGGGTGCCATGGTGCGTTTGCATACCGAACCAGAAATCAATGAACATATTATGCGTAATATGAGCAAATGGTTCAAGGACGGTGGTGAAGGCACTGTATTCACTAAGGAATATGGGAGGCATTTGTGGGAGATCTTAAGGGAGAAGCCTGAGATTGGTACTTTAAATGAGAAATTAATATCAATTAATCCCTGCGCTCATTCCTCCTAGCTACTTCTTTCTGTTAGATAAAATCAATATTGATAATATCTATTTAATTATTTTGAGTGATTGATAACATCTATTTAACAAATATTAATTCATCGATTAATTGTTGATGAAGAGTAAAATATTGATCAATCATAGTAATTACTACATATATTTGCATAAATCAACACTGAGAAAATCTCTATATCTTGAAAAACCATCAAGCATATATAAATTTTTAGATGGACTTTCACCCTACTATCTATATATTTACATTTCATTACATCTGCATTTCAACTGTTCCAACCAGGTAACTTGTTCAACGAGGCAATGGCCAGCCACAGCAAGCAGTTCGTAAGATACTTCGTTGCAACCTATCCACATATATTTGATGGCTTGAATAGCCTGGTGGATGTAGGTGGCGGCACCGGAACTGCAGTGAAAATCATTGCAGAAGCCTTTCCCTTCTTGAGATGCACGGTGCTCGACCTTCCTCGTGTCGTTGCGAATGCTTTGAAAGATGACTCCTTCGATGTGGTTGGTGGAGATATGTTTGTTAAGATACCTCCAGCTGATGCAATTCTCCTCAAAGTAACTCATTTCCCTCTAAAGTCTAAAACATGTGTTAGTACAAAGCAGTGTTTATTATTACACGAGCTGGAAAATTAGCTAGCTAGTAATCTAAAAACAAAGAGTTATAAATTAAGAACAGTTGCGTAACATGCAAAGCAATGTTTATTGCTCATTAAGTATTATTTTGATGAAAATAATTTTACTAAAGCCCGTAACATGTAATATTAATTTGTTCAATTAGTATGATTCCAGAATAACAGTTTGCTTGCAACATATCTCAGATTGTGCTTCACGACTGGACTGATGAAGATTGTGTTCGTATACTGAAGCGATGCAAAGAAGCAATTGGACACAAAAAGGATGGTAGCAAGGTTATAATTATGGACATAATTCGTGACGTCAAGGAAAATGACCCAATATCAACTGAGACGGCTTTTCTCTTTGATGTTTATATGATGTGTGGTCCTGGAGCGAAAGAACGTAGCAAGCAGGAATGGCATGATATTATCCTAGGTGCAGGATTTTCTAGCTACAAAATAAATCCTGCTTCTTTGGGTGTTTATTCTGTTATGGAGCTCTACCCATAATTTGTTTCCTCAAGTATCCTATTGTGGAAGTTATTGTACTAAAATAATTTGCATGTCGCGGAAGTTACTGTACAATTAAAATGCATGATTGGACATGCACTTGGGTTTTTCTAAGGGTGAGAGTCTAAGCCCCCATGTGTGTGTTTTTCTTTTATTTATAAAAGAATAATGTGGACACTTGTCTACTAAATTAAACTTTAACAACAATGGATTTCTAATTTGCTTTACTTCAAGTAGATTGATTCACTAACATTTTCTTATTGAAAACAATTAACTTGCATATTTATTGTCTTGATGTGCTTATAATACCTCGAATATGCAGAAAATTTCATGAAGAACAAGTTACACAACTGATAACAAAAAAGGAAAAATAATCAACCTTTAGTTTGGTGACAAAATTATTTTCCCCATGAGAGATCACAAGTTTGAAATATTAATTAAGTATTTCTATGGGAATTTAAAATTTGAGTGGCTTAAACCCCATCTTTTATCTCAAAAAGAAAAATAAAACAAGTGAGAGATAAAATATGGGAAAATATATAATTGAAATCATGAAAACAAACCCGTGAAGTACTGCATGTTTCAAATTCTTCCTAAAAATTAAATTTAGGTTGAAATTTAATCATCCAAAATTTTCTAGAAAAAAAGCGTTTATCATTCCCAACACCAGTTCCCCATCTTTTCTAGCATAAAAAAAGGTAGAGACCTGAGCTCTTGTGACCTTAAGCCACAATGAATGAGAGAGATGTCTTCTCGTGGAATGTCATGGTAAGTGGGTATGGCCAAGCCGCTTTCAACGATGAGGCCTTTTTTTAGGCAAATCCTAGCTAATACCGCATATATAAAAGAAATATACGAGCGAGGCCAAGAGGAAGAAAAATCAATTCTAACTTCGATATCCTTGTCGTGTGCATGTCCATAGTATTTTCAAAATCAATTCCGAAAAGAAAATATCATAATCAATAAACTAGCACATTTGAAATCAAATATTGTCATCACATGATTAATCTTTTTATGTTAAGTGGAATTGGAACAGAAGTGAAAATCAAAACTGTGCAGTGATGCATATGGTCCATAAAAGTATCCCAATCCAGAAATTTAAACAAGAGTCAAGATAACAAATAGGAGATGATAATAAAATTACATTGAAGCTCTAAAAAATTTTATAAATATTTTGGGTCCGTTTGGCAAATCAAGGAATAGCTTTGGAAGAGTGGTAATTTTGGAAGAGTGATAAAATAATATTTTTTTGGAAGAGTGGTAGAAGAGTGATATTCTTGACTATTCGGAAGAGCGAAAATATCGTTTGGCAGTTGTTACTCAGAATAGTTAAAATATGAATAATTATGATACAAATAATGATGATGATAATAATAATAATAGTAAAATAATAATCATAATAGTAAGATCATAATAATAATAAAGTAATAAAAAATAATCATAATAAATAATAATATTATAATAGTAATATAATAAAAATATAAACATAATCATAATATAGTAATATAATAATAAAAAATTATAATTATAATCATAATTATAATAATAATATAATAATAAGTAATCATAATTTTAATAATATAATCATAATCATAATCATAAAAATAATTATAATTATAATTATAATAATAAATTAATCATCACTATAATCAACATATAATAATATAATACAACATAATAAAATAATAATAAGTAATAATAATCATAATCATAATCATCATAATATAATAATATAATAATAAATAATCTTGATCATAATAATATAATAATAAAATAATTATATTTATATTCATAATATAATAATATAATATTAAAATTATATTTATAATAATAATAAATAATATAATAATACTAATGCTAACAATAATATAATAACAATAATGATAATAATAATTTAATAATAATAATATAATGATAATAATAATAATAATTAATAATCATAATATTAATATAATCATAAATTATAATCATAAATATAATATAATAATATAATAATACTAAATCTTAATCATAATCATAATATAATAATATAATACATCATAATCAAATAATAATCGCTATTCGACGAGAGCTAATCAGGTATTCCACCTATAAGTTGGTATACCTGGGATTAGCACTATTCCGCACTCTTCTACTTAGTTTAAAATTCGTTTGGCAAATCAATTCGTCGGAATAGCTATTCTATTCCAACTTTTTGCTATTCCATTGTTTATGAAGACAAGAGCTATATTAACTGCATACAACGTGTTGCACATTATTCCTGTGATTGACAATGACAGATCAAAATATAAAATTAACAGAGCTAATGAGGAGTTTGTTGTGGCAACTTCATTAACGGTTACAAATTAAGGAATAGTTTTAGAAGAGTGGTAATTTTGGAAGAGTGATAGAATAGTGTCTTTTTGAAGAGTGGTATTTTTACTATTCCGAAGAGCGAGAATATCGTTTGGCCATTGTTAATCAGAATAGTTAAAATATGAATAATTATGATACTAACAATGGTGATGAAAATAAAAATAATAGTAAAATAATAATGATAATAGTATAATAATCATCATAATCCATAATCATAATCATAATCATAATTATAATAAATAATAATCATAATTGTAATCATAATAATATAATAAAAATATAAATATAATCATAATATAATAATATAATAAAAAAATATAATTATAATTATAATCATAATCATAATAAAAAATTATAATTTTAATAATATAATTATAATATAATAATATAATATAACATAATTAAATAATAATCATAATCATAGTTGTAATCAAAATAATATAATAATAATAAATTATAATCATAATAATAATAATAATAATAATAATAAATAATTGTAATAATTATAATATAATAATAATATAATCATCACTATAATCATAATATAATAATATAATATAATATAATATAATATAATAATAAAATAATAATCATACGTTAATAATAATCATTTTCATAATCATAATAATATAATGATAATATAACCATAATCAAAATATAATAATATAATAATACATAATCATAATTATAATAATATAATAATAATTACTATATAATAATAATATAATAATAATAGAATAATAATAATATCTTAATAATAAATAATCATAATTATAATAATATAATAATCATAATAATCATAATAATAATATCATAATAATAAATAATCATAATTATAATAATATAATAAAAAAATAATCATAATTATAATAGTAAAATAATAAAATAATCATAATAATAATAATATCATAATAATAAATAATCATAATTATAATAATATAATAATAAAGTAATCATATTTATATTCATAATATAATAATATAATACTCAAATTATATTATTATAATATAATAATAAAATAAATAATATTATAATACTAACAAGTGATGATAAAAAATAATAATCATAATATTAATATAATAATAAATCATAATATAATATAATATAATAATATAATAAATCATAATCATAATCATAATCATAATCACAATGATAATTATTATATAATAATATAATACAACATAATCAAATAATAATTGTTATTCCGAAGAAAGCTAATTCGGTATACCATCTATAATTTAGTATACCGAATTAGCACTCTTCCGTACTCTTCTATATTTAGTCTAAAATTCATTTGACAAATTAATTCGTTAAAATAATAATTTTATTCTAACTTTTTACTATTCCATTGAGTGCCAAACATATTCTTATTTTGTGCATGTATTACCATGAATTTTTTTTCCTGAAAGAAGTTGCCACCCAGCACCCACGATGGGAAGCCAACCTTTCCAGAAGGATAAAAGTACAGAATTTTTTTTTAGTAAATAGAAAAAAAAAAAGGGTTCTCAATTGATTACTTCGTTTTTTCCTGTTTTGTTGGAGATTTCGTCAAAGTGGCAGCCTTTTTCTTCGGCTTGGTGTTCTGCGACTATTGGACAGTCAAAAGGCTCACCTTTTGGTTTCAAAGTCACGGAAGATTTAAATGAGTAGTGCTCTCAACTTATCCAGTTTCGTCGTTTCATTTTGTAGTAAACGAAACGAAATAGATAAAAATTTCATTGTGTTTCGTTAACGAAACAGTTAACGGTACTCTATTCCATTTCGTTTGTGGAACGAAACGGATAATGAAATTTATCTATTCCGTTCGTCAATTTCGTAAAAAATTCTACACTGGCTACTATATAGGAATTGCTAGAGATGAACAGGCTAGGTTAGATATAATCCATTCCGAATTTTCGATCGTCTCTCTCTCTCTTGTCTTATCCGGCTGCGCGGCGCTCTCGTTTCTTTCGCTCATCTCTGAGAGAAAATCCTAACCCTAAATCCCCTACTTGTCGTTGTCTCGCTCAGCCGATCTGGCGATTTCCTCTCTGATCTCTATCTCCTCTCTGTCACTGTCACATTTTTAACCACTCTCTCTTGTCTCGCTCATTCAGAACTTATTAGTGGGTTTTTAAATAAAAAGTGCTAGATGATGATCCATCGTGGCCGTAAATCTTGTCCATGGTTTGCGTGTGAGCCTATCGTCAGCGATCTGTCCTTGTTTCCGGTACGACAACCAAGGGCTAAGAGAAAGGTGAAATATCAGCTACCTAACCGAGAGACAGGTGACAGTGGTAGTTGATGCAGGCCTCGTCATCGCCTGCAAGTAGGCATCGAGTGATGAAATCCTTGTTTATATATTATTTTGTTCAAGTTCGAGATTTATCTTAGATTTACCGTTCTTATTGTTCTTTGCTCTTACTATAAGAGAGAGAGAGAAGGAAAAAACTAAGAGAGAAGGTGAAATTTAAGGTTGGTCTTACTGACTCTTACTGTCTTGCTCTTCTTGTCTTCTTGTCTCTTCTTGACACTTACTATCTTGCTCTTATTGTCTTACTGTCTTGCTCTTACTGACTCTTACTGTCTTGCTCTTATTGTCTTACTATCTTGCTCTTACTGTCTTACTGTCTTACTCTTACTGTCTTGCTCTTACCGTCTTGCAGATTTGAGAGGAATATTGCTGTTGTTGCTCTTACTGACTCTTACTGTCTTGCTCTTCTCGACTCTTTTCTTGTCTTGCTCTTACTAACTTTCTTGTCTTCTTGTCTTGCTCTTCTTACTACTTCTTGTCTTCTTGTCTTGTTATTTCTTTTACTATCTTACTCTTACTGTCTTGCTCTTACTATTTTGCAGATTTGAGAGGAATATTGTTGTTGTTGCCCTTACTATCTTAATGTCTTGCTCTTATTGACTCTTACTATCTTGCTCTTACCGACTTACTGTCTTACTGTTTTGCTCTTACTGTCTTACTGTCTTGCTCTTACTGTCTTGTTATTTCTTTTATTGTCTTACTCTTACTGTCTTGCTCTTACTATCTTGTAGATTTGAGAGAAATATTGTTGTTGTTGCTCTTACTATCCTTATTGTGTGAATATGGTATCAGTGACTGAATCTGAGCGTGATATTTTCTCTGATGAGTATGTCTCCTCACTCTAACTGTGTTACTGTCTTACTATCTTGCTTGTTCTTACTGTCTTGCTTTGTTGGCTTGTTGGCATGTTGTCTTGCTGGCTTGTTAATTGTTGCCTTAATAGTTTGTTGGTTTGTTGCCTTTGGCTCCCTAGATCTCAAGCAGTGAAATTCAATGATGTTAGAGACTTTAATTATTTACATACTTAGTCATTAGTTGAGATTGGTATATGTTAATATGCTGAGATTGGTATATTACTGAGAAACCTGCTTGAGATCTGGGTTGAGACCAAGAGTATTATCTTATAAATTAGAATGCTCTACCCTTGGCAATACTCGGCAGCCAATCTCTCCCATGAGATAGATGTCAGGAGCTAATATGGCTGAGATTGGTATTTTGTTGTAATTTAGCATGGGTCCAGGGTTGAATCTTGAAACCCCGGAGGAGATTGATGCTCCAATTGAAACTCAAAACCCTAATGCCCCTAAAGAACCCACAAAAAAAGAGAAAATATCGTCAAACATATTCTGATGTTTGCAAACATTTCAAAAAAGGAGAAATGAGAGATGATGGTAGTTATGAGGCAATATGTAATTATTGTGAGAAATATTATAAACAAGGAAATCAAATGAGTACTAGTTCTTTGTAACATCACATTATGAAATGTTGTAAGAAAATTTCATGGGCAAAGAGACATAATAAAGTTGATGCCTTGCAGAAAATATTGCAGGTTGGCAATACAATAGGTGAAATTCAAATTATAATTTCAACTTATTTATTCAAATTATAACATATTAAGCCTCATTTAACATTGATGTTTTATTTGAACTTGTTATTAGGTGGGTCAAATCCTGCTGTTTGGGTGTTTGATCCTATGAAAAGCAGGCAAAACTTTGCAAAGCACATGAGTATCCCTTTAATTGTGCAAGTCATCATTTTTTCAAAGTATTTGTAAGTGATCTACAGCCTTGTTTTAAGATGTTATTAAGAAACACAGTTAGACTTGATTGTATCAATAATTATGAAGAGGAAATGGCTAATTTGTATGAGTTATTTGGCAAGTTAGATTGTAGATTTAGTTTTACAAGTGATCTATGGACTAATAAGGGTAAGGATAGAGGTTTCATGGCCCTTACATGCCACTATATTGATGATAGTTGGAACTTGAGAAAAAGAATTATCAACTTCACACTATTATCATCTCCACACACTGGTTTGAACATAGCTCAAGTCATTCATGATAAGTTGGTATTGTGAAATTTGGATAAAAAGGTCTTTTGTCTTGTACTTGATAACTCATCTGCCAATGATGCTTGTATTAAAGCATTACTCAATACACCTATAAAAAATGAACTCCCAGCCAATAGTTGCATCTTTCATCAAAGGTGTGGTTGTCATATATTGAATTTAATTGTTCAAGATGGGCTGAATGTATTATGTGAGGAGATAAATAATATCTGTGAAACAATGAAGTACATTCGTCATTCACAGCCAAGGATGGAGAAATTTAGCCTGGCTGCTGCACAGGTAGTTTAATTTAATTTAATTATTTATTTTATTTTAATTTAATTATTCATTTTATTTAATTTTAATTTAATTATTTATTTTATTTTGTTTCACTCACTACACATATGTTTATTTTTGTTTATTTCAGGTTAATGCTCCAAGCAAAAAAACCTGCTTGGGATGTCCAAACACGTTGGAATTCCACATACTTAATGCTGGACTTAGCCTTGCAGCTCAAAGAGGCAATTAATCGATATGCTCAACTTGATAAGAGGTACACTTTCAACCCATCTGAACAAGAATGGGAGAGAATAAAGAAACTTGTAGTGTATTTGAAAGTGTTCTATGCTGCTACATTGAAGTTGAGTGGTACCAAGTATCCAACATTGAATTTATTCTTCCCCGAGTTCTGTGATGTTTATTTGAGTATTAAGAAAATGTGTTCTAGTCCATATCCCTTTATTGTTAATATGGGTACAAAAATATTTGTTAAGTGGGATAAGTATTGGACCAGTAGGAATACTCTATTGGCAATTGTTTGTGTTCTTTATCATAGATGCAAGTTAGCTGTTGTTGAATACTATATTGAAAAGATATATGTTGATGAATGTCCTTGATTTGTTGCCAATTTGAAAACTTGCATGAATGAGTTGTTTAAAGAGTATGCGGAAGCACACTCAAGGTTGGTGCAGAACTAACCCGGCAGCTCAACGCAACACTTGAGGTATAACACTGAATAATAACTTAAATTAGTATAATAGTTGGCACATAATTGTCACATCTGTTTGTTTAATACTTGGCACATTTGTTTGTTTAATAGTAAGGGATCTAGTGTCAGCAATATTGTCAGTGATACAAAGGCTGGTTTGAAAGATTTCATACGTGTTAAGAAAATATCTGAACCCATAAAGTCAGAGATAGATGATTATCTAGCTGATGCACTTGATGAGACTAGTTTGGATGATGATTTTGATATTCTGGCATGGTGGAAACTAAAGGGAACAAAATATCTTATTCTTGCTCGATTAATCCGGGATATCCTACTTATCCCAATTTCCACAGTAGCATCTGAATCTACATTCAGTACCAGTGGTAGGATACTAAACCCAGTTAGGAACTCTCTAAGTAATGAAAGTATTGAGGCTCTTGTATATGGTCAGGATTGGTTGCGTGTGTCGGTTACTGGTATGTGTTGTTTGTTATATGTTATCTGATATACTATTGTCTCGTTATACATTATACGCTAAGCCTTGCTTGTTGTCTGTTATTTATTGTGGCAGAAAAAAAAGTAGACATTTTTTATGGTTTGGTGGTAGCAAAGTTAGAAAAATATCTTATAGTCTTATAGCTTGGAAAATAATTTGTCAAAGTAAGGAACAAGGAGATTTAGGGGTAATGAATCTCAAAATAATGAATAAATCCTTACTCTGTAAATGGTTATGGAGATTTTATAATCCAAATAAAAATGGATTATGAAAAGAGATTATTAAAGCCAATCATAATAATAGAAGAACTAATATCTCTCCATTCTGGAAAGAAGTGTTAAAAGAATTAGATATCTTTTCAATTAGTATAAACAAGAAATTAGGCAAGAGATCTATTCTTTTTTGGCATGATAGATGGATACTGAAATGTTCAATCAAAATCCAATATCCACTTTTATTTGAATTAGCTATTAAGCCAAATATAACTGTAGATAAAGTACTATGGCATAATAGATATTATTTACTTTTTTTAGAAGATCAATTAATGGTCAATTAAGGGACCAATTGAATGAATTATATTTTCTGCTTAGTAGAGTTAAGTTAAATAATGGAATGGATGAAGTAATTTGGAGATGGAAACAAGATGGATGTTTTAGTACTCATTCTTTGTACATTTGGTTAGAATTTGGAGGTATTTCTAATCCTCAATTTACTCATACTTGAAAGATCATATTCCATTAAAGATTAAGATATTTTTATGGTTGATTCAGTAAAATAAAATACTAATAAAGGATAATTTAGTTAAAAAGAGATGGTGGGGAGATACAAAATATATTTTTTGTGGGGCATTTGAGACAGTCACTCATTTATTTATTAAATATTCCATAGCTTCTTGTTTATGGTCATGGATTTGTAGATATAATAATTGTAACTTTAGTTGTAACTCAATTGAGGAATTGTGGTATATTGATGCAATATTCCCTTACAAAAATAGTGAAGTTTGTGAATTAATTAGATGGGCAGTAATCTGGATTATTTGGAAGGAAAGGAATAAATTGATTTTTGAGGGAGAAAATTGTAAAAGTATCAGAGCAATAGAAAGCTCTATCATTTCACTGGCCAAGTACTGGAGTTTAAGGAAAATCGATGAATTTTAAACTAAATTACATCTTATTTTGCCTTTAGATATTCAATTGTTACCAGTGCAGGTTTTAAAAAGTCACTCAGGATTGGTACCAGTAGAGGACGAGGACTGGTTTGGAGGAGAAACTGAGTTACAGCTTCAAATTCTCAATGAATTTTAATATTTTTTCTTCTAAGCTCTTTTAGTTTGATGTTTAGATCTATCTAGACCCTAAATAATAATGATAATAATGAATATGATGAAAAATAAATAAATAAATAAATAAAATAATAATAAATGTAAGCTACTCTATTACATTTGACCCTAAAAAGAAAATATAATAGGATGCAGAGGTTCCCTCTGGCTTATCATCAATATAATACCAGAAGTAAAACAAAATAACAAAAGGTAACACTGTCAGAGAGCTGCCATCAGTTTCACAGCCATCAGACGTATATATTTCTCTTACTTCATGTATTATTGTCTTCTAAGTTCTAACAAATCTCATCAGAGAGCACTGCAATCTCCACAGTTCCAGGCTCACCAGCTTCTGTATCATCATCAGAGAACCCATCAAAGTTTCTTTGTTGCATTTGGTTACCCCAGTTAAATTCCACTTAAGTTTCTCACAGTATTGTAAATAACAGATTGTGCTTGACGGACGAATAAGACACCGCCAAATGATTGTTGCTGATTAATCGAATTTTTATGAAAATTTTGACGTTTATAATTTAATATATAAAAATATTATTTATTCAAACAAAAATAAATTATTCACATGTTTTATTATATTTTGTGTCTTAATTTTATTTTAGAAATAACAAATATAAATTAAAATATCTGAATACATATTTTTCATTCAGTTTCAAAAAAATATATATTTTTCCCTTTTATGGGGAAATTAATTAAATACCACTGCAAAGGTTAAAAATTAAAATATATTACTCCAAACTTCAAAATAAGTTTAATATCACTACAAACTCAAATAGATTAGTTTTTTACCACTATAATTATATTAAAATAATATAATAATATACTTACTTAGTACTTATACCCTCCAATCGTCTCCCCCCCCCCCCCCTTCTCTGATACCTAAATTAGTTTCCCGTTGGTTAAGTGTCAGTATTTTCTTCCCGTTTGAAAATTCTTATTAAGTTATAGAAAGGAATTAATTAAATTTGGAACTGTCACACTGTAGAGTCAGAATTAGTTATTTTATGTACAGTAAACGACAAAGGGAGCTGGAAATGCATCTAGCTACTGTTGTATTTTTCTGTCTTAATTAACTCGAGTTTTGTTCAAGACAAGCAAAGTTAAGCACATTAACTGTTTACTTAACGATTACAACTAATCGGCCAACTAATTGGCCTTGAAATCCGTTTTCTACAACATTGATTCTCGAAGTCACTTTGGATTATAAAATATTCACTTGAAGACAAGAATTTATCGAAGTTTCTATGTACATGGCGGCGGTGGTTTTGCAGGACAAAACACTCCCTCATGCTACAATTTACATAGACTGCAAGTTACATTGGTTTCACAATTGAAGTCCTACCTGTCATCAATTCTAAGTTCTAACCATTGTAGCAATGCCTCCCGCACGATGACTACGGATGAAATTTCAACAAGAGTTTGTGAGAGTGTGGTCTGGTGCACCTACAAATGAAAATTGCACTTGTATTTTTTATTTTCTTTTGTGTCCCCCAAAATCAATAGAACGAAAGGATCCAAATATTCATTCAGGGAGATTTAATTTCTATTGGTAACATTCAACTTCAAACCACTCTGAAATCATTAAATGTCAAAAAAGGGAAGACAGATATTCGGGTCTTCAAACTAGGGAAGACAGATATTCGGGTCTTCCTCATCCGAGTCAAATTCTGCCTGTTAAGCCAGCCAATGGACCAATGGTTACAAATCAAATGACAAAAAAAGGAATTACAGATTAAAAATCATTAAAACGGACACAGTACATAGTGATGGTTGTTTTCCCATCTCCAATGTCAGATTGGGTTTCATTTCTAGCCTACCCCAAATAATTTGGGATTAATGGCTTTGTTGTTGTTGTTGTTGTTGTTGTTGTTGTTGCTTTACAGCTTCATTCACTTGTTGAGTCTTAAATGATCATACATAAGATTTGTGTCAGACTAATGATGTTCTGGTTGGGCAATAAAAAAAGAAACAAAGAAAGTTTGCTATTGTTAGGCCAATTTGGTGTCTACCTTGCAACAGATACAAACAATAAGCTGTTCAATGCAAGCGAAAATGATGTTTCAGTCCAAAACTGAAATAGGTCCAACCATAGTTTTGTATAAAATTCAAGACAATGATCAGAGACAGCCAAAAATTATAGTGAGAAAGCTCACATTTTCATCTCTGTACCACTTCCCACGACAATCTCGTTTCCAGCCAGCTGCAATAAATTTGATTTCTTTCTTTCTCCTGTCATGGATAGAAATACTTGAATTTGAATTGTTTGATGCTGCATCTTTTGCATTCAATGTAAACTTGCTGGATTGTAATTCTAGAATAGCTGTCCGACTTTGTTCAACCAATGGTTTATCTTGATTGTTCGAACTAGTGTTTTTGGATGGAATTTTAGATTCAGCAGATAAAGCAATCCTCTTGTTTAACTCCTGTTGCCTCCATAATTCCTTCTCCTTCAGTTTTGTTTGTGCAACAATATGTCGCGAGCCTTTGTTATGCACCTGTTTAGGCATTATATTATTTTAGAATAATTTTATAAAAAAAAATTATGCCTTGCTTGTTCCGGAAACCCCTTTATTAAATCACATTCCTACATTTAAATCAGTAGGAGGATTTATGTTCAAGACAGTAGGAGAATCCTGAACAAAGGTTCCAGTGCCAAATAAAAGTATGGCACCAACCCATTAACAACACCAGTTTGTGACAGTAAATTTTCTAAGATTTATAAAATTCTCCCCTTTTCCTTTGAGAACCTAATACATTTTATTATATCTCAATGTTATTTGGAAGCTTGGATCCCCCAAATTAGGACTTCTGAGATTGTCCCCTTTTTATTTATTTGACACACTTCATCATCAAATTACACAACATCTCAGAAGCAAAAGGGAGAATAGCAACCAATTCCAGAACCAGATCTACGGCTCAGCATCAATGTGTGAAAACTGAAAATCGAATACCAGACAGTATAGGAAAGGAGATGAAGCTGGATGGAGAAGACTCACGGAGAGCATGAGAGCGGAGTCGAGGACGGGGTTGTGAGGGCAGACGAGGCACACGAATTTGCCACTGGAGAGTTTCTTGAAAGAAGGAGAAGGAGATAGAGAAGAGGAGGAAAAAGCGACAGAGGGAGCGGAGAGCAGGAGCTCGTCGACCTTCCTCTTCCGATGCTGCGCCTCTCTTCCCCAGCTGTCTCCTCCGAACACGCTCATCTCCACTTCTCTCAAGCCCCTTGTGGTTTTCACATTTTAAAACTTTTTTTCAACTCTTGTACTGAAAAATGAAAGGGAGAAGGAAAATAATTGAGTAATAATATAACAGGAACGGTGATTAATGGGTCTAGGGCTCTAGGCTACATTCTAAATATCTATCTAATTGGGCTTGTGAACTATGATGCAAATGTAACATCAATTGACCACTATAGATAATTAAAATATATATATACGGAATATATTATATTGCAGTTTGCTATAAATACATTACTGTGTTTGATTGCACAAATTTATTTGTTATTCAGAAGAGTCGTATACCATTTTTTTATAAATAATTACAACAGTTTAAGAATTGCTTATTATGGACTGAAATGACATTTGAATTGTTTAGAAATATTAACATATATTCTTTTCTGTAGTGTGATGCAAATGTAATAATAATTACAACAGTTTAAGAATTGCTTATTTTAGTTATTTTAGGACTCTGAAATGACATTTGAATTGTTTAAAAATATTAACATATTTCTTTTTCGTAGTGTGATGCAAATGTAACAATTTATGCCAACGACTTATGTTTGTTCAAAAATTGGCATTTTAACAATTTTAAAGTTTTAAAGTGACATAAAAATAATTTCCCCATTTTTTTTATTTCCATCTATGCCCTCTAAAACTCATCTTTTCCAAACCCCTTCTCCTCTTAACATTTTTTTCTCCCATCCTCAATTAAAAACTTTGATTATCTCAACCCACAAAAATGCAATCTCTCTTTTTTCACCTCCTACGCCGCTCTCCTTCCCTCAGTACTACTGAGGTCATAGTATTAGGAGCCCGAAAAGATGGGGTCTGGTTTGGATAAACAGGCCTAGCCAATGAGTTAGGCAAGATGGGACGAGAGTTTATGTTGTTCGGTCGACTAATAACATTGAAGTGTTTCGGATTTGAATTATTAGTTTGGGAAATGGGTTACCTGATTTGTTTTGACTAAGCAAATCAGAAAGGCTGAGGGAGAAATAATAGATGGGAGAGAAACTTTGTAAGTAAAGTGTTATAAAATGAGGAGAGAAACGGAGCGGATCTTTGGGTATCAAACCCAACTCGACCACTTGGAGTAAGTTGAATTTCCACTAGGGCACACATGCGTTTTGTGTAATATCATTGAATGTATTAAATGTATATAAGTTATGCATCTATTTTTACAATACAAACCACATATGTGTTACCGCATATATATCCGTATATGCGGCCGCATACCGTATATGCGTTATACAAGACATCTCCGTACATATATTCAAATCCGTATTTTATAACCTTGTTTGTAACTAAGTTTCGTGATGACTAACAAGTAACTCGTGAAGATCGGAGAAAGTAAAATAAATATATAATCCTAGAATTGAAGTCCACCCCGAGTAGAAATAGAAGAGAAATTTAGAGTTGTCTCTTCAGATCAGTCAATCGTGCTCGAGAAGTGGAAGAGAAATTTCCTGTAGAGTCGACTAAAAATCGAATGTAGTCGAGCAAGATATCTGGGTTTATATCTATCAAAAAGGAGCGAATTCAGCCAATGAACAACTAATTTTGAGGATGTCAATGTAAGTAATCTGGGTTTATATCTATCAGGTGAATAATCAGGCTGGGTGCACCATTCTTGTAGTAATAGCACCTTTTTAAAATTGAACTCTGAGCTGCCTGAGCACTTCATACTTCCATTTGAGTTCAGTTGGCCAGTTATTATACAAGATTAAAATGGAAAGGGAAAATAAGGAAGGTATTTTAGGTAGAATGCATAATATTTATATTATATTTAATAATTTAACATTCATAAAGTATAAGTGACAAATAATTAAATAAATTAATTTTTGAGAGGCATTTAAAGAAATTTAAATTTTAGAGTGGTATTTTATTAAAATTTTAGAGTGATATTTTATTAATTTTGAGATTTTGAGATGACATAAAACTATTTTTTTTATTATGATTGTCAATTTGTCATTGAACTTGAAATTTGTCTCTATCAATCAGACATGGTTGGATGATTGGATATTTGAAATTGAGAAGAGATGGTTGACAATGAATAGTCCATTATGAAAGTTATCAAAATAAACCACATTATCAATGGATCCTCACTCTTTGAAATTTTGGGCGTCGAGAGTTTATACAACCCGCCTCACGGAACTGACCCGTGATATCCATAGAATGCAAAGTAAATGATTTCGTTGAAACGATTCTAAGATTTAGAATTTTAGATGAATCAACCAGCGAACTGAAATTCTAAGCAAAGCACTTCTCAGTCTCAGCTCAAATCAATCGTCTCATTGCCTCCCGCCTTCTCTTCCCGTTCTATCCTGATCTCCTCTCTTTCCAACTCATGTTTCTGTCTCTCCACCATGCCTTCATCTCTAAAATGCTCGACACTTGCGATGGGGGTTTGCATGGCGGCGCTGCTTCAGATCGCTGGAATCTCTCTCTTCTTATTCGGATTCTTTCCTGTTAAACCCACTCTATCTGGCTTCAGGTGCTTCCTCGCCGTTTATTAAATGTCTATTGAATTTGTTCCTTTTGATTTCCTCTCTGATTTCGTATGTTTGACATGATCTAGTGGTCCAGAAAGTTACCAAATGCCGAGTTGTGACTCTACTGCTGATGTGGAAAGGACAGATCTTTCTTCCAAGCAGCTCAAGTCTTTATATAAGGTGGTACTTAATGCAATGTGTTTGCATTCCATAATATTTAGTGATTATACTAGTGATTACATTGGGCAATTGTCGGACCATTTTAATTATAATAAGGCTATACTGGGGAGTAGAATGGGTACTTAAGAAATTTAGATTTTAGACATCAATTTTATGTCTTTTTTTTTGTATGATGTAAATTTCAGATGCTGTACTTCAAGCATCGCTTGTATTTGCCTAAAAAAGATCCCTGCGGACCAATTACTTTTGTATCAGATCTGACTAGGTTATTTCCCTTGATTTATTTTTTGAGATGAATGTGGTTTCTAAACCACCCAACTAGCCCCAATCTGGGTTTTGAACGACCTCCCATACAAAAGAAGGCTGGTTCTCCTTTTTCCTTGAACATTAATGGAAGTTCTTGCAGGGAACAAATTCTAATTTTGATGGACCAAATCAGAGGCTTTGAAACTATGCAAAAGTAAATTGAAAAACCAAGCACATGCAGATAAACTAGTTTTGTCAATTAAAGTACTATTTTGTTATTGAACTAGTGAATAGAAATACTGGAACTACTAACAATTGTTGGTCCTGCGACCATATCGAAGGCTGGTTCTCTTTTTCCTTGAACTTTAATGGAGGTTCTTGCAGGGAACAAATTATATTTTTGTTGGACCAAATCAGAGGCTTTGAAACTATGCAAAAGTAAATTGAAAAACCAAGCACATGTAGACAAACTAGTTTTGTCAATTAATGTGCTGGTCTGTTATTGAACTAGTGAATGGAAATACTGGAAATACTAACATGTGACTTGTAAAATATTTTTAGTCTTTATTACTTCTTTCAGCTAAAACTAATCTCTTAAGGGGATAAGGCAGTTGTGTAACTTTGTTTCATTTAACAGGAGCTCTCTAGTATACACCCTGTCTATGACCGGCTGATATTTATGGTATGTTGTTGTAATCTATTAATGTAATGAAACAGTGCATACTCAGAATTATTTTATCCCACTTTTCTTTCATTTTGTTTAAATGCTCCTGTTGTCAGTTTAGGTTATTGATGGGTTACCATCCGAATTTTTACTTGGAAAAGATAGACAGCCTCCCGCTAATGATATGAAGGAGGCAATGCCATATACTCAGTACCTATTGTCAAATAATTTGGCTGTCGGTTTTCATGCAAAAGCTGCCCCCCCTACTGTTACAATGCCCAGGTTAAAAGTAAGAGCATCCATTTGAGTATTTTTCTTTTTTTTTTCCATTAGATTCAATAAAAAGATGGAAGGAGAAAACCAAATTTTAAGTATAGAAGTCCTAATAGAAAATATTGATGGTTGTTATCTTACATTTTTATTTTCACTTAATTTCTGTATACTGCTGCCAAACCTGGAACTGCAAGGCATATTCCCAAATGAGAAATGACATGAATGGCCTGACTGTTGATGGAATATGGAATTATAATGTAAATTCCTATAAGTATCCAAAGCACAATCCAAACCATTCCCATTCTGATTTTATTTTCAAACATATCATAGTAGCTCTTTCTGTCACTTTTCTTATTAGAACTTCCATTTCAAGTAAAAGAGAATGGACATAAGCTTAAATTTTCATGTTTTAGGATCATTTTTCAGGGTATTCCTCTTGCCTTAGAGTCTGCTTAACAGTTTACTGTTTTGGTGAAGTAATAATTTGAGATTCGGAGAGTTACCAGAAATTATTTAATTTGTTGTCTAGTTCATTGGTTGACGGTGTTGAAGAGACCAGCAGGTTTTTTTTAACATCAAGATATATTAAGAAAGGTGTAGAGAAAACACTGGAACTGGTTATGCTGTTCCTCCCATTTTCGGTGAGACAATATGGACATGTATTTAATGTTGATGCTGAAATTGAAATGTTTACGATTGATGATTCCTGTTACTGTTATCCTGTATGTTGTTTGGAATAAGCTTACTTCCTTTTCTCATTTTTTAGGCTATGGTATCTGGTGCAATTGGGGGTTTCTTAGACGTAGCATTCAATTTCAATACCCTAGCCTTCTTAGATGACAATCTCCTTGGTCTGTTCAAATCCTTTTATAGCTCAATAACTCATGTTTTTATATTAAGAAACAGTTATTTAGTTGGTCTTCAATGCAGATCAATTGTATCAGATTGGCTGGAGATTGGTTATGCTTGGGGATGAGACGTGGATTAAGTTATTTCCAAATTTATTCTCTAGACAAGATGGAGTTAGCAGTTTTTTTGTGAGTACTTAATGGTTTGCTTTTTAAGAAACTTATATGTACACTGAGAGCTCAAGATATACCCAAATAAGTTAAGAAAAGAAATGCATCACATGGTGTTTTTTCTCACTTAAGCTAGTATTTAGTTCATCCTTGTATGTGTTTCCTTGAACTAGCATTGCTTTGTTTACCACACTTTTCTTAATGATTTACATTTACACCTAACATTTCATTAGTCATGGAGAATGTTTTTTTTAATCATTTACTTCTACGTTTCTTTTCCTGAAGTGACTTTTTAAATTTTCATCAGGTTAAAGACACGGTTACCATTGATTTTAATGTCTCTCGTCATCTAGATGTTGAGCTTGCTGCAGAGGACTGGAACCTCTTGGTACTAATTTTCTTTTGTGAGCATATAAGTTCTAATTATCTGCGGTAAATTAATTTACTGATGAATTTAAAATATTGGTTGCTTGATTTTCTTTCCAATTTGTTTTTCATTATTTTTTGGTCCTTTGCTTTTCACTTCCTTCTCTTCATTAAAGGTTGTCATAGACATTCATATAATACCTGATTGCTACTACTAATTAACAGAACATTCAAGGACTGGCATAATCATGCAAGTATATTTCATGCAGTAAAGCAATGTGCACCATATCTTGTTATTTGAAACATAACAGGAGATAGATAGCCTACCAAGAAGCTTTACCCATTATAATATAAGCACAGTGTACAGTAGTGTTTTGTTAACTACTGGCATAGAAGTGGTTTATAGCCTTATCGTGTTCTCCTTGTAGATTCTTCATTACCTTGGCTTAGATCATGTTGGGCATATTGGAGGGCGTCAGAGGTAACCTCTCAGATAGGATTATTATTGATTTTATTTGAATGTTTATATTTTAGTTCCTGAATTGACTGATATAGGGTATGTCTGATGACAGCACCTTGATGGCACCTAAGCTGAAGGAGATGGATAACATCATAAAAGAAATCCATATGCAAAGTATTATTCCTCGCAAGAACTCCAACAGCCAAACCCTTTTGGTTTGTGATTTAGACTTCTTTATGATTTTATAATTGTGATATTAGTTTTTTCAGGGTGAGGGGTTTGCTTAGTAGTGTAGACATATAGGAATGGTGTGTACCTCTAGTTTAGGCATACTTAACCCAATGAGAAAAAGTAAAATGGACTTAGATGAAAGTACTTTTCCTTCAGGTTGTTGTTAGTGATCATGGCATGACTGAGACAGGTAACCATGGAGGTTCTTCATACGAAGAAACTGATTCTCTGGCTCTTTTTGTTGGTCACAGTATTGGGATTGCAAGTCATGGTAAAAATGCCAATAATGAAGTTTCTCAGGTATATCTAATGATATGTTTCTTGGAAATAGTTCATTTCTATCAGACATTTGAGTTGAAGTCAATTTCCCTTTAAGATAAATGTTGCATGAGTCATATTTTAGTATATTAGATGAAATGGCATTGATTGTATTGTTTTCTCTTCTTGTACTTGTTTTCTAAAACTAATTTCTAATTTTCCATAGTCAGTTAATGACTACCATTGGCACAATGCTATGAAACATTTCTTAGTATTCACTGACCAATTCAGCTTGATACCCAAATTAACTTTTCTGTCAAATACTTCATGACATTGGTTTATAACATAATTTCTTTACCAGGTAGATATAGCTCCAACCCTTGCTCTTTTGCTCGGCGTACCTATCCCCAAAAATAACATAGGAGTCATGATAACAAATGTCTTTCAATTTTTGCCAGGTCAGCTTCATTTCACACTACTTTATGTAAAGGAAAATGTCTGTAAGAAAATGTAAATAATAAAAGATAAAGAAAAATGCAAATAGCGTTGCCTTTTACTACACTAGTGGAACTCTTGAAGAAAAAAGGAAAGAAAATCTTCCTTACCAAGAAACTGAAAAAAGTAAGTTGAAGTCCCTATTGCAAGTAAGAACTCAAAGCCATTACCTTATTACTCCTTTTAATGTGATCAACTATGAGAATTTGATCAAATAGTTTAAAGCATCATGAGAAAGCAATGGAATGCAAAATTTCTTTAATTGTAGTACTATTTATATGTTATTCAAAAATAATAATGATGAATGAGATCTCTTGTACCAAATCATCGTTGTAGCTTTTTTCTTGTGTAGCCCTTATTTTGTGGAAGCCAACTTGGGCAGCCCTTTATCAAAAGAAATTTTCCTCTTTTGAAAACTTATGAAAAGACAGGTTTCCCTGAAGCAAAGTATATTCATCTTACATTTTGCTTATACAGAGGAACAAAGGTTAAGGGCCTTGGAGCTAAACTCGTGGCAACTATTGAGATTATTAAGAGCCAACCTACCTCGTTTATGTTGTAATTTTTCAAGTTCTACTTCTGGTCTGGATTTAGAAAGTGACCTTCCCACTGACTCCACCAGTTCTAGATTTTGCAAACTATTTTCAAATGCTGTCACCGCGCATAACTCTTGGAGGTTTCAACAAGATTCTAGTCTGAGGTAAGTTTTGCAGCCAATAAATTTTGGGATTCCTTTCATTGTTATTTGGTGACTTCTCAATTTCCAAGTGCTTTTTTTATTTCTTAGTTCCTACATGGCTACATTGCTTCCATCAACCTTATAAGAAATTAAGCAACAAAGTAGCAAAATCAAAATTATACTACATAAAATAATTTGATACAGAAATTTCACATTAGCTTGTTGTTTAATCGTTCCAAACCATTTTCACAAAAATTTGAAGAAGGAAAATAAAAGCTAATATTTCAATTTGAATTTATTTTCTATTTGTTAATTTGTTGCTCAGTTATATTTTATTTTATTTACTATTTTTTCAGAACTGACTACTTTGAAATTGCATCTGAGTCGTATGAGTTATTCCTGAGAAATGCTAGTGAGTGGCTTTCTCACAGTGCCACAGATGTAAGTTTTTTTTTTGTTATGCTATGGATTGGTGTCCACTACTAAGATACTAACACTAATAATCAGAAACTGACCCCACATTTTGCAGGCAAGAACTAGGAAATATATGAAAACTGAAACCTGATTGTGCTAGCAATTATAGTCCAAATTTGATTGGTACATGCCAGTAGAATGGAACCAGACAATTACCATATTGGACAAGTACTATTCACATTTGTAAGAAAAGTTGAATTATTCACTTTGTATCTATTATCTTCAGATTTTTTACTTATCTTGCCATTATCTTATTGTTAATTGCAGAAACCTATCCACATCCTCCTGTGTGCAGTTGTTTTGATGTTTCTATCTTGCTTTTTGTTTATAGCACTCACATTTCAATTGTTGCGCAGAATATACAATAATTTTTGGTGTCTAGAAGAAATATCTATTTCTGTAATAATCCTCCTTCATGCTATGAGTTTCGGGTCAAGTTCCTTTGTTGAAGAAGAGCAATACACATGGCATTTCCTGACCTCAACCCTTTATTTAATTTTCCTTTTCTCGCAAGTACAAAGTATACTAAAAGGACCAAATGGAAATTTGTTCGAAACACTATCTCCTGTAATTTTGGTTCTCATTTTTGGAAGAGTTTTAAGAGGGTGGCATCAGGGTGGCATCAATTGGGCCCACTTTCCTGATATTTCCAAGCTACTTTTGCAGTCTGGTCCCTCTACAATAAGATTTCTACATATAGCCTCAATTTTGTTTCTTTTTGCTCTCTACTCAAATTCGATCTCCATTCAAAAACCACGTTTTATGTTAGTTTTATGGTTGAATTTTCTCATAGGTATATGTCTGGTTCTATTCCATTCTATTAAAGATAATATATCTAATACAATGCCCGTTAATCATGGGAACACCTGGATACCACAAGCCGTCTACATAATTGGGGGCATTTCAGTAATCTCATCTTCAATTGTGACACCTTGGGTTTGGTCTGTTTCTAGTAAAACTAGGAGGGGACCTTTCTCGGGTATTAGAGAGTGTATATGTGCTATTGGGTCAACCTATGTGGCTTTCTGGTGTCTCTTGCAACTGCTGCTCCAGCAACCAGTGAATGCAGTTCCGATTTTATTGATTTATATGCAACTTCGGGCATGTTTTAGTCTTTTTGCGACAGGTGGATCCTTACGGAAGGACTGGGTCAAGGTAATAAATGTGTGATTTTTCTTTAGTTTCATGTGTTATGTACTGTCATTTAGTAAGCTAAACTTTTGCTTCTATACAAATTTAAGATCTCAAAGGCCTTCAGTTGTTAATTTTTATCCTCGTTTCTTTTCTTTTATTTGTTCTTCTAATTCAGTCATTTCTATTTAAAAGTTGTGATAATTATTATATAAATTCTCTGCTTTTTTGTAATTTACAGGTTGCTGCTATTCATTTCTTAGGCCTTGCTGGACATTTTGCACTTGGCAACACCAACAGCCTTGCAACTATTGATGTTGCTGGAGCTTTCATTGTAAAAATTCTAAACCGCAAATCTTTCGACGATTATTTTGATGGCCTTCTGGTTAAATGTTCTAATTGATAATTGTTGTCTTATTTTATATGTCAATAGGGCATCTCAAGTTATTCCACAGTTCTTTCTGGGATTCTAATGTTCTGCATTACATATGCATCACCTATACTATCCCATCTCGGTACAGTGATGTGCATCTCTACCATGGTAGATGGAGTTGTCTCATCCAAGGAGAAGTTTGAGTGGAGAGCGTTATTGAAAAGGATGATTGCATTCCCATGTTTGGTTCCTCTGGTAGTTAATTCAGTTGCATTGACTTCTTTTACAGTGGTGTTGCTTCTTATGAGAAATCATCTCTTTGTTTGGAGCGTCTTTTCACCCAAGTAAGTTATCTTATTGTTCTTGATTTGACATGGTACTGAACAACAAGACATCTCATTCCCTCATATGCTTGTCTATCTTACTTTAGTTGAATCTCACATTTTTATTATTTGATATAAACAATATATTTATCTAATTAGGATTTTCGGAACTGTTCTGCGAATATTATTGCAAATACTGTTTCATTTGCAATACAAAATTGAGTTGGACCTGTGTTATCTTTACTTGAGGGTGCAGAATTAGAATAATCACTGATAGTTTCTAATTCAAATTGGTGCAGGTATCTCTACCTTTGTGCCTCTACAGTCTCTGTGTATCTCAGTGTATTTGTTATAGCCAGCACAGTGTTCTATACATGCAGTATATTCCGTTGGAAGACTAGAACATATAAATTTTAAGCTCCAACAATTTACTTTTGATGTGTATGTTGTTTTCCGGTTTTCCCCCTAGCCAAGGATAGATGTAGATAAGAGGTAAATGCTGATTATTGAGAGATAGCTAGGTTAAGTGCTAGAGGCAATTGTAGTATTAGGATTTGTCTTTTCTTTCATCATTTCATAAAAAAAACATTTTGTTTGTTGTAGCAGTAAGATAATCATTTCTTTAAATTAAATTTTGATGCAGTATTTGCTATTTAGGCTCGTAGTAAGTTTTGCAATTTTATGCTTGTTAAATAAGTTCTTTAATCATTTTATCCAGACCTTTGTGCAATTAGCTAGCAAATAAAATTGTAGTTCATAGGATAATCAAAGTCAATATATTTGTGAGATCCAAGTAGAATATATAGAATATTAACTTCAGAATAATATTTTGAAAAACTTTAAATTGCAAAACATTTACATGGCCTACATTATTTCTGGTAATTGTCCATAAGACAATACTTGGTTAATTTAAAATTTTCAATTATAGTTGCACAAAGAATTATATCTTAAGCTTTAGATTACTTCTACGCGGATTTAGGATGAGCAAATTCATGTTGTCACTGCTATATAATTAAATCTTCAATATATTTATGAGGTCCAAGTAGAATAAGCACAAAAATGCTTTGTTAATTGACTTGTTCTTACTAGTGTTCAGTGCTTCTCATCCGTTTAACTTATAGGAAATATAATATTTGTGTGAATTTGTTGCAGTTATTGGAATTTCTCCGCAAATGATGTGGTTCCATGTTGCCATACTTCGTATTCAAAATAACTTTTAGGTTTGTTTGGAAATTAAGGAATAGTTTTGGAAGAGTGATAGAATAGTGTATTTTTGGAAGAGTTGTAGAAGAGTGGTATTTTTGACTATTTATAAGAATGAAAATATCGTTTGACAGTTATTAATTAGAATAGTTAAAATATGGATAATTATGATACTAACAATGATGATGATGATGATGATGATAAAAAAATAATAATAATAATATGATAATAATAAAATAATGATCATAATCCATAATTATAATCATAATAAATAATAATATTCATAGTTGTAATCATAATATATAATAGACATATAAACATAACCATAATATAATAATATAATAATAATAATAAATTATAATTATAATCATAATAATATAAAAATAAATAATCATAATTCTAATAATATAATCATAATATAATAATAATAATTAAAATAATAATAATATAATAATAATAAATAATCATAATCATAATAGTATAATAATAATATAATAAATATAATAATAGCATTATAATCATATTATATAATATTAATAATAATAATAATAATAATAATAAATAATCATAATAATAATATAATAATAAATAATCATGATCATAATAATATAATAATAATATAATCATATTTATAATCATAATATAATAATATAATACTAAAATCATAATTATTATAATATAATAATAATAAAATTAATCATATAATAATAATACTAAAAAGTGATGTTAATATAATAATAAAAATATTTATTATAATAATATAATATAATATAATAATAAATAAATAATCATCAGAATATTATATAATAATAAATCATAATCATAATAATAATATAATAATAAATCATAATTATAATCATAATATAATAATATAATATAACATAATCAAACAATAATCGCTATTCCGATGAGAGCTAATCCAATATACCACCTATAACTTGGTATACCGGATTAGAACTCTTCCGCATTCTTCTAATTAGCCTAAAACTTGTTTGATAAATTAATTCATCGAAATAGCTATTATATTCTAACTTTTTACTATTTCAATAAGTGCCAAACAAATCAATGATTATTGATTCATGAGCCAAAACATGATAAAATGAGGCAGCAAATATTTTTCCCCCGATGATTATGAGAAAATTGTCACTAAAAATTTACTTAGATCAGAACTCTTTTTTTATATTGATTAACCATACTGTGTGAAGGAAAAAAGTCATTTGACAAACAGAAAACAGCAAATATAGCGATAAAGCAGCCTTTTTGCTTCAAAAAAAGAAAAATAAAGATTAAATCCCTGATGTAATCTACGTGTCGACTCTTCAGTTTTCACTGAATCGTATGATTGATCACTGAATGGGGAATTCATTACAAGGGTTACGAGCACTTTAACTTGCTTTCTTATTTCCAAATTATTCGTAGGACCAATCAGTAAAAGTCGCCCTCGAAGATTAACCCTTCTGCTCTGCCTCCGAATCCGATCTCCACACTCCCCAGCCCCCCGCAGCACTATTCCACAACCCACAACCCAAAATCCGAATCCACTATGAATTCCGACGGAGGCAGCGCCGGCGGTCCCCGTCGACAGGAGGCGGAGCGCTGGCTCGGTGTCGCCGGGAAGCTTCTGGAAGCGCGCGATTTCGAGGGATGCAAGCAATTCGTTGAACAGTCTGTCTCCGCCGACCCTCACGTCCCCGGCGCAGAGGAGCTCATCGCCGCGGCGGAGGTTCTCCAGTCGGTCCAGCAACGGGGTATCAACGGCCACCCCGACTACTACGCCGTGCTTGGTCTCGACTCCTCCCTCCCCTCCTCCCTCGAGCCCGCCGCCGTCTCTCTCCACTACCAGCGCCTTTCTCTCCTTCTCCATCGCGACCCTCCTACACCTGCCTTCACGGACGCTGCTCGATTAGTCGCCGAAGCATGGGCCGTGCTCTCAGATCCCACTTCCAAGGCACTCTTTGACAAAGAATTGGAGCTTGCTAAGCCGAAACTGAAACCGAGGTCGCCATCTCCACCTCCTCCACCACCTCCTGTTTCACCTCCGCCTCGTAAAACACCCGCAAAACCTGTAAAGCCACCGACAGTAGCTAAAACTCCCAAATCAGCAACTCTGAAAGGAGAATCATCAGCAAAGACAACCAAATCGGCAGCAAAGCCTACCAATTTCTGGACAATGTGCACCACCTGTTGCCACGTGCATCAGTACGGGCGGCTATGCGAGGGACAGTACCTGCTTTGCCATAGCTGTCACCGCCCATTCTTCGCTGCGGCAATGAATGAGCCACCACCAATTGTGCCAGATACTGATATGTACTACTGCACCTGGGGATTTTTCCCTTTAGGATTTCCTGGTGGGCCTGGTTATGGGGGCATGTATGGTCTGGGCTCACAGTTTGGGACCAGTCCTTTACCAGGTGCACAACCTGGTGCGATTCCACCGAAGATAGGAGAGACAATTAATGGTACCCCAATTATGTTTCCTATAAAACGGGGACGGGGTCGGCCACGTAAGAATCAGCTGGGTACAGGCACACATGTGACACCTGGCACTAGTCCAGTAAATTTACCAAGTAAAAAGCCCAGTGTGACTTCACCAAAATTAGGACGACAGAGTGTTAATGCCACTCGTACTCCAAATACTTTCCCTATAAAGCGGGGTCGGGGTCGTCCTCGCAAGAATCAGCCAAGTTCAGGTATGCATGCTATGCCCGGATCAGGTACTGTTAACATACCAAGTTTACAGTCTAGTATGACTCTGATGGAGATAGGAGGAGAGGGTGTTAATGGCACTGTTACACCAAATAGTTTTCCTGCAAAGCGAGGACGAGGTCGTCCGCGTAAGAGTCAGCCAAGTCCAGCTGCATTTACTACACCTGAATCAGGACTAGTAGATGTACCTGTTGTCGGGAGCGTGTCAGCTGCGGTTATGCCAACTATGAGTTGGGGAAGTACTGAAGGTGCCGGTCCTGGTGCTGCTATTGTTTCACCAAGTAGTGAACCAGTAAAGAGGGGTCGGGGTCGTCCCCGAAAGAATGAGACCAGCTCAGCTAGTTATACTAAAAAAATGGTGGCTAAAAAGAGAGTAAATCCAAGCATGAATACGGTGGTGGTAGATATGAATTGAGGCATGGTGAACATTATTTGAAATCAATCTGAGTATTTTGTTCAACAATGAGGTGGAATGAGTGGTTCATTCAGAGGGGAAGTTTTGAATTTTCTTAGGGTAGAGTGAAAATTTGGCATGTACAGCTGGAAGGTCAGTGCTATGCTGTGTGTTATGATGTAATCTAGCATTTGGATGGGAATCAGTTTGTTGACACATTAAGGACTTGGAATTTAGGGTTCATGTTGTGGTTAATTGTAGCTTAGTTGGTCAAGGTCACCTAGCTGTTTTTTTTTTCATTTTTTTCTCTATGTTGTTTTTAGTTGCTTCTTAGTAGGTTTTTTTTATTTTTATTTTTTCCAATTCACATCATTTACCTGTCCCAGTTGTGCATTGTTAATGCTTATTAATGCTAGTGATGATGCGTAATATTTGTAACTTCATGCATTACTCACTGATCTGACGGTGGAGTTTAACTGCGTGATACCGGTCTGTCGTCTGCCTATTTGCTTGCTTGTAATGTCCTGATGAGAATTAATTCTGGGGCTTTATATTCTATCAAAAAATTGTGTATTTCGTGTCTAAAATGCAAGAAAAGATTCTAATTGGTATGTCCTGATGGAAGTTTTAACTCATGAAGAGTTGGTATTATTACGTGTTATCTTGGTATCACGAATTTGGATCGAAATCACCTTTTTTTCCAAATAAGAAAACAGGACCCTGTTTTTTCAATTTAGATCATAGGATTTAAATGTACGGTGAAAAACTTTCATATCTATTGTCTTGAGATAAGCAAATAAGTCTGAAAATCGATCTGATCCGTCCACAGAAAAACAGGACCTTGTTTTCTTGGTTAGAATAACAGCAGATTCACTGTTAGCTAGGAATAACTATTAATTATTAAATGAAGTATTAATCGCACAATCTAGAAATAGATACATTTGCTTTCATTGAAGAAGCTTGAGGTAGAAATGGACAGTCTAAAACTCAGTTTTTCTTTATAATAATTATTTATATAATCCTAATTTTAATAATAAAAGTGATAAAATCAAAATTTTAAGAATACGAATGGTAATGTGCGTGTAATTTCAATAACATATTTGCATAAATGCGTCAGTCCCACCGGTGTCTTTTAGTTTTTTTTTTAAAAAAACTGAAAAGTAAAAAAAAAGACGCTACTAACAGTGGCGCGCTATCATTCGTATTCTTAAAATTTTGATTTTATCACTTTTATTATTAAAATTAAGATTATTTAAATAATTATAATAAAAAAACTGTCTAAAACTTGTTGGCCGGTGTAACAACGATGTTGCTTACGACCTGAACCAGAAAACTCTAAAGATTGTATGCTTTTGTAATTACAATTGAGGTGTAAATTTGATTAAAAATATGCTAAAATTTAGTTAAAAAGGTGCACGTAATCATTAAGTTTTCAATGCGTTTTTGTACTACTTTTAAGAGTAAAATGTGTCATATTTGTTTATTTTTTGCCGGATAAACTTAACAACACAAAGCGGATAAAAAAATATTTTTATCAGTTTTAGTTGATTTTATTGATGGCAAACAAAGACATAAATTGATTAATAACATGCAAAAAAAATTAAAATGTACTCTGGATGTTTTATAGTAGAATATTTTTTTACAAAAAAATAGGATGCTTATTCTACTTTTATAAATAAGACATAAATTAATAAAAGACGTGCACTGAATCATTAAAATATGCTTTGAATATTTGCCAGTATAGTATTAATGCAAAATGCATGGTATCCATTTTATTTTTCTCAGGTTAATGTATAGAACTTGGAAGTTATAGTTTGAATATATATATATTGTCAATTTTGACGAATTTATTATAACTAATGAGGTGTTAAAAGATTAAAACATGACTAGAATCATTTAAAATGTATAAAAAATGATGCATATATTTTATCAGCTAGGCTAAATTTTGAAATTTTATAGGACATTATTTAAAATATCTTTGTGAGTACTGATGATTTACAGTAACTCAACGATGGTAAATTGATTAAAAATAAAAAAAATAGAATCATTAAAATGTGTTTTAAAAATATTTTAGTTGAATTTGTGCGTTTTTTTTGTATTTATTTCATTTGTTCAAGACAATATTTGAAATATTTATATTAGCTTTGATAAATAAATCATTAAAATGAGTTTGAATGCCTTCCAATAAATAATGCTAAATAGATCTAAAATTTCTTTTTCAAAGAAAACAAAGATGGGTATCTGCGCTTTTTTTTTTTTTGTTATACTTACCTAGATTGACATCCATGCAACTTCAAATATTCATTGGCTTCAAAATTTGTGCTAATAGAAATCTCAAATAATTTAGCCCTCGTGAAGAATCAAATGTGCAGATGCCAGATGGTCACCACGCAGATGTAGCACGGTGACCACATTTGATCAGAAACGAGAGAGTTTTTCCTAGAGGTGATAATCGGCGAGTCGGATTAGGTAAGTTTGATTAGTAAATCAGATCGATTAATTTATATGCTGATTTTTTTAATTTTAAATTAATTTTGATTGGGTTGTAGAATATTTAATTTCAGATCAAAATTAAATTAGATCTAAAAATTAGATCGAATCGAATCAGATTCGAACTAATTTGGATTAACTTCCATTTTTTAAAAAAATATATCAAATCAGATTTAGATCTAGCAAATCGAATAAGTTTCATCATATTTTATCACCGTAGTACCAAATATACTTTTGCTATTTGTCCATGGGAGCAGAGGGAGTTCTACGTCCATCAGACCAAGGTTGATTTGATGGATGGTTTGAATGTTGGATCTTTAAATTTTATAATTCACATGACTTTCAAAGTAACTGGGTAAACTTTGAGTACAAATCTTGATGTGATTAAACGATGGATGTACTCATGGAACTATTTCTTTGATTTGATGGACATTGAAGCCCCCTTTCCTTTTGTCCATCACTACTGCCAGTGGGATGAAAATCAACTATTATTTTTGTAAATAATAGAGTCATACTTTTAAATCTAAAAAAAAATTAAAAAAAAATTAAAAGTAAGAAAAAATTTATGGATGTATTTTTTTATTTGTAGATTGATAGCCTATAAAATTTTCATATAATTTCATTAATGTTTGATAGTTCATCAAATATTATCAAATTTAACGGTCTTTCACTAATGTTTACAACGGTTCCAAATTATCTGTCTTTGATGCACTAATCAAATGTTAATGAAATAATATGAAATTTGACGAGTTATCAATAACTTATCGGATATGAATATGGATAAGGAGTTTTCGTTTTTCGTTATTCATTGGATAAATTATATAAATATATATATATATATATAGTTAATATATATATAAGTACAATTATTTTATATTTTTTATTAAATATATATATAGTAATTAGTATATATTTTTTAAAGCAATTGACATGAAAAAATTATATAATTTTTGTTATATTTAGAATGTTAATTATTATTACACTTTATTAGTATATTTATTTATAGTTATTTATTTATTTTTTCATTGAATTATTTTTATTTTTATCCATTATCTATTATTATCCGTTTATTACTCAAAATTTTTAATAAATAAAGATAAAATATAAATATTTTTTTTAATAAATATAAATATAAATTAAATTAAATTTCTTTTATAAATATAAATATAAAAATATCTCCACCCATACCCAACCCTACCCATTTACAGCCTACAGACACTTGTTTTTAAACTCCAAAGACCAGTGAAATTACAGTCGCCGATGGAGAGGCGTCGAAGCTAAGTTTGAGAGAGAATTTACACAGTGAAATTTGAAGAAAGCTCCATACTCCACCTGAGAAAGGTAACCTTCCCTCTTCCTCGACTCTTTTGCTTTGTCGATTCGCAATCCTCTTTTTGTTCTCATTTACTCCGTGCTTGATCTTGCTTGTGATCCTGTCAGTTCAAAACACAGATCGAGTTCTAATTTTTCATTTTCCCCTCTTTTACTCACATTGGCTCTCGTCTACCATAGCATTTCGTAGTATTATCTTAGTATAATTCACTATTTTTTAAATTTGAGATGAAAAAACTGGTGAAGGAAAGGTAGGGTCCTTCCCTTTTGCCTTGCTTTTTTAAACATTGTTGGCATGGGCTCTTTAGAATTATTCTATTTGCTGAATAGATTAAGGAGATAGAGCTTTTACTAAGACAGATCGGTTAAATTGAACTGTTGTTATGTAAAAGGCTTTGTATTTTTTTCTTCAATGGGCAATGGTGACTCGTTTCAACCCAAAAAAGGACAGTAAATTTCGTACTTCGGACTTTGTGTAATTTCTTAGTTCTTACCTAGTAAAAGCTAAAAGCAGAAAAAATACAAAGCCTTTTTGACTGTATTCAAAAATCTTAGAGCAAAGTTGGCATCCGATCACCTGTCCAATTAAGTACTATAGATTTAAATTGACCTTCTTCAATAAAGAAGGGTTAGTGTAGGATTAATTAAATTTGATTACTACTAATAGAAAGAGATGTGCCTTTAGCTTAAGATAATTAGACAGAACAACAGACAAGTAGATTACTGCAGCTTGTTTTGGGTGCCAGTCAATTGCTACTGGTGTGTTTATTATGACATTTGTTTTTAATGAAACAGGTGGACTCTCGATTTCTTAAGAAAAGATAAAATGAGGAAAAGAAAATTAGAAAATGCAGCTGGCACATCAGGTGAAAAAGAAGGAATGAAACATGATATTCTTAATCTGCAATTCAAACAAGGTGATTTAACGTGGGTTGAAATCCGTAAGTCCTCTTGGTGGCCTGCTCAGGTAAAACAGATACACTCCCACGAACACACATTTTGGTTTATGTTCAGATCATTTCAATTTCCCTTTTTACTGTTATGAACTGTTATCATGATTTTTTTCATGCTGGAAGAACTGTCCCAATATTATATACAAATAAAATCTGCTGGAGTCTGTTCCTTTTTTTTCCACTCCATTTGCATATCACGAAAGAGGTAGCATCCACAAATTTGCTAGATGACAAACCAACTATTAAACGATTATAATGGAAAATTTATTTTTGTTAGGCAATGACTATTTTGCCCTTAGTTTGTTTATATTCCCTAATATCCATTTTAAGCTAAAAGCAGAAAATTATTTATTTGCTAGTTTCTGATTCTTTCTCCTGGTTAGAAAACTTTTTGACTGAAACAAGTAGAAGGACCAATTTGTCAACTATTTTTGTCAGATTAATTTTTATAATGGCAATTGGGAGTTCTATATATTAAATGCTGATCAGTGCCAGCTCCTAGGATGCAATATCAGTATATCACAATACTAGCAACTCAAGGAACATCATCCATCAAGTAAAATGCAACTGCAATTTTGAGGTAATTTTTTCATTTTTCTTTTTTTCAAAGGTTGTAGATGAAGGACATGTGAGTGCTAAACCAAGAAAGAAATCCAAAAATGAGCTTCTAGTTCGTCTATATGGCACTTATGAATAGTGAGTTCCAATATTTCCCTTCATATTTTAATGTATAGTTTTTCATGTTGCATCTTGTTTGACTTCACCCTTTGTCATTTGTAGCATGTATGTGGATGCCTCTAAATCAAATTCTGAATTTGAAGATGTAAGTTAAAATCCCCTTGAAATTTTCTCTGATCTGTTGATGAATTTAGTAAATGCAACTAGTTGTTCATGAATTTGTAGATTTTGAAGAGAGAAAACAAGACTATGAAGGAGAAATTCCTGGAAGCTCTAGAACAGGTTAGTTATTTCCACTCTCAAAATAAAATGATAGCAAAATGCAATGTTAGTACCTGACATATTTTGAGTTCTGTTTCATCCTCTGATGGAATCAAAGTATTGCATTTGCAGGATAAGCCTCTGATGCCGCCAAAAGGGCAATCTGAACTTAAATCATCAAATTCAGAAGGTCAGTACAGAAGAAGATTTTTTTGTCCTTTTCCAATACACTAGATGATTTTAATCTGACCTAAAAGCCATTGCTTGTAGTATATTAATGTAGGTTTGATCATAGTTCTGTTCTAAAATAACCTAATAGTTCAGTGGGGGTTCTGGTATGAGCTGGCTTTTTCCTGGCTATTGTAGTATGAACATGATCTTAGTTGCAATAATGTAATGCAAGGTCAAATGGGGTTAAACTGATTAGCTTGGTTTCAATTTCAAAATTGAGGACTTATAATTTCTGATTACTGTACCTTACCACATTGTGGAGCTTATGAAATCTTTATTTAGTAAAAAAAAATGGGAATATATGTGCATGTAACTTTAAAATCAGCAGTCATTGAAATAGAAGTAACATTTTTTGGAACCTTGAATCTTTTATCTCAATAAATTGCTAAGAGCATAAATATGGTCAATCAAACTTGTAGGTGTTGATTTTGCTGAGTTCTCCAAGGATGAGAAACAACAACCTGAGTCAACCAAAGAACCAACTGGAAAAGAAGCTGATGCAATTGCTACAGTGAGTCAATAAATATTCTATGATGCTAAAATATTTTAGAAGTACCAAAACACAGCTAATTATGTGGTAGACTAACTGTATGCTAGGCTTTAGAAAAGTATACTATTATATTGAATACTATAGTACCATGTGCCAATCTAATTTCCTAGTTTATTGACTTCGTCAAATGCCAATATTTTCAAATACTTAGCTTTTTGTTTATTCAATTTACTTCTTAGGCTATGAAGGTATGTACCAATAAGGAGAAAACGGCACGTTCAAGTAAGAGAAAAAGAAAGTTGGATTTCAGCAAAGAAGAAAGGGAAGAAAAACAATCCATACCTATGGCATCTGCAGCAGAAACTCCTAATAGTAAAAAGAAAAAGGTTACAAAACAAGCGGAGTTTAAAAATCATGAGAGTTCAATTCAGAGGCAGTCCCCACGTTCTGTTCAGAAGACCTGTTCAATGAATAGTGCGGTTAAAGCACCAATAGCTGAAAATCAAGAAGAAATGAAAGCAAAGGATTTGGAAATTAGAAAAATTGTCAGGGATATAATCTTTGGAGGAGTAACTAATCCCGCAAAAAATCACTCTTCCAAAGTCAGCAAAGATGCAATGCAGAGTGACACTTCCAATGAAGAAGCTTCTAGAATAAATTGCCTGAATGGTGCCCAAAAGTCTGGTCTGGCTACTTATTCCAGGAAAAATAAAAGCCCTAAGCAAGGTAACAGGAAAATAGAGTGCAAACGTAGGAATGGAGTAAAAGGGGTAAAAAAGGTTGCAACCAAGGTTTTAGAAACCCCTAATTCGAGAAGAGATGGTTCTTCTAGTTCTATGAAATCAAATGCTGAAAAAATGGCTGCAAGACATCCTAGTAGAAATTTGAAAGGGAAGGGTACTAAAGAGCATAAAACAAGTAACAATGAAGCTCGGAAAAGCACTTTGAAGTCGAGGCATGTGGAAAAGAAAAATGACGAGGGACATCGAAAAGCAAAAAGCCCTGAATTGGAAGCAAAAACACCAGCAAAAGTGAGCATAATATTCGCCGTATTTTATGTCTTTTCTTTGCACTAAGTAAAGTGCTTCTGGTCATATGAATGCAATATTGTGTATGCGCATTCATACGCCCTATTTTGGTATAGGTGGTTTATACAAATCTTATGCTTTCCGATTGGGTTTCATTTCTAGCCTACCCCAATTTATTTGGGATTAAAGGCTTTGTTGTTGTTGTTGTTGTTGGTTTATACAAATTTCTGTAAAGACCTTTTAGAACAACAGCATTGATAGTTTTTCCTCCAAGAATTAAAAGGATGTCATTGTTTGTTATTGTTTCTGATATGGTATTCTCTCTTTTCTACTGTTCATTTCAATCCTTGCTCTTAAACACTGATTTGGTTGACAACAAACATTTGTACCAGGTCAAAGACACAGCACCGATGGAAGAAGGAAGAGGTTTGCTTAGTGAAAGGCAAGTTAGAGTGATGCAAAACCTCGCTCTCATTGCTCCAGCTGGGTCACCCTATGGCAGAATGGATGCATAATCTGAACCTTTTTTTCTGTATTTTTTTGATAATCAATGTTCCTGCAATGTGGATAACTAGTTTTAAACAGCATTTTGTATATTTTGACAAATAGTTTGACCAAAAACATAGTTAAAATGGCCATTTACATATGGAAAGTTAGTTTCAGGCAAATACTGTTTTTTTCTCTTTTAACAAGAAGCTACATTCCCCATATTAATTTTGTAACTTGCAGATTCTTACTGATTTGTCAAGTACAAGGGGTTATCCTAGTGCTAGCATGTTGGTTTTACTATATGCTTCTAACCTTGCTCAGTAGTTATGAAACATAGATGGACCTCTAACCTTGCTTCAGTTTTGAGAACAACAAAAGCACTTGATTGGTCGCTATTTTCTTTTCTTAAGCCTTACATGTCAATTGTTAGCTTATATTAGAGGAATTAGCTAATTGGACCTATTAGGGGCCTGTATCTAACCTTATATATATTATTTTAATTCGTCTTAATGGCTTAACATAGAAATGTACTCTTCACGTGCATTGATTTTATACGTCATGGAATAATTCAATTCAAGCTTGGTAGGATCAAATTAGAAAAGTAACGCTTTAGAAGTTTTGTAGGAGGAAAAGGTTGCACAAACAACAATTCATCTGTAATTCCTTGGAAGAAACCAAGTAGGATTGCCTGCTTTATTTATTTTCAAACCAAAAACATGTAGCTTACTGTAGCTGCCCAAAGAAAATTCAAAATAAAACCTGCACATAATATCCCAAACTTCTTGGTTGTACTTGTACCTAATGTCCAAGTAATTTGCATCGTCTTCCATCAAATCTTCATCAATATTCTCAGTGTACTCTCTTTTGCCCCATTTTCTCCAATCTCTCCACTAAAAGTTGGTTGAAGCATTACTCCCTGCTTGTCCTTTTACCTGTGTATGAATGAAACAGTGATAACATTGAATAAAATGCAGAACTAGCTGTACTATCATGCCCCCCCCCCCCCCCCCCCCCCTCCCAACCCCACCCATATCTACCACATCTATATGCTTCAAACAAAAGCCCCTGATAAAGTAAACTAGTTCTCTCCTGAGGTAACTCCATACTGGCTGTCCATAAATCATAATATTTATCTCTTAATGGTTCTGTTTTACTGAGATTTCCAACTACTAAGTATATTAAAGTTCAAAATTTCACACATTATGAACAGTACAAAAATAGACAGCTTTTTCAGATTAATTACTACCACACATCTGTCAACCCAACTCGACCCTTTTGAACTGAAGATATCTGTAGTAGAAGTCTTATTATGCGCTAAATATCATAAGAATAAAAATTTAAAGGTACATGTGTTGAAGAAATTTGTGTTGGTTCTAAACATGAAAATTAACTGAAGGCCACTAAACTATGTAAATGCCTCTACCATGAATGAATTCTTCCAGAGATGGGCCTTTGAGCAATTTAGGAACCAGGCCCATTTTTCAAGTTCATTTTAGTTGTCAATATTTGCATATGTAGAACGTTATAGGCTTCTGGCAATCATCTTTTATTTATGTCGACTATATGTTCCCAATGATTTACACACAAATGACAAATAAAAGGCAATACTTGTCTAGAAGAAATCCAATAATGATGCATGCAGATTCAGTATTAAATGGATTTTGAATTGACTCCGCTAGCAGAATTATTTTCAAACGTCTCTAATTTTAATTTATTGGATGAAAATTTTTCATGCCATCAACTTAATTGGCCTGACAAGGAAGGTAAATGCTTGTTACTATGGAAATTAATGGATCCTTAGATTTTTGAAATAAATTTATACTTGCATCAAATTCTCAACTTCTTAATATCTGCCCATTTTGAATAAACGATCTCTCGTATCGATTTTTTTCGTCACTAAATCAAATTTCTTTTTCCACATCTGACATTATTTATTATTTGTAAAGAATTTCCTTTTAAAAAGTTTTATATGATTAATTATCAATTTTAGATGATATATTTTGTTACTATCAGCTTTCATTGCATTTCATGAAAAATCTTCGAATGGGTTTTTACAAGCTTTTTGTAACCTGATATTGAACCATACAATTCTGAACACACACACACACACATACCTTTTCTAATACTAGCAAAGTTCAGTATGAGCAAAATAAATTCGAATCAGCTGTTATCCGAAACAGATAACAGGGCCCTATTATCTTGAACAGGGCTCTCAGATTAAAAATGGACTGATAAGATTGATTCTATATAGATCCTATCACACAATGCAAAAAAAAAAAAACAAATTAAATCATATCCGTACTTATTCTTAAGAATTTGAATTACCCTGAGATAAAAATCATTTTTTATAATAGAAAAAATAAATTGTACCGATTTTTATATCAAGTAGCATGTATGTTCCGAAAAAAAAACTAGGACTAGAATATTTTTATTTTTTTAACAGAATGATATGACATTTCGGTGGAAAAAATTACCTGATCCGAATTTTTTTCATGCCACTCACATTTCAATTCAGACATATTACATGGAAAAATCAACATAATCTTACTATATTATGCGATTTTTTTAATTATTTATTTATAAAAAATGGGAGACAAAATTCGGGTCCTGAACGTTTTGTGTTACAAATGGCACAAAATTTTATATGTAAATTTAAAAATGATGTCAATTTAAGGGTCACATATATTCATCTTTCTACCACCACGAAAAATATTTTAATAATTTTAAAAAGTAAAAAATGCATCACTTCTCGAAGTTTTAAAAAAAAGCATTAATTGCCATTTTTATTTCTTTTCTTAATAATAGTCTCATATCTTACTGGTCTTTTTGTCGTACTGCTCCAGAAAAAATAACATCATAAGAAAATGACAAGGAAAGCCAGCTTTAAAATTAAAGGGTGACGTAAATTTATCTGAGAAAGAGGCAAGAGCAGACTTATTAATTATTATTCAGTTTGTTTAAAAAAAGCATAGTTCCATATATTTTTTTTATTATGCCATCTGTGTCTCGAGGTTATACCTAGAGAAGCTACTTAGTCTTAAATTCTCTCCATCCGTACGGACCAGACAGACAGATTAATCAGACATGTCATAGATGAAATGAAATGCAGGATAGGCTTTGTTTTGTGTCATACTGCTTTGACTCGCCTTGTCAAAGAAATGTCCAAATTACGGTTGTCCAATATAATTTGGAACGGTGACGTAAACAATGACCGTCAAAATCAATTAGCTGGCCGCTTAATTATGAATCGTTACGTATTACAGTGGATCGATTATTTTTTCAGTCCAATACTGTTATACATTTATATCCTATAAATTACATTTGACCTCTAATTTTAATAAACAAAGATTTTATATAAATTACTTCATTAATTTTAATTTGATTTCAAGGTATTCATGAAATTATATTTTTTTATCAAATTGACTAAAAAGATCATGGATTTGGTAATTTATTTTTTTAGTTTCAAAAATAAAACTAATAAAAAATATTATTAAGTGTGTAAATAACTGTTTTATTGAAATTATTAATATTTTATATATTAAAATATGAATGCTAAATTATTTACAAAAAATCTGGTTAACCGGACGTGAAATTTAATCACTTAGCGTTGCCTCATCTATCTATTAAGAACATCCCGTTATTTACAACACTGATTTGGAAGCGGTAACAATATAAAGATATGATACCTTTTAATTTGAAAATTTGAGAGTTAAAATGGACGCAACATTTTAAACTAAGTCAGCAGTAATTTGCTCAGATTTAGAACTAAGATGATCTAAAATATTTTTTTATTTACAATATAAAAAAAAGTCTAATTTCATCTTCACCTTAGATCAATAGTAAAGTTTTTCCTCACCGAAACCTCTTTAAATATTATTTTACCTCTCTTTTCTTGGTGTGTAATAATTCGTAAGTTGGAGAGGTTTGTTGCGTTCAGTTTTACTCCGCTTTTTAATCTTTGAAAATTCACTTAATTGTCATGATAAATTAATTTTGAACATATTGGTTGAAAAACTAACAATCCCAACATGCACAGACAGAAATTATATGATTAATCTTGCCTCAGAAGATTAAAATTTCAACTTGAGTTAAATTGACTCATCTCGAGTTGTATGAGCTGTAAAGAAACAAATTTGAGTTAAATTTCAAATTGCACATTGAACAAATATTTCAAAACGTTATTTATAAAAGGACAAAAAAATGTTATTACAATTTAGCTATAAAAAAATGAAAAATAAGAATGAACTTTTGGATTTTGTAAAGATATATGATTGTCCTAGCTAAAAAATAAGCAACACAATGAGAGAGCAAAGGACAACCTCTCAGTGAAAATAAAGAATATATTCTTGAAAAACACATTTTGAATCGAAATCAGAATTTGGAACCGAGCGGTCCTTCACAAAATAGGTCAAATCTTGGCATGTTCACAAACAGGTACAGCTCCTGTGCTCAACTGGGGCATGTAAGGTGGAAGAGAAACAAAAGGGATTCAAAGGCCCCAGCGTTTGTCCCCAATTCACCTTTGTCTCAATTGGAAGTTGCTTTCTTGGATTTTGCGTCATACACAGCTTCCTAGAACCTCTAATCAGCTTGCCAAATATAATAAGTAAAAACTAAGAATAAAATTACTATTTTATTAATTAATTTGTTAAATGAATTTTAGACTATGTAGAAAAGTGCAAAAAAGTGTTAATTCGATATATCAAATTATAGGTGGTATATCGGATTAGCTCTCGTCGGAATAGCGATTATTGTTTGATTATGTTGTATTATATTATTATATTATTATACTATAATTATGATTATGATTATTATTATATTTTTATATTATGATTATGATTATGATTTATTTATTATTATATTATTTAATATCATTATTATTATTATATCATTATTATTATTTGATTATTATTATATTATTAAAATATAATTATCATTATTATTATATATTATCATCATTGTTAGTATTATAATATTATTTATTTTATTATTATTTATTATTTTTATAATGTAATAAATATGATTTTATTATTATATTATGAATATAAATATAATTATTTTATTATTATGATTATGATTATAATTTATTATTATTATTATTTATTATTATTATAATTTATTATTATTATATTATGATTATGGTTATATTATTATATTATTATGATTACAACTATGATTATTATTATCAAGATTGTGATTTTATTATTATTATTATTATTATTGTACTATTATTTTTATTATCATCATCATTATTAGTATCATAATTATTCATATTTTAACTATTCTGATTAACAACTTCCAAACAATATTTTCGCTCTTCCGAATAGTCAAGGATATTACTCTTCTACAACTCTTTCAAAAAAAAAAAAAAAACTATTTATCACTCTTTCAAAATTATCACTCTTCCAAAGCGGTTTCTTGATTTGCCAAAGAACTTATTTATTACATATTTAGGGCTTGTTCGGCAGTTAATTGGGAGTGAGAAATAATTTTGAACTAAAAAAAATACTATATGGTTGGGGGGAAATTCATTCTGAGCTAATTTATTTTTTATCACACACAAAGGTTAGTTCCGAACAGGACCTTAAAACTTGTATATGGGAAAAAATGTGTATGATGCCCTCTCCTGAAAATTTACCATTTTCTCTGACTTTGTAGAATGTAATCTTTTTTATAATTACCGTACAAAGGTGGTTTTATTATGTTGTACACTCTTCTTTGTAAAGCATCATTTAAAACTTTTTTCAAATATAATATTCAGATTTGAACATTTTAGTTCACAAAATTATTTCCATAATAGTTGGCAGCTCCAATTTCGAAAAAAAGATCCAAAATCATAAGCCCCCCCCACCAAAAAAAACAATGCTAAAAAAATCTTTGTAGATTAATTGACCAAAAACTTTGCTAACAAAATGTGTGCTGGATCATGCTTTTAAATGATGCCAATAATTTTATCGTATTTTGACTTCCTCACGCTAAAATGCTGTGAATTAACTATTCCTTGATTTGATGATTAAGTATAATTATATATCATCATGATATGAATTTTTTTATATAAAAATCAAGCTAGTACTTAAAAAACAACTCTCAATTAAGCTATAACTTAAACATGTTAAGGTAATGCAGTAGCAAAGCTAAGATAATTCTAACTAAGAGCATCAAGACTTTTGATGCTCTTAAATAAAAAAAATTACTTTATTATCTCTAAATTTTGATTTATGTTCCTCAATAAGTTATTATATCAAATCTGTGCTAAACAAAATTTTCTATTTTTTTAGTTTTTTAAGTATTTAATTTAGATTTTTGATAATGACCTATTTTAATATTCAAACAATCATTATTTCATTATTATTTTAGAATCATGTTCAAATAATCTGAAATAAATTAAAATATAAAATTTTTGTAACTCATGATTGAGATTTTGATATGAAAAATTTATTTAGCAATATAGATTGAAATCTGAAGATAATAAAATTTAGTTTTAGTTAATGATATATTAGTTTTCAATTTATACTTTTGACATCAAACATGGATGACAATTAGTTTTGGTCTAGTAAAATTTAAAGACAAAGCTTTATGTATGAAAGGTGGTATGTTGAAATTCAAATGGGATATGGATCTGTTATGGATATTTAAAGTTGTGTTGCTTGAATTTCTTCTTTATCATAAGAAGACCAATTATGCATGGATTAACAATTTTTCATCATCTTTTAGCGACCTAGAGACTATTTTACAATTATGGTATCATTATGATTTAATATCTTAGAAGTTGTAGAAGGACTTAATCAGTAGCAGAGCTTGACAAAAATATTAGGGGGCAGCTATTATTAGATTCAATGAAATTTAAGTTTTAAATACAATGATTTATATATATTTTTTGTATTGAAAGGAGAGCCACAACCCAAATTTCTACCACTAAGCTCCTTTACTGCACGTAATAACAATATATGTGTTTTCGGCTTCAAATTTAAGTTTTAATAAGTATATGATCAGTGCCATATTTTGTCAATTATTTTGTTTTTGCTGACGTTGTAAATATTAACCTTTGATGCGTCAGGTCAAATGTGTACATGCTACTTAATTCGAACCTTGATCCTGGTCATAATATATACTAAAAACTTTAGATATCTTTCAAAATATTTCTTCTTTTTGCTACAAAATTATGAAGATTAACAATTCTAGTAAATCCATTTTCTGATAAATTCATTTAGTGTATTCGACATCTACTGTTATCGATGTTTCTTCATATTATAAAATGCAAAATTATTGTATTTCTCATTATCAACATTTAAATCATGCCATTTTTTAAAAGGATTTTTTTATCACTCATTAGAAAAACTAACAAGTGATGAGAGACAACCATTGAAGAAAATTCAAATAGTTTAATGAAATATACTAAACAATATTCAAATTGACGCAAATACATGCATGTTAAGATAAATATGGAAACAATAAATTCAGTGAACAGTTTTTTTATATTATTAATTAACAGGACGTGTCCATTACTATTCACGCATTGAAATCACTGTAATGGTAGGGGGGGGGGGCAAACCATCACATTTTTCAATCTGAAACTCATGCAAATCAAATATAAACCGTAAGATTTAAATCGAAGGGTCCAAAAAGAAGTGTGGGATGAACCAAAGATCTCAAAGTTACGGCTCTGGTTAGCTTTATTTTCTCTGGTGTGTTGCAACCTAAAGTGGAACCCTCTGCCATGTCTATCACTTCTTGTTTCCATGCAACGGACATCTCAAAGACAACTGGTTAAATAAAGCTTCTTTTATTGGACTTTAGAGAGAGGAGTACCAATGCCAATAGTGCTATTACTAGATCTACTTTCATCACCAGTTTTCATGCATAATTCTCACATTCCGAGGCAAAAAGGGTAGATAACGAGTGGAATTTATATACACATACGTACAATTTTGCATGTAGGAAATTAAATTTGTGTTTCTTTAATAATTTTGAGAATTGAAAAAAAATAGCGGTGTAAATATTTTAATATAAAGATTATGTTTAACGGTTTAGATCTATCATTTAAACTTTGAAATTCAAAATATGAAACACCATAACCTCACTCTATATATATAACTATTTGATAAGGTTTAATGACATATGTGATGAAACATGCTATTTAAATTTTATTTCAGATCAAGTTCTTAATTTTCAAAATCACTCTAATGAATTATCTAATTTAAATTTAAAGTATCTAATTTTATTATTTTAGATTTTCAGAGATATGTAATCATGCTGATTATAGAGTTCCTTAATCCTTACAATAATCTTTCTCAAATTCAGATGAAAAAAACAATTAAAACATTCATAATTGAATTCTTGCATACCATGCTCATGGTTATTCATAACCATTTACTTAGCGTATAAGAAAAATATGCATATCCGTTTCCTATTTCTTAACAGATGGAGATATCCATTTGTTATAAAATCAAAATCAAAATTGAGTTTTGCTCACATTTTTGTAATCCAAGTAAGTGGCGACTATTTAGGTTTTTAGTTGCGTCCTCTGAAAACTAATAGCTTTGTAACATAAAATTATAATTTTATAAGATTTTAAATATCATTAAATTATAAAAATTATAAACGTGCTTTCTACACATTAAGGATTCAATTCTCAAAAACATATGTTATCCGATAATTTATTAAATTTGATCATTCTAATTCGGATTTTGATCAATTGACGGTCCATAATTTAATATATAATTATATCACATATATGATCATAAAATTTTGAAAATTAATTTTATAATTAAATTAAATAATTCTAACAATATATAGTCCAAAATATTAGATCGACAGTTCAGATTAACTATGGCTACATACATGTAGGCATTTTATTGAGGATCTGAATTTGGCTCTGTTTTCAAATGTATTATAAAAGTTGAACTCAAGTTGTGCTTTTGAAATGTGCAATAAATCTGGAATGTTATAACTAGTCGATCGACCGGTACACGTTCGCGACACAAAAACATGATAAAGGTACAATGCCTTCTGAAAGTTGAGAGTCAAAAGGTAGTAGTTCTACTTCTACATGTTAATAAAGGGGTTCTTTGCGTAGTTATCTAGAAGTTTGTGAGTTGCTTTTATCATATGATATATACCTAGTTACCTACTGAAGCAATTGTTTGGTGTGCGGAAGTGTGGGTTAAAGCTGGGGATTTAATCTTTAAACTGTAAGATATGTAGACCCTTTTGAGTTAATTGGAACGATGGGGATTTAATCTTTAAACTGTAAGATATGTAGACCCTTTTGAGTTGATTGGAACGATGGAAATGCATTTTTGCATATAGCACTGTGGCATGCATGCATGAACACAATTAACTGACAACAATGAGTTGCTCAGTTCCTCTATACTTTATGTTTCATCAAATTGTCACGAGATGAACAGAACGATGAGTTGTTTTATTCTCCATGGGTCTCTAATCTCTAATAAAATGGCAAATGCTATCTTGGAAACGGAGAAATATAGCATGACAATGATGCAAAGGGAAAAAGAACAAAATAAAGCTTGTGAATATATGAAGTTAATCAATTTAGAAAAATAATATATTACAACCTAGCTAGGTGTATATATATATATATATATATATATATATATATATATATAGCACAGGTGTGCAGTGCTACTAGCTTAACCCCTATTGGGACTAGCTAGGATACCGCTTTTCTGATACAGGCTAGCAATTGCACAAAATTAGTATGTAAATAATACAGGACAATTTCTTCTAGTAGGTTGAGCAAAAAGTTTACATCCAAATTTTATTTTGGATGTCTCTCTTGTCTCTGCACAAATACTGTCAAACTCAGAAGCCTCTGACAAGAGGGGAGCTTGGTTTTGGTTATCAGATTGCTCTTTCCTCTTGGGCAGGGAACTTCCTTGTCCGTAGTAGCACAAATCAATGAAATGCATATTCTGCTTTTTTATTATTTCTTATGCAATTTGTTCATGCACATAAATGGGCGACATGCATGGACTTGTTATTTTTTATAATAAAAAGGAAGTTGTTGTTCTATTGTCTCACATAGAGAGTAGAGACTTTGAAAACGGGCAGTAGCTCCGGTACGATCCACGGGTTATCTCAGTTCACGGTTTATTTTGGGCTACGGATTATAGGGTCGGGTTAAAGAGGTCTAAGTTTCAAAAACTTTAATCTTCTTCGGAGTTCGCACAAGATTCCACACATTGGGGTGGATTAAGTCCAAGCTGGTTCGGTCCGGATTGTACGATTTAATTCTTCTTCTTTTTTTCACTATGGATAGAGATCGAATATTTGACGGATATCTAGATACAGATCGGATATCAGATAGATACAAATACGAATATGAATATATTTCGGATATTAAATAAAAATATTATATATATTATTGAAAAATAGTTGCAAACTATTTTTTGATAGAATCCTTAATTATAAAAAATAAATATTAGTTATAAAAGTTAAATATTAATTATTATTATATTAATAGTTCAAATGTATCAATAATTTATAAAAAAACATGATACAATCATAAAATTAGATATAAAATAAATTAGATTTATAATGTATCGGATATTGATGAATAATAGTTAAATGCTATGATATGGATAGGTAATAGCCAAACTGTATCCTTATCCGTAAAAAAAATTTAGATACGGATATGAATATCTCCATATACGGATTAGATAATTTTCACTATTTTTTAGATCATATCACATAAAATCAGATACTATCCGATGCATGTTACCCCTAGTCATAAAATGAACCTAAAAAAAACAGAGAATAATGCCAACAAAAAAAAGAGAGAGTATATGAAATAAAAAGAAAAAAAAATAGGGAATCTTAGAAAGCAATATATTGTTTGTCTCATGTATATATATATAGAGAGAGAGTTAGACTATTGTGAAAAAATTTACATTTCGAGCTCAAGTACATACGGCTCAAATTTTATCGTAACACGTCCGAAATTCAAAATTATCATTCTCATTAAATTTTTCATATCAAAATATTGAGGGGTACAAAAATTTGGGGTATTGTGAGTTTTCTATGTATTTATTTTGGATTTTTGAAAATCAGCAACAACAATTCAATATTTTATTATTATTTTAGTGCTGATATTCAAAAATCCAAAGTAAATACTTAGAAAACTCAAAATACCCCAAATTTTTGTATCCCTCAATATTTTAATATGAAATTTTTAATGAGAATGATAATTTTGAATTTCGGACGTGCTACGATAAAATTTAAGCTGTATGCATTTGAGCTCAAAATGAAAACATTTTCACAATAGTCTAACTCTCTCTATATATATATTATAATTAAAATTACTTCAGATCCAAGCCTTCGTTACCTTAAAATGTATGAGCTACATTCAGTTAATCATACGAACGGGGATTCAAATAATTATAAATCCATTTTATAAAGATTAAAAAATAATATTTGAATTACTTATTATCAAATAAGCTAAAGTCTATAAGTGTGGCCAAAATTGTCCAGTATGATCTGCATTAAGATTCATGCATGGGTACAAGTTCATAATTTTTTTTTGAAAAATAAAATTCAAGCAAGGTTGGTTTTAACTTATAAAATGGATTACTTGTAAATAAATGGCTATTTATAAATCATATTGCAAAATCATCCTTATAAAAATCAAATAATATCTGATCAATTAAGCATGAGTGTCATATATATTATTATACTAGTCATCGATTGATGATGTTTTTTTTAGTAAAAGATGAGGGTTCAGTCCTCAAATATCATTATATTAATTGATCAACAACTGGATAAATTAAATATAAGTTGATCACTGAAAATTGGACCCAATATCCAAATAATTGGCTTGATTCCAATAAGATTTAAATGATGTTCTGTATACTTTGAATTGAGTGATGCAAATTAACTTCAACAACAATATCTATCAGGATGGGCAAAATATATAAACTTATATTTCACCCAGATTGTAGTTGTTGTTTGTGGACTTTTTAGGTTTAAAAAAACAGAAAAAAATAACTTTGTGTTTAAATGAACATGGAACCAAATTAACAGGCCCGATCGAGCTACGAAATAATTGATATGATAATATTTTGATTGATGTGACATGCTTCTAGTCCGATTTTTTTTATAGAAGAGTCCAATTTATCCATTTGAATAACATCAAATTAAATACTATTAAGACTTAAGAGATAATTTAATAAGTTATCCAAATTGAAAATTTGAAATCCGAGAAGTAAAATACAGTATATACTTTATGCATGTTACGTACATAAAAAATAATAAGATATATGTAAAATCCAACAATTGGTCCCTGAATTTTTATTTACATAAAATTAGTCTTTCAATTTTCTAAAAAAATACAAATTTGATCCTTAAATTCTTTAAAACAAAAAGGTTGATTCGTAAACTTTAAACAGCACTAAATATTTCCTTAACTTTTGAAACAAATTTAATTCGATCATTATTTTTGTAAAAACAACTAATTTAATTCCTTAACTTTTTTTGATGAACCAAATTAGTTTTTTTTTTTCAAAAAATTCTATGACTTATTTTGACGTAGTTCAAAATTAGTTACTCTCTATTTTGTAAATGTAGTAAAGTTAAAAGCGGATTAAAATTAAATTAATTTGAAATAATTGTATATTATAGAAGTGAAGTAAATAGATTAAATAGTTTTGTGTCAACAAGTGTTAAAATAAAGAAAAGTTGGTGCCTTTACTCCCTCTTAAATCACTCTAATCTGCTATTTTAAAACCTTTTAAAGTGTTTATACTTTTACTACAACCACCAAGCAGGAGTTTAGGCTAACTTGATTCTGAAAGAAAACTTAAAAGATCAACTTGTTGCAAATTAATAAAAGTTCACAAAGTAATTTGATTTTAGAAAATTCAGGCAGAAGAATGATTCTTCTTTTTAATTTTTTAACATATATTTGGCAAGATGTTATCGTAATCGAAACTGTCAAAAGAAAATAATTTTAGTTGTCCACGTATCTCAACTTATTATTATTTATTGAGATGCAATCGCTATCATTTGTCCATAGTATCATGATGCATCTACCTAAGTATTTAGCTCATTTCAAGGATGACCCCCCAATAGTACTACCTGTGGACTATGGGTGGATCCTATACCCGACCCGAAAACCCTACTCGCCTGGATCCGGCACGACAGGAAATAAATAAAGAAAGGTGCTGTCGGGTTTTGATGCCGTGTGTCCCTTAAAGCCCCCTCATCTCCGCCGTTCCATCTCCCCCCTTCTCTCTCCTCGTTTCCGTCAAAACTAATAATCCATCAAAATTCAAACCCCTTTTGTTTCCTCTCCTTTTTCATTTTCAGAAGACGATCAAAGAAAGCGAAACAACAGGTAAAGACAAATTAACCACCCCCTTTCTCTCTACTACGAACCACCAAACTACGCTCGTTTCTTTCCACTACCCAACACACAGCTCTCTCTCTCTCTCATCTCTTTAAATGGCGGCTCTGGCGGCCATGCACATCGTCTCGTAATTCATTCATGAAATAGAGATATCTTGATCTTGATCCCTCTTTATTGTATTGCTTCGAGCTAATTGGGTGTATTGATTGACAGCAAGTCATTAAAGAAAGAGAATAAATATGGTGCCTGTCGGGAAGGGAGAGAATGAGGTCACAATCCTGGAAGCTCAAGGTGCTGGTGGTACGGTTGGTTGTGATAAAACAGCCATGGGGATTGGGGCTCCTTCTAAGTCGTCTAGAAGCCACAGTGAGGCAGAGAGGAAGCGGCGTCAGCGCATCAATGGCCACCTCGCCACTCTCCGGACCCTTTTGCCTTCTGCCTCTAGAGTATACACCATCTCTCTCTAAGAATTCTGGTGCAATCTATAATTATGCTCACTCTGTGTCAAATTGTGGTTACACTTTACATTGATTGACTCATTGCAGATGGACAAAGCAGCGTTACTCGGGGAGGTGGTGAGGCACGTCAGAGAGCTCCGTTGTAAAGCACACGACATGACAGTAGGAGTCTTGGTTCCTTCTGAATGTGATGAGGCAGGGGTAGAGGAGGGAAGAGAGAATTTTGAAGGAGACGAAGCGGCAGCAAGTCGGCTGAAGGCATGGGTGTGTTGTGCGGATCGTCCTGGGTTAATGGGCGACCTAGGTCGGGCAATTCGTTCGGTGAGGGCAAGGGCAGTGCGGGCCGAGATGGCAACTGTTGGTGGCAGGATGAGGAGCATTGTGGAGGTGGATATGGTCGAGGTGGTGGGAGATGAAGGGAAGGTGGCCGGCCGGTTGGGTCGGTTGGAATTACAGTCTGCTTTGAGGACCGTGCTGTTCAACCGTGACGGTGTTGGACTCTTAGCCGAGAATTACAAGCGACCGCGACTGTCGTCACGGCAATAGGAGGATTGTAAGGCAATTAGCTAGAGAAGAGGATGAACTGAGGATGGTCATTTTGTTCATAAACATGCTTGTGCTTGATATTAGGTCGTGGATGCATGTTAATTATGATGGTAATACTAATATTAATCATTTATTGGCTCTAAATTTTATAATATTGGATTTTAATTTGGCTAGGTGTAGCCGTGTAGCATTTTTATTAGTCACAACTTAACTACAAGTACAGGATTCTATCACACCTAGCTTCTTCATATAACTGTAACGAAATTGAACAGCACGTGTAGTAGAAATGTGTTATTTACTTATTTGCCCCACTGAGGAATTCTACTCGTTTTTTTAGCATTTCACTTGACTTTAGTTCTTTTTAATAAATGGCTGAAATTTTAATAGTAATAAATTCGAAATTCCAATTAATGAATTCATGCATAAGAATTATACAAATATTGAGACTATATATAAATTTTTTATAAGAGAGTTGATAGATTCATGCATCTTCATGTCATATTTAATTAACTGTGCAATATTTATACTATATTATGGATAACGGTTATTTCAGGAAAGCAATATTCATTATGCATCAACTGGTTTATTGAAACGATAGAAAATTTCTTTTTTTTTTTGACAAAGATGAGCTAACTTATAAAGTCATTTATTTAAATGTCCATAAACTACTTCAATTTGAATTTCTAACCTGAGTAAATTGGACAACTCTAATTAATTTGAGGAGGATCCAATAACCATGCATAAATTTATAAATATAAACCGTTGGATGTATTATATATCATCTAAATTGCAAGTACATAAAAATATCAAAAAATTTAACTTTATTTCAATAGTCATCAAGTAATTACTATGGTCATTGTTGTCCATTATACCTATTTACTTCTTTATTTATTCATACATAAATTTATGTATATAAATGGTTGGATATATTCTACATCATCTAAATTTCATGAATCATTATATGAAAAATCACAAAATTTTAATATCTATTATAATTAGTGTAGTTGATTTTACATTTAATTGTATAATTTACTTCTACTATAGTTGGACTCGGTAGATGGGTGGAATCAAGGTGGGTTTTAGTCGGTGCCTTAACACTCTCTTAGCCGACCAAAAATTAAAACAATTTATTTGTAATGTGATGAAGAATAAAATTTCTCTTGATTCATATACTCTTTTTTCTTTATCTGAATATTCTCCACCGGTCGTTTTTAGTTCTGCCCTCCTCGGTAGACACTTTATTCATTACATAATTCTGTTGCAACGATTTCAGCATTTATTGCGCAAACTACTATAGGTAAGTTAATTCATATATAACGTAGACAAAGATCCAGTATATTACTCGGATGACACAAACACAACAGAACTGTAACGACAATAAATATATTAGAACCATTAGGTTATAGTGTTTTGCAAAATACAAAAACGTTGTGTACTTTACGCTATATTATTAATTTTAAGTTAGAAATGATCGATTCAAACCGCTCAATTTAATATCCATATCAAAATCTATTAGTAAACTAAATTTTATATTTTTTGAAATTTATTTGCTATTTTTTTGGATAGTGAGAAAACGTCCAGTTTTGGATGAACCAGAATTCTCAGATCAAGTCATTTTCCCCTCACCTGAAAAAATAGCAAAAAAATTTTAAAATATATAAAATTTAGTTTACTAATAGATTTTGATATGAAGATTGGATTGAAAAGTTTTGATCGATTATTTTTGACTTAAAATTAAAAATAGAGTACAAAGCACATAACACCTCTGTACTTTGCAAAGCATCATAGTCCGACTCTCTCTCTCTCTCTCTCTCTCTCTCTCTATATATATATATATATAGTCCGACTATGGTGTTTTACAAAGCACAGAGGCGTTGTGTGCTTTGCGCTCTATTTTTAATTTTAAGTCAGAAATAATCAATCCAAACCGTTCAATCTAATCTTCATATCAAAATCTATTAGTAACCAAATTTTATATTTTTTAGAATTCTTTGTTATTTTTTCTGCTGAGGAGAAAATGACTTGATCTGAAAATTCTGGTTCATTCAAAAATGACGGTTTCCCCCCTATCAAAAAAAAAATAGCAAATGGATTCCAAAAAATATAAAATTTGGTTTACTAATAGATTTTGATATAGATATTAGATTGAGCGGTTTGGATCAATCATTTCTGACTTAAAATTAATAATAGAGCGCAAAACACACAATGCACTTGTACTTTGCAAAGCACCATGGCCTAATTCTCTCTCTCTCTCTCTCTCTCTATATATATATATATATATATAGGTTGACTAAAATACAATGCATTGCACGGATGCACCTGTGCAACGCATTAAAAACTCAAAATTTAAGTTAAAAATGACCGATCTAAACTGTTCAATTTATTTTTCATATCAAATTTGTGTAGAAAATCAAATTTTATAATTTTTCAATTTTTTTTGCTATTTTTTGGGTAAGAAGAAAATTGCTTGATTTAAGAAATTTGGATCGTCCAATAGTGATGATTTTCTTCTTACTCAAAAAATAGCAAAAAAATTTTAAAAAATATAAAATTTGATTTTCTACAAGAATTTTATATAAAGAATAAATTGAACGGTTTGGATCGATCATTTTTAACTTAATTTTGAGATTTTAACGCATTGCATGGGTGTATCCATATAACGCGTTGTATTTTAGTCGACCCCTCTCTCTCTATATATATATATAGAGCTTCGGCATAGCCTGTTTTTATATCCTCTTCGCCTGATCATTTGACAGATCACAAATATAACTGGCTGTAACCCATTTAATTTATTTTGGATATTTATGGATTGGATTTCGGCCCAAAATAAATAAGACTCCCTATCGTACGTAGCTGCTCTTAAGTTTCCGTCTTGAAAGTCTGAACTTTTCATTACTTTATTTCTCGCCTCTGAATGTTATTTTACTATATACATTATTACTTCATTATTATACAAGAAATACAATTACGATTGCTATCTCGTGACTTGTTCATTTTTAGTTTGAGCTCGACTTATTTGATTAGATTTTTTTGCATTTCAGTTCGGATTCGGTTCGATGTTTTTTTTTTCGATGGATCGACTTGGACTCAGTTCATAATAGCTCGATAAATAATTATGACATATATCTTTTGAACTATATAATTAATAATATATAATGACATATTTAATAATTAAATTATTAAAATATCAATCATTTTTAACTCTAATTAAGTACTTATTTATGAAAAATATGAAAATACATATAAATATTAGAATAATTAAGTTTGTCTAAAACTCAAACTCAATTCGAATTCGAACTAGCTTGATTTTGATTTTACTTGAACTCGATTTAGCTCGATTGGGTTAGGCTCAAACCCAATTTAGTTCGGTTCATTTGCAGTCTTAATTTTAGCATGAATTTATAAATGTAGAAGTTAGTTAAATAATCTAATTTGAAAGGTGTAATATTTTTATTGCAACTCATAAGTTAAATATTTCTCCTAATTTGATATCAAGAATGTCCTTAATTTATTATTCTTCATACCACAACCTATCTTACCGAATTTTGATTTTTCTGTGCTCAAGCCTCAAGGAGGTGCTAGAAGTTCACTCTCTCTTTGCCAACAAGATGGCTCCAACACTTCTTCGCATTCCTCTTTCTCTTGAAGCTAGCGTACAATACAAGGTCGGCGAAATGAAAACGAAGAGACGAAAGAAATACAAGATCTAGGGTTTATCAGAAAGAAAGAGCAAGAGGAAAGAGACAGAGAGACACAATTCATATCCCGACGAACAGCACGATCATGTGCTTCTTTGATCTTTCTCAGGCGGCGCAGGTGAGCCTTCGGGAGTTTCGTTCGCTGGAGTTGGCCGGAGGCGGGCTGTGACAGTGTTAGACTTCGCAAAAGGAAGCAAGTTCGCTCAGCCTCACGCTGAAAATTAAATGGGCTCTTGCCTTGACTCTTATATATTGACCCCTTGACATTCCGGTCCAGTCCCCCGTGGAACAGGAGTATTCTAAAGTCGACTACCAGTGAGTCAGTGACACTTCTTTGGGACGAGGATTCTTCAGCTTCTTGTGATGTTGTCAAATTCCTTGATTTTTTTATGATCGTTTTTCATTGGATTTTTCTCGCGTATAAAAAAATAAATTAATTAAATAGCTAAAAATATAAAATTAAAAAATATTTTTCTAACGGTTTATATCAAGCAAAATTTAAATATAATCTTTTTAATAAATAACAAAGATATTTATAATAATGACTGATATAATTAAATGCATGATATTTTTATGAATAATAAAATAAAATTTTTAAATCATTTAAAAAAAGAATTAAGTTTGATCTTGTACATATTTCGCTCATTTATTTTAAATGAGGTGAGAGAAAAAACTATACATGACCGCATAGCCATTGGATCAAAGTACATATAAATATTTAAACAAAATTATGATAAAGAATATTGAAGATGTAGCAAAACTAAGAAATTTAGAATTACAACACCTTAAATTAAGTAACATATTTCATTTAAGATATTTCAATATTAAATTAAGTAACATATTTCAATATTCTTATATGATAAAAAGAATATACTTTAAATTAAGTAACATATTTCATTTAAGATATTAAATATTAAAGAGTAACATTCAGAATCAGATGTATGTGTGTAAAAAGTTTTCATTCATTTAAGACAAGGTATCTACTATCTAGTATAAAAATCCGATTTTTGGCGAATACTAAAAATTAAATGGCTTTGTTCTCCATTTTTTTCTTGAAAAAAAAATTCTCAGTAAATTTATTAGTAGATTTAGCGTATCCTTAAACTCACCAAAACTCTGTGAGCTCAATTTAAAAAAAAAAAAAAACAGTCAAAGCTACATTAAATGATAAAGAACACGAAAGATTCAATAGAAACGCTTTATGCTTGCAAGTAAGAAAGAATAACAAATCAGTTGCTACTGATGCTAACAGAGGTCTATGCTTATCCTAAACAACCAGAAGTCCAAAACTATCCCCCAACAAAGTAAACCTATACAAGTCTATATCATATGTAACGCCACCATCGTCGCACAAGACACTCTTATTGTCACATGAGACATTATTATCGTCGCCTGCAACACTACTCACAAGTAACTTTATTTATCATCACATGTCATATTATCGTTGGATGGATTATTAACCTATCACAAAAACAAAAATTAACATCCCGCAAGCATAAAATTGGTAAATGTTGTCAGATACAGAATTAAATGCGAGCAGCATTAAAAGAATGACTTGCTACATATGAATGGTCATACCCAAATATAGGAGAATGGTACATTTGAAAGTACATTACAGGCACAAGGCAAAAACGAGAGAATAAATTAAGGTGCTCTCAAACGAACACTAAGCATGTACGTTTCGTTTATTTTCCCCAGATATATCTGTGCATTGTCAGATCATCTAATAGCAATAAACAAATTTTACTACGGTATATAATTTTAAAGATTGCTACAAATTACAACAAAAGTCTCCGAAATATATTAAATAAAAAGTTTTGAAGAACTAAATAAGAAAAAATAACGAAAAAGAAAAGAAACAAGTAATATTATATCCATATTCTCAAGTGAAAAGGAATTAGAGCCAGTCAGTGTTTAGATACTCAATACCCAAGTTTCTGAGCCAACCATGTCTTTTTTTTTTTTTCCTTTTTTTTTAAAGTAGAAACTAACCAAGTTGAACTGGAACCTTGACACCTGCTGAGGGATGGAGGAGATGAGAGGTCCATATTTCTTGAATGACTGCACTGACATGTAAAAGATTCATTTGGAGACTTGGGGTTATATATGCAACACTTCTTACAAAGAACTCCAAGCAATTTATTTTCCATGAAAGATGTCAAATAAACAATAACTAACCACTATAATTAATATCCGGACGTAAATCTATGCAAGCTATATTGAGTTAATATCAGTCCAAGATATTTCCAAATTTTGAAGCAATGGTTGCCAAATAAATTATTAACTGAGCAATTTCAGGTAGTGCAAAAGGCAAATGAAATTTTGGAATTTGTGTAGTTTGCAAGAAAGTAGTTTTCTGTGTACATATCATCACTATGACTTTGTTTCCATTAAAAAGTTGGATACCAAATTCCAAATGAAAAATGTGAAACTTCAATCTCTTTCTATCTCCAGATTAAACATTCATTCACGTACAAAATCATAATAATTAAGACTCCTTTCGGACAAGATTGAGAAGCCGAACATATGAAATGGATTAGGAAAAAATGATGGCCAAAATCACTAAAAACATAGACATCTATCACTCCTCTTGAAACAATACCCAGACCTGATCATTGCCATATAGCTCAAAAAATGGAAGAGCAATAAGCATCAGATTTCTTCGGATAGAGAAGCGTGCACATTCTGAGAGGTGGACAAGGTACACATTCTTGTTCTCCTATATTAACCCATGAAATAAGTAAACATATGAGAAAAAACAACTCATTAGCATAACATAACATTAGCTTTTAAAGAATACAAAATCAGATGTACCACATGAATTAAACGATCTGAATTGGGATATGGGTACAACACAGAGTCAACATATGGTCTCCGCCAGACAGAAACGCACTCTCCAATCTGTAAAAAAGAAATCACCATATATACACATGAATGTCTAAATTATTTTCTAAATTTAAGTAACCATTTAAGTAACCATTTAAGCTATTATTAATAAGTGAAATAACCTGCCAATTTTGTGGAGAAGAAGGAGAGTCAACAGAAAGTTTGCTACAGAGCTTTCTTTTCAAGCCATCAATATCTGTCCATTATAAATTTATAATGAACTTCCTCTTAGAAACTATACACTTGTGAATTCAAAAAGGGGCTACAAATGTTATTTTACCATTCTCTCCAGGTTTCAGCTTTCCCCCAGGAAGTGCATAGTTATCTCCTTCCTGAAGCAGCAACACATGGGGATGATTCTGCTCGTGCACCTATTTCCAAAGAACAAAGTAAAACAAGATTTAAAAAAAAAATGTAAGTTGTAACGCATGTTAAGGAAAAAAACTTTGTGCAACGAACTTCTCTTCCAACTACAAGTCATCCATTAATAGCACTAGTTAACACTTGACATTCTAGCCAGTGATAGGCCCCTGATTAGACTGGTGATTACATACTCCAGCTAAGCTGGTAAAATAAAATTGAAGGAGAGGCACATACCAATAAGATGGCTCCAACGCTGTTTGTTATTCCTTTTCTCTTGTAGCTAGCATACAAAACAAGGAAAATTAAACCAATCAGCTAAACATTGTGAGAAGAAACCGAGAAAACAATCATTTTTTGCAAAATCATTAAAACAACAATAAGTAAGACTCTGCATCCCGAAATTAAAGCTAAAGAACTAATCTTTAATCATTCAAATAAGGTACTAAAAACAAGAAGAAAGAACGTTCCGTTAAGCTAGCTAAATACGATGCCAATTAATTCAACCATTTAGCTCTCGATTACGTGCGTCGAAATGCGAAAAAGAAACGAAAGAAACCCAAGATCTAGGGTTTTGGACTATGGTTTATCAAAAAGAAAAAAAAAAGAATCAAAAGTAAGAACAAACGAGAGAGAGACGTACTTGATGTCCCTACGAAGAACAGGATCCTTAATGCCGAAGGTGTAGTTCGAGAGAGGGTAAAGGTTTACCTCCGGTATCGGTGGCCTTGCCATTTTCCAGTTGAGGCGACGGGAGCTTCGTTCGCTTGAGTTGGTCGGAGGCTAGCTGTGTTAGCGTTAGAATTCGAGAAGGAAAGCAAGTTCGCTCACACAGAAAATAAAATTCTATAGTGGGGCCTGGGCTGTCGACCTGTCGTTGCCTTGACTCGACTCTGGATATATATTGACTTGACTGCCCGACCTTCCGGTCCAATGTTTCCCGTGGACCAGGAGTATTTTAATGTTGCCACACTTCTTTGGGACGAGACTTCTTGAGCTTCATTGAATCTTTCATTGAATCTGTGGACATTCTTTTTTTTTTATTATTATTATTATTATTATCTTGACAGTAATCTCGTCATATCAGACATTCTTAAATGATAAAAAAAATATATAGTTTTAAATTAAGTAACATTGTCACGACTTGAGTCTATGGAGAATGGGGCAGTTTTTAATATTAATAATTATTATTAAATTAATATTATTAAAAATAAGAGTGATAACGGTAAAATTTTAAATATACGAATAGAAATGTGCCATTGGCAGTGGCGTGTCTCAAACGCGCCACTGGCATAATGAAACACGCCACTGGCAGTGACGCGTTTGTCTCTTATATATACCAAACGCGCAGATCCATCTGCGCCTTGTTTGTGAAGAGAGATAAAAAAAAAGAGAAGAGAGGGAAAAAAGAGAAAGAAAAGGAAGAGAGAGATTGAAAGAGAAAAATTGAAAGAGGAATTGGAAGAAAGAGAAAGAGAGAGGATGAGAAGAGGAGAAAAAAAAACGTACAAGTGCATTTGCGCGTTTAGAATTACAATTAAAAATAAATTTTATTTATCTAAATAGTTAGCATTGAAATATAAATTATATACTAATTATTAAAAAAATAATTGTGTAGATTAAATTATAATTATAGATTTAATTATAAAATTTATTAATTATAATTTAATTGAAGATTAATTATAGGTTTAAATGTGAAATTATTTAATTATAGATTTAATTATTCATTAATTGTAAATTTAATTGTTTATTTAATTAAAAAATATTTATTTGTAGATTAAATTATAGAATTGTGTAATTATAATTTTAGATTATTTATTAAATATTTGTGTAGAATTAATTTATTCATTATTTAATTGTAGATTAATTATTGATTTAATTGTAGAATAATAAATATTTAATTAGGCTTTAATTATAGAATAAAAGCTTTTAATTAGGTTTTAATTATAGAATAATATATATTTAATTAGGTTTTTAATTGTAGAATTTATTTATTATTTAATTATATAATATATAGATTAAAAATGAAGTACAAAATAATTATAAATTAATTATGAAATGATTTTTTGTACTAGATAATGGTAGGCGAGCAATGAAATAAAAATATCATAATTTTTTTTCCTGAAAACAAATATCGGACACATTATAGTCAGGCAGAGGTATATTATATTTTAAAAAATAATAATAAAATATATATATATAAGAAGCTAATTATGAAATGAAAATTACGAGAGAGATAACAATATCATTCGTTTCCGCACTCACCGTCCGACGATACCATACATCTCGCACATTCAGAGTAGGTTGCGAGTTATGAGATTTTTTCATCTCGCCAGGCTGCGTGAGATTTATGTGCAAGAAGCGGAGGCCCGTAACTTGAAGATTGATACGGGTTTATTGAGCGCGTTAATAGAGTTTTAGAGGCCAGAAACTCACACATTTCACTTAAATTTTGGCGAGATGACCGTGACTCTAGAGATAAATACTAAAATATTAATAATTTAATTATAATATTAAAAATATGGTATAGTAATATAATTTTTTTAGGACGTCGCATGTCTATGGGGTTTATCCACTATTGGTGAGCCGGTGACTGGATATACCGATGGAGATTTTTCGGTATACATCCGTCAGTTATTTGGGCAGGATGATATATCAGCATTCTGCAAAGATGGGAGGTAATTGATTAGACTCTACATGAATTTTAGTTTTTTTTTTGTTCATAAATTGTGATTAAGCTAAATATAAAATTTGGCCGACGTTCTATTTCCCTTCGATAGTTACGGTACCACTTTGATCACGCTTCAGAGGCAGACAATCATCAGGATCTTGATCGATATGCGATAAGTTTTGCTTTGAAATTGATTAGACTCTACATTTATTTTGAATTGTAAATGTTCCCCGACAACAGTGGAGACTCTGTACCGACGTTTCTTCTACCCATTTTGACGGTAAGGATTTTAAAATAATTTATCTTTCATAATTATATAATTTTAGTACTAATATTTAATTTATAAGAAGATTTAAAATTCGGTAGAAAAAAAAATTAGGGCGCTGCGGTACTTGGTTATTTATATCGGCGTCTTGAGGTAGCATGCCAATGATTGACGAGGAGTATTGGTGGTATGTGGCTTTTATTATTGTTGTGGAGTTGGACGTGTTTGCCCCCTCGCTCGTCCATTACCTGCCTCAGAGGCATTCATTTTCGGTGACTGAGGTACACCGGACCGTGATAGTTTTGCGTCTTTTGACAGGTAATAATTTAATTATAAAATAAAATCAATCAATCGATGAAAATATATGTATAATCACTAATCATAATTTAAACTAATAATAGAAAATGGACGCTTGATAAGAACAGATATCTCAATCCGTCACACGTCGGTGTGAAGTACGTGAGGGATCAGCTGATTATGTTGTCGCACACGCATGTCAATTGGAGGCTGTACGAGTCGGTTCGTCACTTATTGCCGACATGCGTAGACGACTGTGTGGACTCGTATACTTGTCAGCTTCCACTTATTTACTTTTCGGTAGTGGAGTGGTACTATCCGGATCGGGTGAGGCGACAGTTCGGCTTACTTCAGTCAGTACCGCCTCCGCTTCCCGAGGTATTATACCATATATACTAAAAATATATAATTTTTGTATTTATTATTTCTTATACTAATTATTTACACAATTATACTAACTAATTTTACAGACATTTGTGGAGGAGCATCATAAATTATCCGCGTTTGGATTCAAGAAAAAAAAATGAACTGTAGACAATATCATCAGGCGTATGTAGACACATGGAATGAGCTTCCTCCACGAGACCCGGATGAAGAAGAGTGGAATGCGGAGGACTATAGGAGATATCGATGGTGGTTTGAGATCTATGGAGTCGCTAGCGCTCCACTTGACCCGAGTGATTTGGTACCTCCTATACCATCGGCAGCGGAGATTCCTGACATCGGCTACATTCCTCACGTACCTCACAGACAGCGCACGGTATATTAAAATTTATAAAATATATATATTTATATGCACTATTCGGTAATAAGTAATATATATATATATATATATATATATAAATATAATTATTGTATAATAGATCGTTAGAGTTAAAAGCGCGCACTGAAGGCGGTCCGATGGACTGTCATAGGGGATGAAGACGGTTTGACAAGATTTCGCTCTCCGATTGCAAGGGGCATTTTGAGGATGCAGGCATGCCTAATAAGATGGACAAGCTTCTTACGGCGGCGGGATTACCCACGGATGTTGATGCTATTCTGGATTCGACGGGTGATTCTGAGACTACACCGACTCCATCCACTCCTCATCCCCCATATTTCCCCTATGAGAATGCTGACTTCACGTCTATCCTCGAAACATAAGTACTATATACTTTGATTTAATCTCTTGAGCTGTATTAACAGCGTAATTTTAATGATTTGAACTGTATTACAGCTGCCAGAGAACTACGATTGGAATGAAGTTATTATTGTTTGTCTGTTGATATTCCCGATCCGTCGGGTACACTGTTCTTAGTTTCATTCGAGACTCAGCATTTTTCACAAACCCAGCAGATACCGATGGATCATCCGCGAGACGACTAGCGATGGGATCGTATTACGCCGACAATACGATCCGAGCACGGATGGTTTTCCTTCCGGGCCTGGAGAATCATCACATATTCAGGATGATCTTGTATAGAGAGCTGCCTGCACAGACATGAGATTTCACTCCACTTGCTCATGGTCGGGAGCAGCGTGACATTCATCCATCACCTCGATATAACACCGGCGTGGTTAGTTGTATCGCTCATTTATGAAACCGTACACATCAAAGTTTCTATGTTGGCATACAACAATCACGTGAGAGCAGGGTATCCCAATCAGTTGAGGTTTTTGACAATCACACGTGCAGTGCGGTTCAGACAATTGTGGGTCATCTCGAGTGCGTCATTCATTCGAAATTGTAACAGTGTACTTGAACGATCCATACCCTCCACTCTCGATCATCTCACCAAGAACATGAACCTTATATTCTCCTCGAGCAGTTCCAAGCGGAATTACGTTCATACGAGCTATAATTATTGAAAAAAATACAAAAGATATCACGATATGTTAAAATATAGTAAAATAATATCAACACGAACCTGCTTTGTCGTCACGTTTTGTCAATATGTCATCAATTTTTTTAGGCATTGCTTACCTGCTCTTTGCATGTTCAATGCTTCCATTTCCCTATTATCGAACTATTTAGCACATTTATACCATGTTCCCTCCATAATTGCTGCAACCGATAAAGTTCGTTCAACTCTGAAGACACTATTAAGAGCTTCCGAACCATTGCTGGTCATTATACCCCATTGATGTCATCCATCATAAGTTTGTGCCCACGAAGCAAAATTAGAAGTTTCTTTATCATCATTTTCTAATTTTCTGCCGATTTTTTTTAAAAAATCATAACTTTTTTATTTGATTTCCTCAAAATTCGCCATCTCTCTACGAAATGACGCGGTTTCTTTTTGTTCGCTAGTCTTTTTCCGAAATCATCTCTGAGATTATCTTCTTTCTTTCCAGATTTTTCGGCTTCCTTATATAAATTCTCCGCGACGTGTTGCATGCAATACCGGTGTACCGCCTCTCCATGTTGTACAGACCATCCCAAATGCGATCGCTCAAAAACTCCCTTTATTCCCCTATGATGGTCGGATATAACATATATTTTCATATTAGATTGGATCACTTCATTACAGACCTATCGCATGAACCAACCCAATTGTCCACATTCTCTGCATTCACGATTTCAAATGCTAGAGGAATGACTTTATTCTCTGCATCGTATCCACACGCCATCAATAATCTACCTTTATAACAGCCCGATAAGAATTCAGCGTCAATGGTTATAACGGGCCTTAAATATTTAAACACTGTAATACACGGTCCATAAGCCCAAACTATGGATTTAAATATTTTTACATTATTATCTGAAGTATCACACGTCAATATTTAAAATTTTGTACCTAAAGTAGTCCGAGCAATCGTCTCTAATATTTATGGATGCAATGTATATGATCCTTCCCAAGTGTCAAATAATTATTCAATTGCTCTTTCTCGATCACGCTAAAGTTTACCGTACGTTGGTGCCACACCGAAATATTTTGTTTCTATAATCATACTGATTTGTTGAACTGTTAGAGAGAGATCCTTCTTTAAATGTTGTCGAACACATCCCTGCAATCAAATTAGATATGAGTTGTAAGTGTTTGCGGTCTCCTGGTGGTATTCTACAGTTGTGGAGATTTTTTTTTGTGATGATCCTCCATGTGGTTGACCCATCTTCAGGTCTAGCGTATAATCTCCAAGGACAACTCTCTTCTTTGCATTTCATAATAAGTCGTGTTTTACAACTTTCTTGTACCCAACGTTGAACGTTTTTCCTAACACTCCAATCACAAATTACCTAATTTAAAGCCGATTTAGAAGCAAATATTTTATTTTCAGCTAACTCATCATCGAGTCCTAAGAGAGATTCATTCGCGTCTAAATGGTCAAATATCTCAAAATTATTTAATGCTTCTATGTGATGGTGTCTCTCAATTCGTCCGGTAACTAACAATATGGTATCGTATCTCTGAATTTCCTCATCTTCAAATTCATCGATCGAAAAATTCGACTGCTCAGTGTAATCATCTCATGTTTCTTCTTCATTTGAATAATACGGACCACCATCATCTTGCTCATCCTGATCATCGTGATCATCACTTAATTACATTATCGTTGGATCAACACTACTTCTGCCATCAATATTATTTTGCTCTTCGGTCCTACCAATATTTTCAGCTAAATTACAGCCAGATGTACTACTACTACTACCGCCAAAAAAATTATATAGTGGCACCGCTGGGTTTAGTTGTTGATAAATTATATTGTTATTGTAAATAGCTTGATACGGATATAAATTAGTTTGTTCGTAGGTTGGATAGGAATTAGTTTGATCGTAGGTTTGATAGGAATTGGTTCGATCGTAGGTTGGATAGGAATTTGTTTGATCGTAGGTTTGATAGGAATTGGTTCGATCGTAGGTTGGATAGGAATTTGTTTGATCGTAGGTTTGATAGGAATTGGTTTGCTCGTAGGTTTGATAGGAATTGGTTTGATCGTAGGTTTGATAGGAATTGGTTTCATTATGGTTTGGAAATATTCCCGTCAAAAAATTATTGCCGCTCGATTGTTCTGCAGTATAATTTTCTTCATTTGAATTATAATTTAAATCTGGTAGCATTTTGAAGAAGTTGGATGAAGTTGGATGTTTGTTGTTTTTGTATTTGTGAGAATTGATCGAGCGGGGAGTTGATATTTATAGCAAACAAAGATGCCACTAGCAGTGATGTGTTACGAGGAACGCGCGTCCACCAATTAATGTGCGCGTTTAGTAAAACGCCACCTAGAAATGGCGCATTTTGATTCGTATATTTAAAATTATCAGTTTCTCACTCTTATTTTTAATAATATTAATTTAATAATAATTATTAATATTAAAAACTGAGAATGGAGTAGCGAAGAAAGAGTTGAAAAGTCTAAGTGGCTGAGGTATTGAATAATGGGCATGGCCTCTTAATAACAATTCTCGCGTAGGTTGTGTTTTGAATAAAGATAGGGAGCCCATTTCTGTGTTGTGAACTTGTGATCAGTAAAAGGAATGGAGGGGAGGAGTACAACGAACTGGAGACGAACAATGTTGTTGGAGAATGTCGATCATTTTGAGAAATCTGCCAAAACAAATCCTCTTATGAATAAGACTCTTCACTTCCCGATCTGCTGTTTCCTCCTTAGAGATGGATCAAATTCGCTTCACAGACAAATGCAATCAATTGTCCATATCTCTGCTATCGCGTTATAAATAAGACTTCATTTTATAGGTACAAGGCCTCTCACATTTAAAACTCTCTTTTACAAATTATAATTTATGATAGAAATAAAAAAAATCATGTCCAGGGCGATAAATTTATGTCATGAATTGAACCAATTATTATTCAACAAATATTCATTCTAAATGACTCTTTCAACAAATTTTGCATTCTATACATTTTAAAATATCTGAGTTTAGAGTGAATATTTGTCCAACAATGATTAACCTAACTCATGTGTTGGTAGAAATTTGCGCTCATGGGTGATAACAGATTCGGTTCCTAAGAAAAAAAAACAACATTATGATTTTTCTCTTTTAGGATGAGACATATTTTTTGTTCATCGAATTGTATTCATTCTCACAGAGATAAGAGGCTTTCTAGTTTCTAACAATGTGCAAACCTTGATTAACGCGTTCCATTTAGTTTTTTTACCCATCTTCAGATTTTCCTCAAAAAAAAATACTAATCACTAATAAGGCTAAATATTTATTCCTACTGATTTTATTATTTTAAGAATCATTAGTGTTTTAGTTTTTGTCAGCGAAGTGAAATGTTGGTATATTTCAGATATTCACGGATCTCAGAAGTACATCAGTATGGTACTGACACAACAACTTGTTATGGTGTTAAGGATGCAATGCAACTTGGTTTTTATTAATTATTTTATTTCTAAATCGTGCATGTGAATATAAGTGGATGCAAATGATAACTGCCATGGTGTGGGGATACCAGGGCCTATAAATGACAACTGCCATGGTGTAGTGCCAGTGGGTATCAGTAGAAGTTACCGTAGGAGGAATAGAAGAAGTTAGTTTTGTGGTTTAATGTATTGTTTGCACCTTACTTATCAACTGTTATTGAAACATTTGAGAATTTGCCAATCTGGTACCAAACTGTGTCTAAAATGCAACTAACATTGATATGAATAAACCATCAGTTATCATTTATTGCTCGATTTCTTTGATACATTTCTCTGATTTATCCATGCAATTAGGAAACGAAATTGATGCAGTTGAGTAGCCAACAAGTGGGCCTTCTCCTTTCATAAATTTTTAATCAAGCAATTTCGAGAGAAAACAACTAAACAATCCAGCAAATTATGAGGTGATGGTACATAGTTTTAACCCTGTCGTAAGGGTTCCAAAGTTCGAAAAGCAATTTCATGTTTTTGCCAACAATTCTCAAAATATCATCCCCTCTTTTTTCATTTTTTTGTATCATTTGTGTTTTGTCATTTTAATTATATAATAGATTGACCAAGTGGACTTCCTTTCTAATAGATTGATCAGGTGCAGAGATTTTTTTCCTATTATTTATGTTGGAGCATCAAAATTCACACATTCATGCGATAATTCTTGTTGAATGTTTTGTTAAATATCAAAATACGATGTTTAATGTTTTTTTTGCATTATTTCTTATTTATGGAACCTTAATTATACACTTATGAGATAGTAGGGTTTCCCGATTTGGCTTCTTGTCTCAGTGCCAAAAAACAGTAGGTAATCAGATCTATATGAATTTTCTGTAAACTTTGATGAAAGCAAAAAATCACACAAACTGGACAAATCAACAAAATGTGGTAATTACAATGATCCACAATCTCATGATTATTTCCAGCATATACTGTTCCAATGAGAACATTTCTACAATAAGCAAACATTTGACAAAACTGAACTACTGGAGTACATTCTATAACATCAACAATATCATGGGATGAAACCAACTCGAGAGCATTTCATAAAGGAATGGTTAGACTCAGCGCCAAACGGAGGAATATACTCATTGACCAATTAGTTAGACTCAGCGCCAAACGGAATGGTTTTTGAAGGCATACTTGCTGCCTCCCTCAAGTTCTTGCCGGTAATCAAGCGTCCAGTACTCGAAGGAGCAATCTATGAAGTTGTAGTAGCATCCATGAAGGTTGAGCTTTCCTTCAGTGACTTTCTTCTCAATCCAGGGGTATGTCAGTAAGTTTAGGAGTGAACTATTAATCGATTCCTGTAATCAAATGGAAATATAAAAATACGTCAAATTTTAATGACGTTCATTAAATAATGAATACGTCTCAAGGGAAATACCATGTGCCTAGGTGGCAACCATGTCTAGAACTAGCTACTTAATTTACATTGTATAAGATTAGAGATTTAGGGTGCCAACAACAACATTTCACTTTTATCAACCATACTAAGTCAAAGAATTAATTTGCCATAAATTTGACGCAAATTTGTCATACATAATTAGGATTATCCCTAGTTGCAATTCACTTTTATCAACCATCATTTTTATGTTCCTAGTTGCAATTTGAGTTTTATGTAACACTTTTTACATTGCATGATTGTCTATATTGCAAAACAGTACAAAAGAAATTACATATAATGCAAAAGAAGCCAGAAAGAAATTTTCTGGTAAAAGTACATAATGCCACATTATTCCATTGACTGCCCAAAACTAAATATTCGGTGCATAATGCTTTGACTAATACAGTGAGCGAGGAGAAAAAAATGATCAAAAGGTACCATTTCACAATGATGGCATTGCTTTTCAAAGTTCAAGTATCCATATGCAGCTTTTGTGGTTAATCTTGCAGTCTTAGCTAAAGAAAGCCATCCTTCTATACGCTCCCTGAAATATGTTGAAAAGAAAATAAGAAAAATATATAGACAATAGAAAAATATAAAAAATTATGAGAAACCAACACCATACCCAAAATTAACTTCGTTTTGCATCAGCGCATTAATGCCCCCACATCTGCTGTGGCCGATCACTAATATGTCCTTAATCTAAACAAAGTAAAACAAGCATTAAATAAAGAAAAAATGGTGACTTATAATCATAGCACAATGAAATAATTCACTAAATTTTTTTCCCTTATTTCAATTATATAGCAAGTAGTACCAATGGGAGGGTGGCTGCAAAATCAACTGCAGAAGTTGTCTCTGATGGACCATGCTACAATAGGAAAAGAAGGAAGAAATTGAGCATCTGAAATCCATAAAATGAAATATAAAAAATAAATCTCTAAACTTTTTTTTTGAAATTTCAGTACCTCATAAGGAGGAACGAGATTTGCAACATTGCGCACAGTAAAAGCTTCACCTGGTTGAAGCCCTAAAATCTTTGTGGGGCAAACTCTAGAGTCACAGCATGCAATAATAAAGTACTGCATTTGGCAAAAATGAAAAAAAAATGAATTGTAAACATCTATCATTATGTATTTAATAGCGAAATTTGAAAATCAAGTTGGTTTGCTTTAACTACAGTCACCATAGTAGACATCAGTACTACAATCACAAGATGATTTATGGTCAGCCACAACCTCATAATGTTTCTTTAATTAGATTATTCAATAATCTCATTATTCTTGTAAATGATAAACCAATATCACAGATACCTTGTAAAATCGAAATTTATCCTGATTTATTCCTCTAAAACAATGGAAAGCTTACTTATACCCACCTCTCTCTCAAACAGAGAAGTTTATCTACACAATTTCCTAATTATCTTGCTTCATCTTTACAAACATATTGCCCATGTTTTGTAGAGATCTGAAGTAAAATTTGCATTTTTATAGATGATAATTACTCAACTCCAGTGAAGAAGGATACTTTGTATTATTTTGCAAGGGCATATGTGAAAGTAGTCATTTTATCTTATGTTAAACGGTTTATCTCCCAGTTATGTTTGTTCCTTGATCAAACATAACATCCAAGAATCAGTGCTATGTACCTTCGGATCTTGGCCTTCGGCAAGCTTTTTATAATGATCAAAATTTGCCCTACAGGAGAAATAACAACCACAGGCTTGTAAATAAAGTTGAAAATTCCTGTATTTTCCAAATATGAAACATTTACTTGCAAGTTCACTTACAGGTACTCGCTCTCCTTAAATTTGCGAAACCTGATTTTCAGCGGCCCAATACCATCGATGCCTTTACCATGACCTACCATTTTGTTATCTGCTAAAGTTGCCGATTCAATATCCGTTGACTCTTGGGAAGCCTTTGGCACATATCTATGTTTGGACCTATAGAAAGGAAATAAGCAACTCATTTTCACATTCACCTAATGTAATTTCCTTGTCAGACTAACAATGAAAACTAAAAAAAAAAATTTCCCGATAAAGCAGGCCTAAAATCCCGCCAGTTTCCATTTCATTTCGGAAGCTCAAAGTTCGAAACAATAGCAATCCCATACCCACAAAATACCCCGCCCACTGAAAACAAACATTAAATTGATATACGTTATCATCCCTTCCAATTTATAAAATAATTAATCAATAATCACTTACTGGACTGGTCCTCGGACAATCAGACATTGGTTGAGTGATCCAATCTGTTTTAGCCGCCGATCATTAATCTGATTAAACAAAAAAGTTATCAAAATTAGCTCCGAGTTAAATTTTCCCAAAAAAAGTGAAAGGGGGTAAACATCTCACTGACAAAGCTCATATATTTCACCAAGGGCATATCAATTGATTCGGCATCGAAAAGTCTCGAACCGAATTGAATACCAGAGGAGAGCGGAGCTCGGAGGAACGCAGCCATGGCGGCAGGAAGCCTGGGCTAAAATTTAGCGATTGGTTCAGATCTAGCTCTGGGATTTGGAAGCTGGATCATTTGGGATTTGAGAAAGATAAAATGGAGGTAGGCCTCAATTAAAAAGAGGAGGGAAGAAAGAGACGACGAGAGAGAGAGAGAGAGAGAGAGAGAGTGACGGAGAAAACGAGGGATGCTAATTGCTAGGTTTTGTGGTTTGAAATGGTTGATGGCGAAATTTGAGTTAATTAAATTCGGCAAGTAATTCGGTTTCGGTCACTTCTTAGAACAAAATGGACACGTGTCGGTACGAAAATTTTGGACCTGGCTTGATAAACAGTTGATCTTCCACGTGTACAGCAGATCACAGCCCTCCAAAATCGATCAACGACTCAGATCTGTTTTTAGGTACAGCTGTGTACTGCAGGTGAACTTTTTTATTCACGTGGATAACAAGATGAACACAAATTTTGCTCCATATGTTGATAACTAACTTTACCAAATCATTTTTTTTATATGGAATGAAGATTGGAGCTTTCCAGTTTTATTTTGAAATCACGCAGTTGTAACTTCTCTCTTCATTTTAATAAAACAATATTTTTAGCAGTTAATTTTATAAAGAGTAAATGTACTGTCGTTATTGAACTTAATTAGAAAAATAAACATCGTCATCCCTAAATTTTGATTTATGTTGCACAAGTTGTATATACAACTTTGATGTTAAGTTTTAATTATGTCTAAAAATTTTCATCACAACAATTGTTAATATGATCCCTGTGAAGTTGATCAAAGAATATGATTTTTTTTCTAAAAGTCCGTTTCATTAACATTTTTTATCTTAATTAATTAACTAAAATCATTCATGTTATATACCTCTTTAAAAATAGTGTCCGAGACGGCTATCAGGATCTATGCTAATTAGTATTTATTTAGCTCAGCAAAACTGTAACTTACCGATTTAATTTTTACTTCAATTGAAAAATCACACATTCGTAGTTAGAACTTAGAAACAGTGAGGGAGATTTTGGGGAGCTTGATAGCAAAATTCCAAAAAGAATAAACGGTCCAACAGTGCGGTCCAACCGACAAGTACTAACTATAAACGGACCGATCCTGTACTGTCTCTTCAACACCCCAACAGCTAGGTGTTCCACCACCGTATGCCACGTGGTTAATCTATCTTATATTAATGGTTGAACGCCTGGATTGTTGGAGAAGCACATGGCCTTGTCTCACAACTCCGAGATTATCTGCGGCGATCGACTTAATTTTAGAGGTGTCAATGATATTTTTTATCAATTTATTTGATTCGGATGTATTCGATAGGTATGAATATTTTTTTTTCCGTTAACTTATTTGATATAATAAGGATAAAAATTTTGTTTTGATAAATAAATGGGTAAAGATACGGATAAAAATCATTTTGTATCCGTTTTGCCTTATAGAGTAAATTATTAAGAAAATAACTTATATTATTTCAATATAATTATCTCATATAATAATTTTTTTATTAATAAAATAAAAAAATAGAGAATTGGTAAGTACACCCTGGAGTTGTGCACATTAATGGTTAGTTGTTTCAAACTCGATCCAGACCATTAGCGCATAAATTCGGGGTATTCTTATTAATTCCCTATTTTTTATTTTATATATCAAAATAAAAAAATATGTATGTTAGTTGTCCCGATTTCCATGAGTTAATTACTATGAATTGTAATTATTATCTTTTCCAAGTACAACCATCTTATAAATTATAATGTTTGAATAATATTTAGTAGAATACTTCTTAAAATGATTGAATGAGATAATATTAGATTTTATTTTAGACAAGATATTATTTTTGCTTTTAATATATTTTATTTTCTACTTACAAAGTTTGACAAAAGATACTTATTTTTTAATTTATTTATTTTGAAATGACTCAAGTTAGAATTGATTGCATAGTTATATTTTTATTTCATACTAGTAAAATAGAGATGTATTTGTATAAACGGAATGAGTTCATATATTTTTTTATAAATGATAATAAACTAAGTAATACATTAGTATTATTCGTTAGCATCCGTTACAGTTTCGTTAATCATTTATATTAATGGGTAAAGATAGGATATGAATAAGTTTAATTTTAATGGGTAAAGATAAAGTATGAATAAAAGTAATTTAAAATGAATATAATAATGAAAATACCTCCATCTAACCCATACCGTACCCATTGACACCCCTAGCTAATTTCATAACTACGGAGTAATAATTCTAGCTAATATATGGTACAAGTGATGAACATCCTTGTAAATTGAATTAAACTAATAATATAATATAGACTATAGTGCGTGCTACAATTATACTATTTTAAAGATAACGTTTAGTATGAATATTTAAAAAAAAATACAGTCTTTAATTCAAAATTTATAGCACATACTTTTAAAAATATTTATATTCAACAGTGTACCACGTGACGTATAAAATTAGATTTGCAAGAATAATTTTTCATATGGAAAATAACACTTGAATACTCTTGATCTTGTATTATTTTTTCTTGATAGAAAATTAGCCCCGTCCTTAACCTTTATTGAATGTGACTTTGTACTTAACATCAACAATGAAGGATTACTAATTATATTTCCATAACATTTTTAAAAACATAATAATGAATGTATTTTGAGAATAATTATTTTTTCTAAAAAAACATAATACTCAATTTTAAGTTTTCTATAAATTTCGAAGGGTAGAATCCCATTTTTTTTTTAAAAAAAAACTACTTTGAACTTTACTTTGAAGAAGGAAAAATTATGTTTTATATCAAAAATGTAAATTTGGGAAAGAAAAAAATAAAAGCCAATTTATCCATACAGATCCGTTTATGAAAATTAATTTTGTGTCACCTTAAAACTTCAAAATTAGCAAAATATCACTTTAAAATTCTCTTTTTGTTTAATGCCACTCCAAAATCAATTTATTTAGAATTTTTTTAATCTTACGCAATTATATTTGTATACAATCTTTGATATTTCTTATCAACTTCATTATTTATTATTTTAATTTTTTATAGTTATTTTTAATATGTAAAATAATATTATTTTGATAGATTTTTGTTAAGCTTTAATATAAAATTACATTATTTTTTAATTTAATATTAAATTACTTAATGAATTTAAACCCGAGACATCCGAGAACATGAAAAGAAGATATTTAAAGATAAAAAAGACTTAATTTATTATAATTCGATAATTACTCCTCACGGTCAAAATCCTGATTCGACCATTTTTCAGTTACGACACCATGGCTAGTTAGCCCATTTTCCCATCGAGACTATATTTGTGTCCATCCTAGAAACTTAAACAAAATTCTAGGAGTCACACCAAAATTGTTTAGCTATACAATTTTCATTTCTCGTGAAAATAAAATCCCCAAATGTCCAGCCCAAAATTTCCGTTTCTCATGAAGGAACTTGAATAAAAATGAAATAAACGAATAATACGACTGTCGACTTCTATTTATTTCCACTTCTCTCGAATGTCTTTTTGTTCTCTCCATTTGGGAATCACTCTCCGAACCCTGGTCTTCTAACCCGCAATTGGAACCAAATTACAGTCGGTTTAAATTGTGTTCTTGTATTCTTTGAATGGCGTGGAGAAGGCGTTTGCTCCTCAAAGTCATCATTCCGACAATGGGTTAATCAAATTTGATATGATTTCTCATTATTTGGTTGCATTTATGGAGTATGTTCTATAACAGTTTCAAAAATTCTGACGCTATAAAATATGGAAGAATTTTGTTTAAGTTCCATGCATTCAATTTTCATGCTCCGTCAAAGATACTATTTCAATATATATATATATGTTCGTTAAGACGTCTGCATTCTTTTAAATATTATTGTATATTTAAGCACATTACATGCATCTAAATGCCCTCCATATATTTGTTTTAGTTATTAGGAGTTTGTTTAAGTTCCTAAGTAGGAACTGGGAAACATTGTGGGAGAACAGGGTGAGAGCCTGAGAGGGGAGCAAGAGAATAGGGCCAGATTGACCATTAACGAAAATACTAAATATTGTATACAGATATAGTTTTTTTTTTTGTTAAGATTATTTAAATCTTTTTTAAAAAAAATTATACGGCAATTTCATACAAGAGTTGGAATAATAAGGAATTTTTGAGAGATAAATCAAATTCTAAAAGAAATGCATTTTTTTTTTGAAAATAGTTACTCACTCGTACATATTATATGTCTAAATGCACCACGAAATCAACTAGAAATTAATTCAAATTCTACGCTTCACAATATAGTACACCAAAAAAATTCTGATGATTCAATCGTTTTAATTAATATTCACAAAATCCAATATCAAAAGATCTTTGGTATACAAATGATCTATTAGTTCAAGTGGTAGCTAATTAAAGTGATCTTTAAAAGATCATGTGTTCAAATTTTTATAAACATAAAATAAAATTTATAAACGAACTCTCATTTTTTTCTCTCTCAAAAAAAAAAAGATTTACGATACATCATTCATGTATGATGTATTATGCGATGCACAAAATCCGCCATAGAAAATTTGCATATTCTAGAAAATGCTGAAAGTTTGCCATGTGAATTTACACTTTCCCCTCATCAGAACTTCAAGGAGCATAGTGATAAAATTCACGAATTATTTACGAATAATTTATTTTTCATCCATAGCTGGATATTTCACGAATAATTCGTCAGTTTAATATATAATGCGTATTTTTTTTATAAAAAAAAATATTTTATTCGTGGATTATTCGGCAAAAAATACATTATATATTATTTTATATGAAATTTTATAATTTTTAATATATTTTTAATATTTTATCATTATGATATATATTTTATTTATATTATATGAAACGAATTATTCCCGAATTATACTCATATTATATCCGAACGTTGAATTTTTAACTTCGCCGAATATTTCCTGAATTACGATTATTACTATGCTTTGGAGCCACATGTCAACAGACTACACTACACGGAGATGATAAAAAGGAGATTATTGTTAATTTTAATTGCAGGACCGCTGGATTGTTGGAAAGGATGGCCGCAAGATTCCAAGATTAATTGATTGTCTGTGGCGGGTGTAGAGACTAACAATGTGTCGCGAGTGATGGCGGTGATGATTGAGGAATCAAACAAAAGAGAAGGCCGTCACTTTGTGCGCTTTGAATTTAATTTCGGTTCATCCCCCTCGCAAGAAGAACAACACACAAGGAGACGCAGATCTTCTGTGTTTTTTACTGAACAGAAAGAACGTGGTCCTTTCAGATCTTGGTTTTTTGTCGTGGTCAGGAACCAGAAATGTCTAATAGATTAATTAATAAGGAAGAAAATTGTACAGATAATTATAAACTGGATTCTCTAATATAAGTGTGGAATTGAGAGCTATAGGAATTAGGAGCTAACTGATACCGTCCCATCTTTAAATGTGGAATGAACTGGTAAGGCCTTAACCCGGCCCAATGAAATCCATACAATTAGTACTTATTTAGATAGTTTGTATGAAGGCCTTGGTTTCTGGACGATCTTGATTCAATTCGTTATGCAAAACTGCCAACCCAAATATTTTTGAAGAAACATTTCACATTTGGATTGAAATGGTTATCAGAAATTAACTCTTTTTTCTTAAGTATAACTTTTACTCTCTTATTAACAACAGGAAAGTGGGGTTCTGACTGACATGACTGATTCGTTAAAAACAAAATTACAAATTTAGAAGTTACTTGCACATAAAGGTTTGATTTTGATTAATCTCTATTTTTAAAGGTCTTCGTACAAAAAAAATGTTGAGTAAAATGTTTAGTTCAGATTGAGCAGCATAGTTTTATCTCGGATGATTAAACAATTGGTTCGGAAAATATTATAACTCAAAATGAAATTGATGTAGAGGTATTTTTGTATTAGATCCTCGGTCCTCTTCCTTATACTACCGTGGGTATTTTCTAATTTATGAATGAAAAAACTTTCAACAGTTTTCATTTGATGAACATGTGAAGCATTAACCTTAAACTAAATTTCTAGTTAAAGCTGAAGCAGTTGAGGAGTTTACTAACTTAATTCAGACATTAGTCAAATCCACTCAAAATAAATTATTTCTGTCAAACGGCTTCATGCATGAACTACAACCTAATGGTAATTAATCAGTACAAATTATAGAACTCCAGACCAATAAATCTGAATTTGGGCCCACAATTAGCAACCCAGTATGTCACATAGGCACCTAATTAGGAACTTCTGTTACCTAGTCCCTAGATCTTAGTTCACCAAACTAAAGAATATATTGCACTATGTCTTTGGAAATTTGAAAACTTATACTATAAATATCACCATATCTTCATTGACAGAGCACAAAACAGCAACAAGTAAAGCTTTCTAGGTACTCAATCTCATTTCTAATTTGCTCCATAATATCCATTTCACTAATGGCTTCTCAAGCTTGGTCACTCCTAGCTCTGGCTTTGGTTTTTACAACCATTAATGGAAGTTTTGCAGCTCGCCATCTCTTACAAACGACTGAAGCAGGAACCCCGGAGGCTGCTCCTACTACACCGAAACCGACTATTCCGACCATTCCAACAACTTTACCACCAATTCCTTCCATTCCAAAAGTTACTATTCCAACTATTCCTACCACTCTTCCACCGATTTCAGGCATTCCAAACATTCCTGGAATTCCTACTATCCCCACAACTATTCCATCTGCACTGCCTCCTATGCCTGTCATCCCAGCCATGCCTTCTATTCCAGCGATTCCAAAAGTGCCTGGGTTACCGTCTATTCGGCACCACCTGCTGACACGACCAGTCCATGAATAATCATATGATGATTATGCTGAGGGGACTCTTCATTATGTTAGACAACGGTCTTTGGTATTAGATTATATATTTGTTATATTGATTTATGTTTGTTTTTCACTCCTATAATTAATATGTGCTTACTATTCCTGTGTTTTTTTTATAGTTTGAGATTCATTTGTATGTGATTTCATATTCTGGACTGAGAAATACTTGGCTTCTTAAGGCTAGATGTTGTTTATGTTTTTAGTCTCATATAATCATATTTCAATTTTTGTGGGAGTATACATTATTTTTATTTCTTTAAGTAAGCCTTGAACCCATTTAAAAATATTAATAAATAATTGAAAAATCAAGATGCAAAACCATTTTAAATAAGATCTACTTTACTAATGACAAACATTAATTATTAATTTACTGCAAGAAATAAATATTGAAAGTAATATCACACAATAAAGTAAGCTATGCTAATTCGCTGTATATAATAAATTAATGAGTGAGTTTATGGTGCATTTTAATGCATGTATGCATTGTGTATTATCTCAAAATCTCAAAATTTAAGTAAAATATGACCGTCCAACCATCTCAATATGATCTTCATATCAAATCCTACTAGCTAGCCAAATTTTACATTGTTTGAAACTTTTTTTTATTTTTTTTTCAGATGAGGAGAAAATTACTTGATTTAAAAATTTTAAATCCTTCAATGATGATAATTTTCTCTTCATCTGAAAAAATAGTAAAAAAATTTCAAAAATATAATATTTGACTAGCTAATAGAGTTTAATATGAAGATCATATTAAAATGTTCAGACTGATCATATTTTACTTAAAATTTAAAATTTTGAGATAGTGCACGCATGTATCCGTGTATTGCAATGTACGATAACCTCATTCTAAATTAATATACTAAATTAATAGTATATTAAGATGTTCACATCACAAATATGGACATGACAAGAAACAAAAAGAGAAAATTTTCACTATATCTATGGCTTATTATTGTTTTTTGAAGGGCGTTATATGCGTAGTCAACCAATTTAATAATATTTCGTGTTTCAACAAACAACTAATTAATGGCTAACTAGTAATTTAAAGGATAATAAATTTAACTCCTTCGGTGAGGATATCCAGCTAAAATGGTCCGTAATACAGATTAATTAATTATGCGAAATTTGGATGAGAGTGCCTCTGTCAGTGGTCTTGGGAAGAGTTTCTCGTAGCTATTATATATATGGATTAAATCGGTTTTCATTTACTAAAAAAATCTTTAATAGCACATACCAATCCTCGGAAGATAAATCAATAATAATGCATCTTACGTAGTAATTCTGCATTAATAGGTTAATTTTTTAAACTTTTTAAACATATTACATCATCATTCTTCTACAACATTAACGTTGTTAAAATCTTTTTATCTACTTAAATTTAAATTTAGTAGTTTATATATATATTTTCTCTCTTCTCATTTAAAATAGATAAGTATAATATATTTAAGATGAAATTTAACTCTTACAATTATTCAACCTTTTAATATTATTCTTTATATCTTATTTTTAGCATTTAAAAAAATATTTATTATTATATACATCTTTTTACCATTTTAAAAATTTATGTTCAAATTTTTCATAATGTAATTTTTTTTATTGAATATATCTAACTTATTATATTTCTAATTATTTATCAAGACAACCCGAGTTACAACCCTCGTAAAAAAAACTGAGTTACGTATACCAATTTTCATAAGACGAATCAGTAATAATACATCATAATAACAAATAAATAGTAAATTTGAGTTGATAATCCGATTAGCATTAGAAAAAAAGGTTCGTGTATCACAATTCGGACGGCGATAACTACTTTAAGTTGCAAGCGATGGTAGGAACAGATCCTATTGAACTAATTAATGGACGGGTAATTAGGAAATTGATGCAATTTTTGCCTTGATTATTTTCTTTTGCGCGGTTATTTTTTAGCATATAATAGACAGAGCAGATTGACAAATCGGATTAAGATTTAATCAATAAATAATATAAGTTTCAATAATGAAAATTTCAATATTTTTTTAATAGGTCTCGGATCTTTCTTTTATAAAAAATCTTTTTGATTCTTAAAAAATAGTTATTCTAGTGTAGGTATATTAAAAAAAATATTGTTCAACTAAAAATTCAAAATCGTAGATGTTTTTCGACTGACACAAATAGAATGCATATGAAAATTTTAAGAAAAATTTTAGAAATTAAATTGGTCATTCATAGAGTGTCAATTATCGACCGACATGACCTGAAAATAAATGGGTCGGGTATGGGTTTAACTTTTTTGTCCCGAATCGGGTCGGGTCGGGTTCGGATCAACCCGACCCGACCCGATTAATTATGATTTTTGAAGTAATTTTATGATTTAATACTAATTAAAGCTTAAATATACACTAATTATATACTAATTAAGATTAATTATAAATTAATCAATATTTAATTGCTTAAAATTATATAAAAATAATTAATAATTAATTAATTATTTTACACGGGTCGGGTCGGGTCGATCCGTGACCCAATTGGGTCGGATATGGGTTAAAATTTTTTGACCCGAATTTAATCGGGTTAGGTAAAAAATAATAATAAAATAATATAATCCAACCCGAACCCGATCCGACCCGACCCATTGACACCCCTAGTCATTCATCATAACATCATTGAAATTTCACCACTAACATTTTAAGATTATATTTTGAGAGGTGAAAATCTCTTCCAAATTGACTAAAATTAGATACACATTCTATCTAAATTATTAAAAACACATCTATGATTTAAAATTTTTTGTTTGAACAATATTTTTTGAAAAGATGTACCGTAAGTATTAGATGTATCATAAAGTTAGGATGTACACTATAATTGCTTTTTTAAAAAGAACTAAAGGTAGTTATTTAAAACAAGCAACCATTTAAACATATGAGAACAATTTAATTCACTGATTTTCCCCTTCATTTTTCACTTTTAGAGCAAAAATTTTATTGCCATTAAAAAAAATATAATCCACGCAATGCTGGCTAACTTGTAAATTACTTAGTGACGTATGCCCCACTTGACAATAAGCATCAACACAAATATTCTATAACCAAACTAGGCACCTTTGTCATAACCAAGTAGTCAAGCAGTTAACCAACTTCTAAATTTCAGACATGTACATTGGTCAAATCCACCGATCAATATCTAAATTCTAAACATATAAGTTCTTTGTGGCAAGTATTTCAATACATCATGCTCAAGGAAACCAATACAGAAAAGGCTCCGCACTGATAAAATTATAATCATCCAATTTAAAGTAGGACATAATATTATAAGGTCGAACTCCAAGTGGCAACTCATTACATGGTTAAAATTTACAATATTACATGCCACAGAGGAACTCAAATTTGAACCTCTGTTTTATCTTAGTTCACCAAACTAAAGACTATTGCACTGTGCTATTTGGAACCCTATATTATAAATATCAGCAATGCTTCACTGCCAAACCACAAAATAACAAGAAGCAACGTTTCCTACAAAAATCCATTTGTAACTAATTTTTAATCTCTGTTTCAGTTAGCCAATGGCTTCTAAAGCTTGGTCACTGCTTGCTTTGGCATTGTTTTTTACAGCCATTAATGGAAGTTTTGCGGCTCGCCATCTCTTAGAGACAACCGAGGCAGCAACACCGGAGGCCGCTCCAACTATCCCAACTATTCCAACTATTCCAACTATTCCAACTATTCCAACTATTCCAACAACTTTGCCACCAATTCCGTCAATACCCAAAGTTACTATTCCGACTATTCCTACCACACTTCCACCCATTTCTGGCATTCCCAGCATTCCCAAGATTCCTACAATTCCCTCCACTATTCCAACTTCATTGCCTCCTATGCCTGCGATTCCAAGCATTCCTTCTATTCCTACTGTGCCAAAAATCCCAGGTTTGCAGGTACCGCCTATTCCAGCACCCCCGGCTGACACCAATAGTCCATGATTAATCATACAATTATGCGTTTATGGTGCAGATTTTTCTTTATGCAATACAGTTGTGTTGTGTATTAATAATATATTATGTCGATTTGTTATGCTGGTTACCATTTCTATGCTATGTAGTTTGAGAATCATATCATTCATTTGTATATGATTTCGTATTTTGTGATTGGAAGTATTTGGTTTTAGGATAACTGAGATCGTTTATGTATATGTTATAATTCTGGGAAATTTATTTTCTACTACGTGGTATGCACGCTTTATCTACATTTAGATTTTTAGGGGGTTTTTGAAATTCTAATTTCACAGATCATAAAACAGATTTAAAGGATGCCCTTCGGCGTTGTGCAGCGAAGCGCAACAGGAGATATAAATTCTATAATTCTGATATATATGTAGAGTTCGGTGGAGTATAAGTTTTTTTTTGCGTCCTGAATAACCACAAAAATATATTCATTAATCCATTCATGATATCATCCTAATAAGTTATTATATGAACTACAAACAAGTAGAGTTTATCTCTCTATGAAATAAAGCGCATGTTCAATAGTGACTAAAAAGTCGTGAAAAATAGCATGTATAATTAGGGTTAATGGGATCCCAATTTTTGTAAAAATGAATATTGAAAATAAATGCATACAGTTTTATTGGAAAAATGGTAAACACCATAAAATTACACAAATAATTAGAGTTCGCTGGGGTAACAAATAAGAATTTCATAACTTACCGTGATTCTTATTAGTCACACTCACACAGATTCATGACGCAATTTCAAACACCTATTCTGAACAAGCCAAGATTGAAAGAGAGGGCTTATTATTTGTTGTTTTTAAGGTTCATTTTATATGAAATTAAGTAATCTAATAATAAAAAATTAATTTAGTAAAGGAGAGGGATCCATGACAATGAATTTTTAAACAAATATGAAAAAAAAAAAGTATTACTTGTACATTGATAGTGATTTATTTTTAATGCAATTTCTTTATCATTTGATAGTCCATTAAAGAACATCAAAATTTTATGTAATTTATAACGATTTTAATTTAACAGTCATTAATGGACTATCAAACATTAATGAAATTGCATGAAATTTGAATTACTATCAATTATCAAATTATAAGTAAAAATTGTATCTACAAACAATTTTTAATTTTTAAGATTTTTTCCGAATTTATTTCAAAACTCATTATCAAAAGTATCGACATAGACATTCTCAAGTGATTCCTCCTTTAGTAAATGATTCATCTCCTCAGGCTTAAATGGTTTGATCTTGTAAATCAATTACGTAAATGTCTCCGTTTAGTCTTTTAAGTTAACGAATACAGTGGAGAAGCATCGACAAACGTCGATATGTCCGAGTGGTTAAGGAGACAGACTTGAAATCTGTTGGGCTTCGCCCGCGCAGGTTCGAACCCTGCTGTCGACGAAATTACCTTTTTTCGCTTTTGCCAAAACGAAGAGAAAAAGCAAGGAGCCCCGATCGTTGGGGACTTCTGGGCCTTTTATTTGGGCTGAAAGCTTCAGCCCAAGGATGATATGGCACCGTACGTGTCAAATTAAATAATTAGTAGACGAGTGTAAGTCCAGCCATCACACAGCCAATTTAAATAATAATAAACTAAATTATATGTTGTGAATTGTGATAGCTGGCAAGATAAAGATTTTATTACATATAATCTTTTAGAACGATGCTTTAGAAATTCCTAAATAATTTTTTTATGATGGATGATTGAAATGCGTGCCACACCTTTGTGGTAAAAAAAAAGAAACCATTTTTTGTGGTACAATATTCAATATATAGTTTTATAACTGCATCTGAAGCATATGAACGAGATCGAACAGTTCAAAAACTATGATATAATGAATATGAAATAAATTTTTTCATGACAGAAGACATGGAACCAAGAAAACCACCACAGATGCGCTTAATTTCTAAAATTAGCATCATATGCGTTTATTTTTCGGGAATTGTGTCATTCTCGTACTATGAAACCGAGACAAATTCAAAATTTGAACCTATCTGGGCCTGTTAAAAAGACATTTTGGTCGTGTTACCTCCTCCCTCGTTGAACAGCCTCTTTATTTTGTTTGGAGGGACTATAAAGTGACAAAGAAGAAGTTGCACTGTATTTTCAGTCTTATTCACTCGTCTTTTGTGCAATTTTATTCAATTATAATCCCATTTTATGATAACTATTTTAATTTAACTTGGCCTATGCATTTCATCTATTATTTCCTTTGAAAACTGTTGAGTAATTAATTGATTGTTAATTCCTCGCTTCAGTATATAAAATAAAGGAAATGTAGTACAAAAGTAACAATTTGATTCTCTATTAATTATTTTTTAGTGAAATTATCAGGAGTTTAGTTTTCTTTTTGGTGAATTTGCCACCAAACGAAAGCCCCCAATTGTCAAGAGTTAAACCAACTTCATTTTAGAAATACTGGCCATATATATCCTCTCAAAAATCTAATTGGTTCTTTCTTGACTCGTTGTAAACAACTAAATATAATGAACCACAGGAAATCAATGGAAAAGGGCTCCACAAACATATGATATACTCGTTGTTTTCCAAGTAGGACATAAACTAAGTTGGAGCCCACAACGAGCAACTCACTACATGGTTATAGTTTGCACTACATGCCACATAGGATCCTAATTTTGCGACCTATTTTGTATCTTAGTTCACAAAATTAAAGACAATATTACACTCTGTGGTTTGGAAATTGAAAGCCAGTACTATAAATATGACCAAAGCTTCACTGGTAAACCACACAAAGCAGAGAAAAACAACATTTCCTACTTGAATCCATCTGTTAACTAATTATCAGTTTCTGTTTCATTTCTCTAATGGCTTCTCAAGCTTGGCCATTGCTTGCTTTGGTGCTGGTTTTTACATCCATTAATGCATGTTCTGAGGCTCGCCATCTCTTACAGATGACTTTGCCATCAATTCCCAAAATCACTATTCCAAATGTTCCCGTAACTTTGCCACCAATGCCCTCAATTCCAGGTGTCCCAGGCATTTCAAAAGAATTTACTATTCCCAAAGTCACTATGCCATCTGCATTGCCTCCTATTCCTGCTATCCCAGAAATTGAAGTACCAAAAATATCAGGTTTGAAGATGCCTTCGATTCCGATAACAACTTCTGACACCACTAGTCCATGAACAATCATGTAATTATGCATTATATTGGAGACTTCGCATTATGTGAGACGCTTTCTCATGTATTAAGTCATGTTGATTACTTGATTTATGTTTGGTCTTGTACTTTTGTATTACATAGTTGATGTTTGTTTACAGTTCGCATTATGTAAGACGCTTTCTCATGTATTAAGTCATGTTGATTTATGTTTGGTCTTGGACTTTTGTACTACATAATTGATGTATGTTTACAGTTTGTGTGGTTTGTAGCTTTGATAATTATGTAAAAGTTTCTCATATACAGTTTGTAATTTTTTTGTAAAAATTGTTCGAATAATTTGATTTACTTTGTTGGGCTGTTCAAATTATTTGTTATTGTTTTTTTTTTCTGAAAATCCTGTATAAGAGCAGAGATCGATGCATATTCGATACATCATATACTAAACCAGTTGATGGAGGTGCAAACAATATGAGAAGAAATTTTATTTATTGTATTGCAAATAAACCATATATTGAATTTAAGGCATAAAAAATAAACAATTTTCATTGACTACACACCAACAAAAAAATTCATATTATTGCGCATAATACTTGTGAGTTATGAGCATAAGAAGTTTAATATATATACATTATATAATACGAGGTCTTACTAGATGTAATCCAGATTCATAATTAAGAACTCGTTTTATATTATTCATTTTGTTAAAAGCGCAGTAACTTCTTCCGTCCTCATCAACCATTTTTCCGACAAAAATTAAAATTGGAATCAAGGATAAAGTATATGGTGTGCATTCCTCTGAAACGGTTTCGTGGGTCCACGACGTGAGTGGTAAACGAACAGGATCTCTCCCCTAGGGAAAAATTAAATAATTAGATCTGATTAAATTATATTTTTTGCATAATATTCGAATCTCACTGCCCATAAATCTGGCAGTCGAATGGTACTTTCCTATTGGCACTATCCGTCTGTAGAAACTGATAGTGCTGAGAGAGAGTTTATAAGAATATTACTAGAAAGAAAGAATGTGATGAAATAAAATTTCTTATTAATTATATCATTGCTATATTGGTATATTTATATGGTACCAACTAGTTGGTACATAACAGGAATAAGCGATAACTTAAGAAAATGAAGGTAAAAGTGATATTTACATATCGCTCCATTCATTTTTTAAAATTGACCAATGATGAAATAACTATAAGATTTGAGGCCAATTCTCTAAGGGTCCGTTTGGCAAATCAAGAAATAGTTTTGGAAGAGTGATAATTTTGGAAGAGTGATAGAATAGTGTTTTTTTGGAAGAATGGTAGGAGTGGTATTTTTGACTATTCGGAAGAACGAAAATATTGTTTGGTAGTTGTTACTCAGAATAGTTAAAATATGAATAATTATGATACTAATAATGATGATAATAATAATAATAATAGTAAAATAATAATCATAATAGTAAGATAATAATAATAATAAAGTAATAAAAAATAATCATAATAAATAATAATATTATAATAGTAATATAATAAAAATAAAAATATAATCATAATATAGTAGTAATATAATAATAAAAAAATATAATTATAATCATAATTATAATAATAATATAATAATAAATAATCATAATTTTAATAATATAATCATAATATAATAATCATAATCATAATAATATAATAATAAAAATATAATCATAATCATAATAATAATTATAAATAATTATAATAATATAATAATAAATTAATCATAACTATAATCAACATATAATAATATAATACAACATAATAAAATAATAATAAGTAATAATAATCATAATCATAATCATCATAATATAATAATATAATAATAAATAATCTTGATCATAATAATATAATAATAAAATAATTACATTTATATTCATAATATAATAATATAATATTAAAATTATATTTATAATAATAATAAAAATAGTATAATAATACTAATAGTAACAATAATATAATAACAATAATGATAATAATAATTTAATAATAATAATATAATGATAATAATAATAATAAATAATAATCATAATATTAATATAATAATAAATTTTAATCATAAATATAATATAATAATATAATAATACTAAATTTTAATCATAATTATAATATAATCAAACAATAATCATTATTTCGCACTCTTCTACTTAGTCTAAAATTCGTTTGACAAATTATTTCGTCGGAATAACAATTATATTCCTACTTTTTGCTATTCCATGGTGTGCCAAATAAACCCTAAATCCTTTCTTAATCACTAATCATAAATATCAAATTTAACACTCTCAAGTTAGGGGTGAGAAAATATTTATCATCCCTAACTTGACAATATTTTCTTAAAATTTTCTTGCATCCAATCTTTTTGTGAATACATCCGCTAGTTGATCATCACTCTTGATGTATCGAGTCTCAACTTCTTTGGGTTGAAATTTTTTCATATAAAGTGACAATCAATCTCGATGTATTTTATTCTTTCATGATACATGAGATTTGATGCAATATATTTTGTGACTTAGATATTACAAAGCATTTTCATTGGAGCTTGATGGTTGATTTTCAAATATTTGAGTAATTATATAATCCAAATTAACTCGCTTTTAGTCGATGTCATGGCTCTGTATTCCACTTTGACACTAGAGAGAGCCATGATATTATATTTTTTATTTCTCCATGTGATTATATTTTTGCATACAAATGTGCAAAAATAAGTAGTAGACTTATGATCAAAGTCTCCGGCCCAATTTAAATCAAAATATTTACATATTTCGTTATTATTATTATTTTTAAAATAAATTCTCAACCTGAGTGTACTCTTTAAGTACCTTAAAATTCTATCGATGACATATAAGTGAGATGCCCTAGGTAAGTACATAAATTTACTAATTTGGCTAATTGAATATGAGGCATCGAGCCTAGTTACATTGAGATAAATTAATTTATCCACTAATCGTTGAAATTGATTAATATCTTCTAAAGATTTATCATCATCGATATTTAATTTGTATTTGCTATCCGTGGGTGTTGTTGCTAGTTTAGATCATAATTTACCCATTTTCCTCAATAAGTTTAACACATATTTTCTTTATGAAATGAAAAGGCCCTTTGGAGAATGTAATAATTACATGATTCTTTATCCCTCAAATATTTTTTTACTCTAATTTTCTCTAAATTATTATCTATAATAATTATATCATCTATATAGACTAAAATTATAGTTATATTATATTTATCTAAATTAACAAATAAAGGAAAAATCAACTTTACTGGCCATAAATCCATAAGAAATTAAATAAGAATTCAGTTTTCAATATCAAGCTCTTGGAGAGTGTTTTAAACAGTAAATTAATTTTGTAAACTATAAATCAAATTAGTATTTTCTTTTTCTTTATGATCGAATGGTATCACTATATACACTTCTTCTTAAAAAACATTTTGAAGAAAAATTTTTTTACATCGAATTGATATAAAGTCCAATTTTAGTTTACCTTTATTGAATTTTTTTTGACGATATTCATCTTGACAACGGATGCAAAGGTCTCTTCAGTCTACAACATACATTTATATATAATCTTTTGTAACTAATCGGGGCCTTATACCTTTCTATGGTTCCTCTATTGTTCTTAATTTGAATACCCATTTACAGTTAACAATTTTTTATTCTTTGATAATTGAGTAATTACCCGAGTTTTATTTTTTTTGAGTGCATTTAATTTTTCCCTTATTGCCTTGAACCATTTTTAAATTTTTAGTAGCATCATGATATTGTATGGGTTCTTGTTCTTTTGAGATTGAAATTAAAAATACTTTATGTTGCTTTGATATACTATCATAAGAAATAATTTTTTTGAGAGGGTATTATACCTTGTAGGTCATGAAGTCTCTCAACCTTCCGGATAGTTGTATTTCTTGAGTTGATCGTCTTAGAAGAATTTTCTCAATATTTACTTCTAATTTTTTTATTATTTTGAGAAATTTTCTCTAATTATTCATTTTCAATATCTTGATCTATTTGCACAACATTTTCAATGGTCTCAAATTCTTGAAAGAATGGAATTACATTTGATGGTTCTATGTCATTGCATTCTTATATTTTTTTCTCTTTGGAGTGGAATACTCCAAGAACATAGTCTTGATAACTATAAAATCTAACTTATCTTGTTTGTTATCATTATAAACATAACACGGGCATCCAAATATTTTTAAATGATTCGATTTTTCTTTGATAAAAGAATTCTAAAGGAATTTTATAATTAAAATTAGCACTTTACAATCAATTAATTAAATATGCGGAAGTGAGAACGACATCCGACTAATAAATCCTAAGAACATAATTTTGATATAATAAATATCTAATTTTCTCTCGGAAGCACCATTTTTGTTTCGGGATGTAAAGACACGAAGTTTGGTGTAAATTTTCATTTTCTTTGAAAAGATTGGCAAAATTTTGATTTATAAACTCGATTCCGCTATCCGATCTAAAAGTTTTGATTTTTGCATTACATTGATTTTCCACAAAGTTATAAAATATTTGAAAATTTGAAAATACTTCACTTTTTATTTTTTAAAGAAATCATCTATAAATATAATAAAATATTTATATCCATTAAATGATATAATTGGAGCTAAACCCTATACATCTGAGTGAATTAAATAATTTTTTTTTCACTCTTACAAAGTAAATGACAACTTAGTAAAATTTTCTAATTAATAAATTTCACAACTACTATTATATAAATTAGAAAAATTAAATAGATTTTTTAAAACTTTATTGGAAGGATGTTCGATAATTCTATGTCATAGAGTGTTTAATTGGTTTTCTCTTTTAACATTGTGATTGAATTTTTCTTGAGCCAAAAAATAAAGTTTATTTTTCACAAATCCTTCACCAATCACATTTTGAATATCAGTTCCTAAAAATCATAATTTTTTTTTGTAAAAAAATGAGTTTACAATTTAATCAATTTATGAGTTTTCGGATTGATAATAGATATGATACATAATTTGTTAACAAGCAATATATTTGAAATTATTCTTGAGAGAATTTTAATTGAACCATCACCTATAATTTCTATTATTTCATTGTTAGCAAACTTCACATATTGTTTACTATCATATTCTTTAAAATTAAATAATAAATTTTATTTTCAGTCATATGATCGGTTGCTTCCGAATCTAGTACACATTGATCATTTATAGAAGAAATAAATAAGTTTAAATTTATACCATATGATCTCTTTTCTTCTTTGTTTTGTTTCAACAACATGGATAACTACCGCATTAGTAGTTGCATCTGATTCGAAGCAGCTCTAGCCAAGTCTACTTTTGATTGAGAAGATTTTCTTCTCGTCTTGGTGAAATCGCTTCCCTTTTCACTCACCGCCTTGCTTCCTTGGCCCTTTGGACAAAGATGAGGGTAAAGGAATCAATAGTTATCCCTCTTATGCCCCTTGATTTTATAGTAATCGCACCACACAACTTAGCTCTCCTTATTTTTATCTAGGGTTTTTATTTTGGTTTCGAGTGTAGCTGTCGAAAGCCTTGGATTCTTGATCATTGCTCGGTTGAGACTCTATTACTGCTCTTCTTGCTTCTTCTCCCTTCACTCTTGCCATTAATCATCGAGTGAGGGTAAGTATGATGCTAGGAGAATTTATGACTTAACAGTCTCATAATTGGAATTCAAGTTTGTTAAAAATCTGAATACATTATCTTGTTCCTCTCTGCAATGGATCTCTTCTAAGTCAGATGTGGGAGATATGTATAACTTTAATTCATCTGTTTTCTCTTGTAGAAGAGAGAACAATTAAGAGATTGTTTGATTTGGTTGTTGCTTAATGATTCACAACTCTTGATGGATTTGAAAGATATGAAAGTAATTCTTCTTTTTGCCATACAATTTCTCAGCCTTTTCCCACATCTGTTTTGACATGTCATGTTTTTGGAAATATATGGATCCATTGTTGTTAGTAGCTACCCTACAACTCTGTTATCATTCTTGCGTCATTCTCTAATAGCTCTCTTTTCATCATCAATTGGTTCCCCAACAGTTGTTGGTACTTGTATGGTAATTTCTCCATTGACAAATTTGATTTTGTCTCTGTCAATTAACCCAAAGGTGACTTTTTTGACCAATATATTATAGTTTTTACCATCAAGAAGCACTGAGCTAAGCTTATCAGTTGTTTGGCTTGTCACTTTTGTAGTTTAGTTGTTTGGCTTGTAATTTTTAGAGTTCAGTTGGTTCTAATATGATGGACTTTGATTAATCCTCTGACAAGAACCACAAGACTAGCAAGACTATGTAGCAACTCCATCAGTTTTCTCAATTTATGAAACTTCACAAGGTAAAGACTATCATAATAAAAATTGCACTTACAAGGTAACCAGTAAATATAAATGGATTGAATACGGTAACTAAATGTGTACTGGTTACTTTCCCAAGTTTTCCCTTCCAGCTAAGTACATAATTTATTATTGATCAAAATGAGTAGATGTAGCCTTAAATTAAAATTAAGTATGTGGTAAAAAAATCCAGCTTTGGAAGGTTAGCAGAGGACCACCTATCTGTATGACTTCTTTGATGATCTCTTCAAAATCGAACAACCAATCTGCTCAAATATTTCATTGGTAGTTGTAAAAAATTAACAAGAATGTCCACACGCACTTGGGTGTTTTTTTGTTTCACTTTGGACTCATCGTCTTTTTTCCTTCTTGTAACTAAATTGAGTGCATGACAAATGGGGCTTATATTAGCAATATTCCGAAAATTTTGGGTGTAACTGAATAAATGTCTCGATTAAGGGGTTGATAAGGAAATTAAATACGATCCCCCTCATTTTCCTTATAAATACTCACCATCTCCTCACTGCAACTTACAGTAAATCTAGTTCATATTGAGTGATTAATCTCTCATCAATTTCACAAATGGCTTCTCAAGCTTGGCCACTCCTAGTTTTAACTCTTTTTTTCAATGATTAATGTAAGTGTTGCAAGTCGTCATCTCTTGGACACGACTAAAGCAACAGCACCGCAGGCTGCACCAGTCACACCAAAGCCGGCGACTCCATCCGTTACAGTAGCTTTACCACCCAAGCCGGCATCTCCGGCCATTCCAGCAACCTCACCACTGAAGCCTCCTGTTCCAAGTATCCCGATAACTATTCCTACTATTACTACATTGCCTCCTATTTATAATTCCATTCCAGGTATTCCTAGACTGCCTCCTTTTCCCTTGTTTCCGAGTATTCCTACAATTCCAAGCATCTCCATTAATATTCCATCTATTCCCATAATAGTACCGAAAATACCGGGGTTCGAAGACTTGCCTATTCCTTCACCACCTGCCACCACAAATCCATGAAGGACCTTACAAGTGTATCAGTGTATGTATATATATGACATAGATTGCTCTGTCTTTTGTGTGCGATAGTTGTCCACATATCAGATAGTTTGTGATACTATGTTGCTCTTGCTCATTCTTTTTTCGTATTTAATTTTGTACTTGCTTACAATAAAAATAAAATTTTACTTGATTTGTAAACATATATTAACTAGATTGTGTGGATTGTAGTTTCTAAGATTCTTTAGTTTGCTTTATGTATGTTATATATTGAATGCTAGCTCGATATATTTCTCTTTTTTTTGTTGGTTTAATTGTAACTGTTTCTTTGTTGCGACCATTCAGTGGTTTTTAATTATTAAAATTAATTAATATAAATATGAAATATTTAACTACGGGAAGAAAAAAAAACAGGATTCTGGCAAGGATAATCAAGAGCAGAACATAGCATTAATTATTTCAGTCAGGATAGGTTACAATATATAAATGACAAATAAATTAGAGTCTGGAGTATGCTATTTGTGACCACTTCATAAATATTGCATTTAATCACATGGATTGCAATTGACCATTGCCAATAGTATATATATGTCATTCATATACATGGCTCCCACATAGAAAAGCAAACTAAATATTTTCGAAGCAGATGCTTGAAGAGTAATTTTAGCAAAAGGTGATTAATACTTTTTACTATTAAAAATGGTAATTTTTTTATAACAAATGCTTCTACTAATTATCTAGTTGCTTCAAAATTGAGCTCCACAAGAGAACACAAATGAGTTTTCACAGTACAAAGTAAATTTTATATGTAAATTGTGAACTCGGTCTGTGTTGTTGAGAGATTCTAACTCTTTGTTGAATAACCTTTCAACAAGATTTGCAGTTCACTTTTTGCTCATCCCAATTCAATTATCAACAAATAATGTAAAAAAAAATTAACAAAAAGAGGATCATATATTTACTATTTTTTAATACATCAAGGAAATACATAACTAACGTGTAATTTCAAATGCAGACGCTGATGGTGGAAGGCGGAATGGACAATTTTCTTAGTGTTATAAAATTAATGATAGATGTTTCATCTCTTCCACCTCCTCTCATTCCTCCACCTCCTCTCATAATGATAGAAGTTTTTAATTCTCTTCACCTTCTCCTTAATTCTAGATTTAATTTTGTATTAATTTTCTCTTTTATTACATGATGTTTCTCTAGCCTATAAATAGAGGCTTGTATGTTGTTGATGAAGATAGACCTCTAGATGAGATAATATAAAAATAAGATTTTAGCCTCTCATAACTTTTGTCTTCTATCTTTATTTTATAACACGTTATCAGCACGACTTCGCTCTAACCGAGTTGTGACGAAAGTTTATTTTATAGTAGAAGCACGAGATCGACATAATCAGATTATCGTAAGATTGTCTCTAAAAAGAGGTACACTTTAGATTATATTTTATCATTTTACCATTAATTATAATATTTATTTTCTTGATGAAATTATTCTTATATTGGATGAGACTAATATTTTCATTCCCCGAAGAGAATGATAAAATAAGTAAATACAAGAAATATTTTTATTTATTTATTAAATAACCAGAAATTATTGATACTTTTAATGGCCAGAAGTCATTGTATTTGATAATTAAAAGTTTTATCAAAATGAGTTACAATTGATAACCCGAAGTTATCGATATACTTAATAACCGGAAGTTATTATTTTATTCAACTAAAATGATAACCAGAAGTTATCAAATTAGATAAATAAACAAATAAATGTAATGTCTCTAATCTTTTCTCTTAATGACCTGAAGTTATTAATATTATTTTTCTTTAATAATTTTCATAAATGGATGTTCGATACATTTTCTTTAATATTACCCAACAAAGTACGTTACCCTTATTAAGGATATGTACACAAATGTTGTGACTTGTGTCAGAGCATGTGACGGCGAGTCCGATACATTTTCTATTAAGATAGGATTACATCAAGGGTCAGCATTGAGTCCATATATTTTCACCTTAGTGATGGATGAGATCACAAAGGACATACAAGAAGATATTCCTTGGTGTATGCTCTTTGTTGGATGATGTGGTGCGGATTGACGAGAGCAGAATTGGAGTCAATCAGAAACTAGAGTTGTGGAGACAAACTTTAGAATCGAAAGGTTTTAGACTTAGTAGGACAAAAACTGAATATATGAGGTGTCAGTTCAGCGGGGAAAATTTAGATGACGGAGATGTTAGTTTGGATGGACGAGTAGTACCCATGAATGACACATTTCGGTATTTGGGATCGATATTGCAGAGTGAAGGAGAGATCGATGAAGATGTTAGTCATAGAATAAGAGCTGGATGGGTAAAATGAAGACAAATATCTGGTGTTCTTTGTGACAAGAAGGTCCCAAACAAACTAAAAGGCAAGTTCTACAGGACGGTGATTAGACCCGCGATGTTGTATGGCGCAGAATGTTGGGCTACAAAAGGACAACACATCCAGAAGATGAGTGTAGCTGAAATGCGGATGTTGCGTTGGATATGTGGCCACACAAGGAAAGATCGAATCAGAAATGATGATATTAGGGACAAACTTGGGGTAGCACCAATTCAAGAGAAGCTAGTCCAACATCGTTTGCGATGGTTTGGTCATATCCAACGAAGGCCTCCTGAAGCATCAGTACGCAGTGGTATTTTAAGTCGTCCTGAAAATACAAGAAGAGGAAGAGGTCGACCGAGATTGACATGGGAGGAAGCAATAAAAAGAGATTTGAAGGAATGGAATATACCCAAAGAGCTTGCTTTGGATAGGAGTGCATGGAAGATAGCGATTCATGTACATGAACCATGATTTAGGAGTTAGAGTCTAATAGTAGAGTTATAAACTTCATATTCTTAGATTTTTTAGGATTTTAGGATTTAGAATTTGGAAATAGATTTCAGAAATAGAGGTTTAGATAGGATTTTAGGATTTAGAATTTAGAATTAGGTTTTAAAATAGGATTTTAGAAATTAGAAATAGATTTTATAATAGAGGTTTATTGTACTATTATTATTATTGTTATTATTGCTACTATTATTAGCATATTATCATTATCATTATCATCTTTATTTATATATTATTATTATTATTATTTTATTTTATTTTTTTCTTCCATCATATTCATTTTTATCACTTATATTTGAGATCTTTGATCTTATATTTTCCGATTGGGTTTCCTTTCTAGCCTACCCCAATTTATTTGGGATTAAAGGCTTTGTTGTTGTTGTTGTTGTTGTTGTTGTTGTTGGATGTTCGATTAAATTTATTAATATTAGTAGTATTTTTATTTTGTAGTTCTTATGGAAAATCTTACTAAACTTGAATTCGTTGCCCTTGATATATCGGGCAAGAACTATCTCCCATGGACTCTCGATGCTGATATTCATCTTACCGCAAATAATCTTTGAGATACAATAAAAGATAAAAATAAGGCCTCCCCGCAGGAGAAAGCCAGCAATGATATTCCTCCGTCATCATCTCCATGAGGATTTAAAAAATGAATATTTAACGGTGAAATATCCATTAGAATTGTGGAAAAATTTAAAAGAAAGATATGACCATAAAAAACAAGTGCTCCTCCCAAAAGCTCGATATGAATTGATTCATTTAAGGTTGCAAGATTTTAAATCTATGGGTGAATATAATTCCACAATGTTTCGCATAACTTCTGAGTTAAAATTATGCGGAGAAAAGATTACTGATGAAGACATGTTAGAAAAAATATTTTTCACATTTCATGCTTCGAATTTGCTCCTGCAGCAGCAATATCGGGAGCGTGGTTTTAAAAAATATTCAGAATTGATATCATGTCTTCTTGTTGCGGAACAAAATAATGAGCTTCTCATGAAAAATCATCAATAACGGCCCACTGGCTCTAGTCCATTTCCTGAAGCAAATGCGATATCATTCCCTGAAGAGAATGCAACATCATTTAAAGAAAATCATGGTCGAGGACGTGGTCGCGGCCCCAGAAGAGGTCGTGGACGTGGTCGCAATAATGTTTGGCGACGTGAATGTCATAATTTCAAATCAAATGACAATAATGTGGGGAGATATGAAAATGAAAAGAATTCAACATCTTCTAAAAAGTTTAAAAGTAGTTGATATAGATGTGGTATGATAAACCATTGGTCACGCACATGTCGTACTCTCAAACATTTAGTTGAACTTTATCAAGCATCCATCAAGAAAAAGGGAAAAGAAGTAGAAACAAATTTTATTAAAAATGAGTCAAATGATTTACTCATGGATACACACCTAGATGTTTCTGATTTCTTTGAGAATGTTGATAAAGAAATAAATATTATGAGCTAAGTTTTTTTTGGTTTATTTTAGTTCAGTTTTATGTTGTAAGTTTATGTTTCTCATGAATAAAATTAGTTTCTTTAAATTTGATCTTGTATATTTTTTTATTCAAAAGAAAAAAATATGATTGAAGGCTCCAGCAGAGCAATGACAAGTATTAGAGATGAATGTCTAGTAGATAGTGGAACAATAAACACAATATTAAAAAACAAGAAATATTTTTCTCAATTGTCTCCTGTAGAGACACATATTAATACAATTTCTGGTATTAGTAACTTAATTGAAGGCTCTGGAAGAGCTTGTATTTTGTTACCAGAAATAACAAAATTAATTATAAATGACGCATTATACTCTAGTAAATCCAGAAGAAATTTACTAAGTTTTAAAGATATTCGGTGTAATGGTTATCATATCAAAACCATGACTGAAAATAACATTGAATATCTTCAAATTACAACGATTAAATATGGTCGGAAGATCATATTGGAAAAGATGAAAGCTTTATCATCTGGACTATATTGTATGAACATAAGTTCAATAAAATAAAATATGGTCAGTAACCAGAAGTTACATGACACGAAAATATTTATTCTGTGGCATGACAGGTTAGGTCATCCAGGTAATATTATGATGAGGAGAATAATTGAAAGTACAAATGAGCATCCTCTAAAGGACCTGAAGATTCTATTATCAAAAGATTTATCATGTGCAGCATGCTCTCTTGGAAAATTGATAATTAGGCTATCTAAAAATAAAATTGAAAATGAATCTCCTTTATTTTTAGAGAGAATTCAAGGAGATATTTGTGGGCATATTTCTCCTCCATTTAGACCATTTAGATATTTTATGGTTTTAATTGATGCATCAACTCGATGGTCACATGTTTGCTTATTAGCTACAAGAAATGTTATATTTGCTAGGCTATTAGCACAAATAATCCAATTGAGAGCAAATTTTCCGGATTACCAAATTAAGAGTATCCGGCTTGATAATGCAGGAGAATTTACATCCCAGTCTTTTAATGATTATTGTATGTCAATTAGGATTAAGGTAGAATATCCAGTTGCTCATGTACATACACAAAATGGTTTAGCTGAATCATTAATTAAAAGATTACAACTGATTGCTAGACCGTTACTTATGAAATATAATCTACCATCTTCTGCATGGGGACATATTACATGCTGCTGCACTTATTAGATTAAGACCATGTGCATCTCATAAATTTTCTCCATTACAATTGGTCTCTGGAAGAGAACCAAACTTGTCCCATCTTAAAATTTTTGGTTGTGCTGTGTATGTTCTAATTTCTCCTCCACAACGCACAAAAATGGGACCACAGAGAAGATTATGAATTTATATTGGTTTTCACTCTCCATCAATTATTAAATATTTAGAACCATTAACTGGAGATGTTTTTACAGCTCGTTTTGCTGATTGTCAATTTGATGAGACAATATTTCCAATCTTAGGGGGAGAAAAAGAAAAACTGGAAAAACAAGTAACTTAGAATGCATCATCAATATCTTATCTTGATTTCCGGAGTGGTCAATATGAACTGGAAGTTCAAAAGATTATACATTTACAAAGAATAGCAAATTAGTTACCAGATGCATTTAGAGATACAAAAAGAGTGACTAAATCATATATACCAGCTTTAAATGTACTTGCTCGAATTGAAATAACCTAAGCAGATGTTACTATACAAAGAAAACGTGGAAGACCAATCAGTTTCAAAGACAAAAATCCATGAAAAATGAAAGAGCAGAATAATGCAGTTGGTGTAACTCCAGCAAAAGTTACCGATAAAATCCCAGAAGAGATTGTCAGTAAAATCCCAAAAGAGATTGGAAGTAGATGCAGGATATGCAGATGCAGGATATTTATCAGTTGGATATGCAGATGCAGGATATTTATCAGATCCGCATAAAGGCTCGATCACAATCCGGATATGTGTTTACATATGGCGGCACTACAATTTCATGGCGATCGACAAAACAAACATTGACAGCAACATCATCAAATCATGTTGAATTAATTGCTCTTTATGATCTTTGGATGAGAATGTGTATGGTTAAGATCCATGATCCAACACATCCAAGAGGAATGCGGTCTCGAGTCGATCGAGAAAACCCGACGGTGATATATGAAGATAATACCGCATGCATTGCTCAAATCAAAGAAGGATATATCAAAGGTGACAAAACCAAATACATCTCGCCAAAGTTCTTCTCAACACATGATTTACAGAAGAATAGTTTGATAAACGTTTGTCAAATCAGATCAAGCGATAATTTGGCAAACTTATTCACAAAATCATTGCCAAGAAATATTTTTGAGTAGCTTTCACATAAGATTGACATTCGTCACTTAAAAGATGTACATTAAAATGAGGGGGAGTATTATACACGTTGCACTCTTTTTTCCTTCACTAAGTTTTGTCCCATTGGGTTTTCTTAGTAAGGTTTTTAATGAGCAACATAAGCGATCCAGAAGTATCAGTTAAATCAAGTTGGTCCTGAAGTACCAAAATTTAATATTTGTCCAGTAGTACAATATTAATAGTGTATAATATAAGACGAAATATCTAAATGGGAGTGTTATAAAATTAATGATAGATGTTTCATCTCCTCCACATCCTCTCATTCCTCCACCTCCTCTCATAATGATAGAAGTTTTTAATTCTCTTCACCTTCTCCTTAATTCTAGATTTAATTTTGTATTAATTTTCTCTTTTATTACATGATTTTCTCTAACCTATAAATAGAGACTTGTATGTTGTTGATGAAGATAGACCTCTAGATGAGATAATATAGAAATAAGATTTTAGCCTCTCATAACTTTTGTCTTCTATCTTTATTTTATAACACTTAATTATTTACTATTTTTTTTTTAATTTTGTTTCCTTAATGCATTGTACCTTTGCCCTTTAATTCTTTTTGTTTCGATATACTTGGTGGTTACAAGGGAAAACATAATTTGAGGATTGGATCCGTTTTGGATCTTGCAATTTGGATTTGGAAAGTATGATATTTGGGCTTCATTTTGGGTTATCTGTTCAGAAATTTTGTATGTGAATTCCTAATAAATAGTGCGCTGCCTAGATTTAATTTAGGTTCACATATGCTAACCCGAAAATATTATAAAAAAATATTCTTGGTTGATCAAACTTCAGGAGGTTGGTAGATGACAACCCATATTGTCCTGGTAGATATAAATGTAGATGTAGAAAAACATTGGCAGTGGTTTAATTTCGATTAATTTAATTTATTTCTTCCTGACAATATTTGTTCCTGGATGCCATTGTGCCACTGAAATTATTGTTGACCCACCTACACAAACCCTTGGTTGACCAACATATGGACCATTAATTGTACGGTATCCAAAAGCCCCTCTATAAATCTCCACATCTCCCCGCTGCCAATTCACACAACTCCGCGTTTAAACTAAATTTCATCATCAAATACAGTTTTTGAATTTACTGCTTTCATTAATTGCACTCATGGCTTCTCAAGCTTGGTCAATCCTTGCTTTGGTTTTATCTTTAACAGCCATTGATGAAAGCTTTGCGGCACGTCATCTCTTAGACATAACTGAAGCTGCGGCGCCAGAGGCTGCACCAACAACACCAAAGCCGACTATTCCAACAACATTGCCGCCAATTCCTTCTATTCCGAAGGTCACTATTCCTAGTACCATTCCCACTACATTGCCACCAATTCCAGCCATCCCTGGAGTTCCTAAAATACCGACTACAATTCCCACAACTATACCGACCACTATTCCGACTGCATTGCCTCCTATGCCTTCCATCCCAAGCATTCCTTCTATTCCCACAACAATACCGAAAGTACCACTCCAGGTTCCACCTATTCCGGCCCCACCTGCCACTACTAGTCCGTGAAATATGATTGTTTAATCATACATGTGCAACAGAGATTTTGCATTATGTGAGGAAGTGATGGTGTAATAAAAATATTATTGCTTGTTTATTAATTACTTCATATCTGCATATATGGTTTTGTATGGACGTCTAATTGTATACGTTTATTACTACTGTGGATTATAGTGTGAATATCCATTGTGTCTTTGTACATGAATTTCACTATTGCAATGAAAAGTGATGATTTCTGTGTCAGGCTGAGAACTCACCTGTGTTTGTAATGGGTCTTTTTACATTTTTTTTAAGACTAAATTCCTTTCTTTTCATTTTGTTAAAAGCCTGAAATAATTTTTGAACAGGGACAAATTGTTATAGGATTATGGAAAGTAAATAAAAAAAATCTACATGTTCAGAAACTTTGCCTAAGTGTTGGCATGCATTAAAAACTAAGAGCTGAGAAGTAGCAAGATTTAGTCTAAATTAAGTTAAAACGCTGGTCTTAATAATCTTGAACAAGATTTTATTATATGGATTTCTAAACCGAATTGTAAAGATAATGAATATAAGAAATGACTCAAAAACTATGAACATTTGATATGGATGTCTCTGCTGTTTGAAATAGAACATGCATACATTACCTCTTTGGTACTGCATCACAAAAAACAATTGGTAGTTAATATGTGCTGATAGCTAAACTAAGCAAACATGTTGATCACGAGGGAAACTTTACTGCTTCAAAAAAAAAAAGGCACCTCTACTGTGTTCTCAGCTTGTACACAATCTCCAGAACTTGATTGATCAGGTACCAGATAATATCATGTGATGCTGATCAATTTCACACAGAACTACACAAGGGACTTCAATTATTTCTCAAAACAGGGTTTCATGATGGAAAATTAAATTAAGACTATGGGTATCACTGTGCAACTCGCAATTAAAATTGTAATCCTACCACAGGTAAATCTGGTTTCTCCGTAGAGCGTAGACAGAGATGCTGAATCTATGCAACAATCTGTTTCAAAGAATGCTGCTAATTAATTATTCTCCGTGATTGATGACTTGGCAACCATCCTGCACTTTGCCTAAACAAGTGACTGCATTGGAATGAATGAGTTCAATCATTCACTGATGCTTTCTTTTCAAAGCGCTACAGACAGACTATGCTAGCTAATGGCAACGATTAGGCTTTAAAGAGAAAGGTGTAAACACAAAAAATATATATCCTTCCAGTTTTCCCAAAGAAAACAGAAAATATATGCTTTGTTCTATAAATGCCAGTTCACAAAAGACGTTTGATCATACACCCATGATGCAATACCAAAATGGTTAAAAAAATTTGATAGGCAGCTAGAAGACACAACATTATTTGTGCTATGGAGGGAACGTTGCACAAGAATTTTCACTGACAAACGGCAAAAAGCAACTGAAATTGTGAGGAAATACTGCAGGAGAGGAGAGAATGGTTTGGAAGTATGCTACTGTAAACACTCACTATGTAAAACCAATTGTTCTTTCAGTATATTTTAATTTTATTTTGTATAAATATTTGCCATTGTACAATTGATCACATCTTGGTGATCTTCTTAATGAATTTGGGGGTTTGACCCTATCTTCTTCTCAACAAAAAAAAGGTCACTGACACTGAGATAATATATTAGTCATCTGGCTACAATAACAGTATCAGTAATGACACTAGAGGTAGCCAAAATAGTTTTTAAAATTTAATCATGCTGCACTGAATATAGGTTTTCTTATTTATTTTTCAAACCGCACCTAATAATTTGTAAAGAAAATGTCATATATATTTCAAAATCCAAGCTTCCATCCCAAAGTTTTTGAGGAGTTAAACAAACTTTAGGAAGTTAATATAGAGCCACCTAATTGTTTGGCTTCATGACTTAGTATCTCTTCACATCCAAATGCAACATTGTAGTTGGTAATTTGTATAATATAATGTCGTCAAAATTAGGGGAGTTTTCTATTTTTCTTCTTTTTGATTTGATTTATTCATTGCTTTATACTTGATAGTTGTTATTATTAGATGTCGTCCAGTGTCTTTGATCTGTTCTTATTTTCAACAGTTTGATATTCTGATGTAACTGAACAATTGTTAGTTAACCAACTTGGGGAACATTACGTCTCCTATAGTCTCAACCCCTTATTATAAATAACACTCCACACTACAAATTCACACAACTCCAGATAGAAACTGAATTTCATTTTTCGAAAGTACTCCATTGAATACAATTCTCGAATTTAGTATTCTGATCTCTATTTAATTGCATTAATGGCTTCTCTCAAGCTTTGGTCAATACTAGCATTGGTTTTAGCTTTAACAGCCATTAATGGAAGTCTTGCAGCACGCCATCTTTTAGACACGACCGAAACTGCAGCACCAGAGGCTTCAACAAAGCCAACTATTCCAACCACTACAACAACTTTGCCACCTATTCCCTCCATTCCAGCTATTCCAACAACTTTACCACCTATGCCCTCTATTCCAAAGGTCACAATTCCTAATACTATTCCCACTACACAACCACCAATTCCTGCCATGCCAGCTATTCCTAAAATTCCAACTACAATGCCCACGACCATGCCAACCACTATTCCGACTACACTGCCTCCTATGCCTTCCATTCCGATCATTCCTTCTATTCCTAGTGCAATTCCTAAGGTACCATTCCAGGCGTCACCTATTCCAGCCCCACCGGCCACTACTAGTCCATGAAGATGACCATTTTCATCATTCATTTGCAGAGACTTTGATTGTACTAAAATATTCTTGCTATCTTGTTGTTTTGTATCTGCTTGGTTTTGTATGTATTATTTACTACCACTGTTGATCCTATATATGTGACTTGCATTTTATCATTATAAGTTATTTTCTTTTTGCAATGAAAAGAGCTGATTTTGTTTCAGGTGAGATCTCATTTTGGTTTATGTTTGTGCTTTAAAACTGTGGTGTTACTACTGATTTCTGTTTACAATAGAAACCAAGTCCTCATTTATGAGCATTACACGTGTTATAAGATTCTGACAAGTTAAATCCAAAACTTTACATGCTTGAAGTTATAACTATTCCAAGTGTGAGCATGCGTGGAAAAATAAGAGCAGAGAGCAGGCATGAAATAATCTTGAACATGATTCGTTTACATATGGACTTTTATTTAAATTTAAATATATATATATGCACCGTTTTATTAATTTCATTGAAAAAGCAAACCTTCTTGCCATGAAAAGAGAAACATGTTATAATATATAATATTTAATGAAACAAAACAATATGAAGTAATAAAAAAATGCAATCGCAACGAAATATTAGTTGCGATAGTAATTTTGGCAATGAATTTTATCATTGCAGTGAATGGATAATATCTTGATGAATTTCATTGCAATATCAATTAAATCAACTAACTAAAATTTCAATTTAAGTTGAACCTTAATATTTTTGTGGCAATAGATGGTCTGATCAGCCCAGCCCATTCGTTGCAATACTTCCGATCCGTTCCTTTCTCCTTCCGTACAGAAATCTCCGCAAATAAATCTGTGCAGTTCGTTTTAATCTGAACGGTTATGACAAAGTATAAATATAAATTTTGATGTATAAAACTGTTTTTTATTATTAAATCAAAATTGTTAATGGGTGATCGGATCAGGAGCAAATTTAGATGGATCCATGGAAGCAATTGTCTCTCTAGATTTTGAAAAATAGTACTTATAGATAATATTTTTGATAATTTACTCTCCTTGAAAAAAAAATTTGTTCCCCAAAATTGTTTCATTATTTTGATTGAAAAAAATATATTTAATATCATGTATAATGAAATAATTATATAAATATTTCGAAATACGAAGTTCCGTAATAACAAATTTTTATTTTATTATTTGGAAAAACAACTTGATTATTTATTATTTTGAAAATAATTATGTAAATAACTTAATTATTTATTATTTTGAGTTTTATTTTATTATTATTTTTAATATGTAAAAAATATTATTTTAATAAATTTTTTTATTAAATAATAATATATATTAAATTATTAATTTTTTATTTAGTATCTATTAATAATTTAAACCATAAACTATTACAATAATTATGCGCAGGCCAAAATCCTGCGTCGCCCCTGGATCGGATGATTGAGCTCTCTCGAGGATATTGATTCGCTCTCTCTCTCTTCGCTCCCACACCGGTGTTATCAATCGGCGTCCCATCTGAGATGACTATCAATCGGCATTGAAACTTTCTCACTCGGATCTGAGACGGTTGTTAAATGTCAATGGAGGTGTCCATTCAGCATGTTCGTTGGATGGCGTCGGGACGGCACACCTCTCGTGCAAGTCGCTGGATGAACGGTGACTCTAGCTCTCTAGATCGAGGTTAAGCCCTAAGATACAGTAATTCTCCTCCCCTCATTGATTTTTCCTTCAAATTTGTCGGAACTGCTCTAGTTTTTGGCGAATTTCTATTTTCTAGTTTATTTTCAGAATGCAGAAGTGTGTGGTCATAATCTTTTACTTTTGTACCTTAAGCAATAAGAAATTTATTATTTTTCTCGATTGATCTTACTTTCTGTTTCAATATTTTTTTTATCAGTAACCGCACTAGCATCAGGTTTAGGCAAAGTCACCGGCCTTTTTGGAATTTCCAATAGTACCTCTCTTCCTGTCAGTTTTAGCTCTTGTGTAGTATTGTTGACATTTTTCTCTAAAAGCTGCATATCACTAATTTATAATATGTCAGTCATATTTTTGAGGTGTGCTAATGTGCTTTATAAAGCACAAAATACTTTATACTTCATGTTTATATCTTATGTTTCAAAATTCAATTGGACCATCCAAATTGTTAAATATGATTTTTATATCAAAATCTTCTTGGTGATCAAATTTTATTTTTTTGGATTTTTTTTTGCTATTTATTTAAAAGGATAGAAAATCGTTAATATTGAATGGTTCAGAAAACGTCAGATCAATAAATTTTGTAGCCTTTCAAAACAATAGTAAAAAAATTTCAAAAAATATAAAATTTGATCACCAAATTTTTTTTGATATGAAGATCATATTTAATAGTTTGGATCGTCTATTTGAATTTTGAAACATGAGATATAAACGTGAAATACGGAATATTTTGTGCTTTATAAAGCACATTAGCATACGTCTATATTTTTAGCAGTTCTTGTAAAATTACAAAAGGTATTTTGTTTTACTTATAGGTTATGGCAATTCTCAATTAGCTTGCTTGAAGGACCACTTATTTAACAAACTCATGAAGCATTCACAAGTTCATGGCAGACACTAAATTGGCAATTAGTACTTCTTATATCCTCTAATTAACTTATATATATTATGTTTAGGAATATCCTCTGATCAAATTAAATTCACTGATTTGTTCAGTGAACATGTATGTTTAGTTTTAACTGGATTTATTCGTTTGCAATTTTATCTTGGGATTAGGTGATAATTTAGGCATAAGCTTCCAAATTATTATCACCTCTGTTAGGTACTGTATGGTTGAGTCATCACTTTCAACAATCGATCGAACTTTTTTCTTCATTTTAGATCATGGTTATCAATATAAAATTCATATAAAAAAACAAATTCTGAATTTTTTGGAACTGAAACAAGCACCTTCAAAAAGTGGGTCAACAGCATCAACATCAAAATATCTAATATGAAGTACATTAACAAATTGGGCATTTTATTTTATAACTTCTATTAAGGTTTTGTCGGTTTCTCATGGAGATTTACTATGATTAGATTGGGGTAATTTTGGTGAAAAGAGATATCCTATTATTCTGATAAGCATTTCCTTCAGTCACCAGAATTTGATCAATTGATTCAAGCATTTAGCTCTAGATTTTTAGCCTTAAAAAAAATCAGAAAGAAAAAAATAGAGCACAAGATTTAAAAAATATTATTACATGAATGATATATTCAATTCTAGTATGTGATCAGTTAATACATTATTACATTTGGTTCTTCCTTTTTGTTTAATTCTTCAGTGCAGATCAATTCTTATAGGTGATCAGCTAATACATTTGGTTCTCCTTTTTGTTTAATTTTTCAGTGCAGATCATGCATCAATAAAGCTCATCTGCAACATCTAACTGTTAATATGTAGGTCGCATTAACTGGCGCTGCATACTAGAAAGAGTGGCTGGATGCACAATCGATTCTCTCTCGCATGTGTCTCCTATGATCCAATCGACGATCATAGGATTTGTATTCTTAGTTTTTTGTTGGATATGATTTGTACATCTACATTGCAATATATCCGGAATATAAAATTTTACATAGTTTTCTTAGATTTCTACATTATTATCCCTACAGCCATTGCTCCACTCGTCAAGCCTGTTCAGGTCAAGCATGGCCTCTTGTGGTGAGTTTGATGCCAAGTCTCAGCAGTCTCCTTTAATAGAGGCACACACTTGTCCCCTCGTGATGCTTCAGGAACATGGATCAGAGCCCGCTTCACTGAAAAGCACAATCGATTCAATCCAGATGTAGAGTTTGGAACTCACCTGGTAATTGGATTGGATTGTGGTGCTGGTAGATAGATTACCCAAACTATGGCATGGTAGCAATAGTTGTTAACTTCAATTTTTCAAATGTCAGTTGACTGATTGATATTTCACTCTGTAATCAGTTGTTAACCTTTACTTCATTCAACTTCAGGCCATAAATTCTGAGTTGTCTGAGAAAGACAAGCCAGAAAATGTCTCAATCAACTATGTGGATGACTAAGAGACCTCCACATCAGCATCGGCCAATTACACACGTGTAGAGGAGAAAACCTCTCCAGATTTACTGAAGAACACACCTAACACCTTCAAGTATAGATGTGATAGAACAGCGAACTAAGAGTCCTTCTGATGGAGAGGATGTGCACAGGTAACTTTTGCAAAGTACCTCTGGCTGAGAAAGGCATTTGCTTCTCTTTAATGCAAGTAGAAATTGACCTGTAAGAATTAACCAGGGAATTCTTAGTATGTACAATAATCCTCTTTCATTCCTGAAAGATCAAAGTTGAAAGGGAGAGCAGTAGTGAATAATAATATTATTTATATTTGTAGTTTTTGTATTGTGATTGTGAGTCCTATGACGTACCTTTATGACGTTAATATTAATTTGACACAATTTACCTTTTTTAAATAGGAAGTCAATTGTGCTCTGGCATTTCTTTTGACCTGATCATTTTATGGCTTTTGTTTTATTGGTACATTTTAGCTATTCTTACAGGAAAATTATGTTACTTCACAGCTTTCCTGTCAGCACATATTACTTTTTTATGAGAAATAGAATTGGTGCACTTTTACCATCTAGTCTATTGATTTTCATCTTATGAAAGGACCTACATGAAAAAGTATGGTCATGTCAGACCGCATGTGTCCTTTGATATTTAATACTTTTTTGTTTAGTTTTATTTTAATACATCCACTATGATATAGGGGATTCAGAAATACTTGACTTGCATGTAGAACCTAGTCGAATAAAAGAGATTGGTGCCAACCAGATAAAGGCCAACTTAGTGGGTTAGAAAAAAACATCATGTGAAAAACTAGCGCATCATTCAGAAAGACACCAGATAAAGGCCAACTTAGTGGGTTAGAAAAAAAACATCATGTGAAAAACTAGCGCATCATTTAGTTCTTTCTGATTAAGCATATGTAGTAAGTTTTAGTTTATTATCTTTTTGGGTATTTATTATTCTTATTTTTCATGTGAATCCTTAGAGATGGTAGAATTCGACCTGAGAAATTTGTCCGACTCAAGAAACTTGTCCGACCTGTCCGGATCCAAACTCAACCCAACCCAATCTGAACTCGACCCGACCCGGAATCAAATGACCTGCAATACAATCGAAGTCAATCTAAAATAATGAAAAAAATCAACATATAAATTAACCCAACTTGACCCAGCTTGACTCGATTTCTTCTATAATGTCAAACTGATCCGACCAGACCCGCCTGAACCCGACCCAACCCACCCAATTGCCACATCTAATCCTTAGGGTATCATTGATAGGGAGTAGGCATCGTCTTTAAGGGTCGGACCGGGTTTCTCAAGGGACGGGCCTAACGGGCCTACGAGAGAGTCGGATAAGAGTCAGATTTGATAAGAGTTTTTAGAGGGTTGAGATTAAAGAGCTTGATTTTTAAGTGATGAGCTCGATCCTTCAGAAACTCAGCCCTTACTAAGCTTTCCGGTCTCTAAAGGTTAGGTAAGGGCCGAATAAGGGTTGACGAGTAAGGGTTTGATATTTTTTTTTGATGATTATGTATTTTTTTAATATTAATTTATATTTATATAAAAATATTAAATTATGTTTTTCTATTTTAAAAAAATTATGTTTTTTTTATGATTATGTTTAAGTATAATTAATATATAGTATAAAATATTAAAGAAAGAGTTTGGGAAAGATCGGGTAAGGGTCAAAAAGGGTCGGGATAGAAGGGTTTATTTTTTAAAGATAGAGTTCGGCCCTTGAGACGTTTAGCTCTTACTATTAGAAAAGGCCGGGCAGGATAAGGGTTGGATTTTTTGAAGGGTTCGTCAGGCTGGATTCAAAGACCGAGTCCTTATAAGTTATGTCTAATGGGAAGGATTTTTGAAGGGTTCGTTAGGCTGGATTCAAAGACCGAATCTTTATAAGCTATGTCTAATGGGAAGGGGTGCAAAATATCCTAGCACTGTCCAAGAACCATGATTAATTTAAAATTAGGCACTAGTTGAGATATAGTTTACTGATTAAATTTTTAATTGCCAGCGGATATTTAGTCCTTTAGTTGCATAAATGGTTGGTCTACCAAGGGTATATTTAGGACGGTTTGGTGTTTTTTTTTTTTTCAAATTATTGGTTATGAGTCTTCAATGCTAAAGGCATGGTGATTCTCTATTGAGGTGCATTGGAGAAAGATTACAAATTTGCCATTCATAGAATCTCCAGTATTATTTTTAGTTTACATTGATGAAGGGGTCTAGTTGTGTCTCCTACTGTAAATGTAATAAAAATTGGAGCGTGCTTGATTTTCAGTTAAGTTTTCTTATAATTTTGTATTTTATTCCCTTGTATTGTCGGGTGCCGTTGGGTTCAAATTGAATGGAAAATTGCAAAATGGTGTTAGTGCAAACTGATTTAGTTCGAATATTTTTATTATTTTTTAATAATTATTGCAACAATATGAAATATGCAAAAAAGACAGATTTGTTGTCAAAACTCAGAAGTGCAGTTATAACAAAACGAACTGCAGTAATAGCACTTTATTGCAACAAGTGCGGTTGTTGTCACATTGTTTTGTCTCCACAAGGAAGTTTGTTGAGAAAGGAGCTATTACAACCAAATGGATTGTTGTCAATTTCATTTGTTTTTTTTTCTCTCTTCTGCTTGATTGTATCATTTTTTTTTCAATTTGAATTAGTGAAAATACATAGTAGGCTATTTGTCTCTGCTACAAAAAAAAAAGGATTGTGGTAATAACACTTATTGCCACACCAGATAAAATGAATGACAAGTTGACAACAAGTGTGATTTTGTTGTAATAAGTTGTTACCATGGCAGATATTGCAACGACTTTGTAATGATCTGAATTTGTGTCTTTAGAGAATTAATGCAACGATTATAGTTTTTTCGTAATGAATTTTTTTTTGTAATAAGTGGAATTTGATGTAGCGATTTAATATTGTAAAGAAAAAAAATGCAAGCATAAATGAGTTCCTTCAAATTTTCCCATAGAAAACAGAATATAGATCTGCTTTTGATTGTCCCACAAAAGATAAAACTATATATTGTATGAGAGTTTACTTTCCCCATAATTCTAAATTAATTATATATATATATATATATATATATATATATATATATATATCTCATTTTTGTATTACTCAAATACTCAAACTGTTGGGGAATGTTTTAATTGACAAACATTCTAGTTGTAAGAGTCCAGTTACATTGATTATAGGTGTTGTTAACTATAGAATCTTAATTAGAAAACAACTGCTTACTGAACTAATAACGTGGGCTAATAATACTAATGAGCATTACCTAAAGTGGTTTTAAAACACAACCAAGCTTATAGTACTTGGGATAATTTTTTCTTATGATTTTCTTTAATATCTTGTTAGTGACTTGTGACTGAAATATGTCATATGTGGTTCAAAATCACAACTAACATCCTCAAGTTTTTGAGGTGTTGATCTAAATTTAGGAAACTAGAGGATCACCTATTTGTTTGACTTTACTTTAAACTCTAAACAAGTATTCAAATTGTAATCAGTCGAGGTATTATTTGGTAGTTTAGAATTATGTTCCCATCTTGAGGTGTCCTTTCTTTTTACAATTTACTTATTGCTTTCTTCTTGATAGTAGTTATTATTTGGTACATCTGGTGTCTTTGAACAATTTTTTGTTGACCAACTTAAATCTTTGATCCTCCTTTAAACCCCATATTATAAATATCACTATTTCTTCACTATAATTCACACAACTCCCATTAGAATCTGATTTTTAAATATACTCATTAAAGACAAGTCTCGAGTTTAGTATCTCAATTCTGTCTTCAATATTGAATTCATGGCTTCTCAAATTTGGCCAATCCTAGCTTTGCTTTTAGCTTTAACAGCCATTAACGGAAGTTTTGCAGCACGCCGATTTTTAGACACGACTGAAGCTGCAGCACCAGAGTCTGCGCCGACAACACCTAAGCCGACTATTCCAGCTATTCCCACAACTTTGCCGCCGATCCCTTCTATTCCAAAGGTCACTATTCCCACAACACTACCTCCAATTCCAGCTATCCCCGGAGTTCCTAAAATCCCAACTACAATTCCCACAAATATACCAATCACTATTCCGACTGCATTGCCTCCTATGCCTTCTATCCCAAGCATTCCTTCTGTTCCCACGACAATACCGAAAGTACCATTCCAGGTGCCGCCTATTCCAGCCCCACCTGCCACTACTAGTCCGTGAAAGATAACGTCTAATTATGTGTTTGCACGCCCACGGGCTTTCCATCAAAAAAAAAAAAAATTTGTGTGTTTGAAGCATGTGTAGCTTGACAGTGATAGAGTTAATTAGGGTCTTGATTGGTATATTTATTTTGTGTTGTACTTCGTACATATATTAGATACACATGTATGCTATGGTGGAATGTAATGTGACATATGTGGTTTGCTTTTTTAGTTTATTTCGTTGTTGGCTTGTTTCAAATTCGCAATAAGATTGTTTTTTCAAGCTGGAGTCTCGCTTATTTAGTTTGAAACTTTTAGTTTCTTTTAAGTTGGAATAAATTCTCTTTTATTTTTGTTAAAGCGCCTTGAGAAAATTGAGATGGTGTTCATTGTAGGAAATGTAAGATAAATTAGCACTAAGTTTAATTATGTGTTAATTAAACAAAATAAAAAAAAAAGATTGTAGGAAGTCGGTCTAATTTTTATAGTTTGTGGTACTTTCTTTCGAATCATCAT